>JAUPFN010000012.1:20296933-20636933 GCA_036924255.1 Apodemia mormo | reverse complement strand
TGTGATGTAACTAAAATTTACGGTTTTCGGGTTTTTCCAATTACATGTGCTCTATTAAATAATAAATTGCTTTTTGCCAAATTTCTTAATTCAAGGTCAACAGGAAGTACCCTACAGGGTTTTGATTCCCTTTTGAAATCGTAAAAAATTGCAAAATATGCGATATAAATGGTCATATCTTTTGATTGCATTGGCTCACAAGTTTCATTTTTCACAGATAAAAGGAACCATAGAGGCCCGACCGAGTATTTAATATAATTTCAACTTGATATCTCTACGCGTTCTTGAGAAAGAGGGTCTTGTCAGGGTGTGAGGGTCTTGACGAACAGGCTGAGAGACGTATAACGAAGCGATCCCATAAGGGTCTCATTTTCTTTTTCGGGTACAGAACCCTAAAAATCATGACAAATTAAATTAGTACTTAGATAAACAAGCTGATAGCACCCCTAAGAGGAAGAGACAACCATCGTCTGTAAACACCAAAGCTGCTTTTGGTGTGACATCATCCATATGGTGCAATGGTATTGTCAGATACCGTAGCCTCTAAAATGTAAAATGAAAAAACATTGACGCTTCTGCAGCAGGAATAAGTGGTGATACGAAGCTCGAGATAAACATTACAGAACTCTAGCAAATAGAAGTCTAGAGTCTCGATGGTAACGACATGTATGGCCGTTCGTTCGCCTTTTAAGAACTGCCTGGCAGAATTAAAGATGGTTTGTAATACACTCGTGCTTCGAAGTAGCATGTAATGATTTCCGGATGCCACATCAAATTTATTCAAAGTGAAAAGAAAAGTTAGTAAATATAACGAAGTGAATAAAGCTATTTCAAAAGTTGTACGCTGGTTCAGCTCAAAAATCTTTAATTAAAAGATAACAAAACCAAGAGTGTAGATACCAATGTAAAATTAAATGGAAATGATCTAAATCTGGTGGTCTCTACCGTGTTTAGCAGGTATACCTCTGGATAAAATTACAATAAATTAGCAAGTAGACTTAGTTTGGCAGGTTTTGCAGTCAAAAAATGGGACACTTAACTAATGTCAATACTGAAGAATTGTACACTTCAATTATGTCATATCGCTCATTTGCTACAAGGTAATACCGGCGATATCTTATGTAGTATTGTACACTCTTTGGGCCGATGTACATATTATTTCAAAATAAAAACCGAGCACTATTTTTTCTAGGTGACTATCACTAACATAAAAATCGTCAATTATTGACAATTTTTATGTTAATGATACAGTCGTGTAGAAAAAATAGTAAATATTTTACGGACATATCACATATATTAGACTCTCAAAAACAAGTTACGATTTTGATTTTTTAAATTTTTTAAGGGAAAACCTTGGATAAAGATTGTTAATTCCAGCTTGGGGATATCCCACTGAAAAATCCCATATCACATTTTACAGGAGAGCCATTGCTGCTGCCAGTCACCAAAACGAAAAATACAATACTATAATGGTATAACTGTAAAATTATTGTCTCTCTCACTTACTATGGGACCTAAAAAATGACGTTTTTACAGTAAACGGGGCACTATCAATTGTCAATTATTGACGATTTTTATGTTTATGATACAGTCGTGTAGAACAAATAGTGCTCCGTTTACTGTAAAAACGTAATTTTTTAGGCCTTATAATGAAAGAGACAATAATTTTACAGTTATGTCATTATAATATTGTATCTTCAGTGGGGATATGCTGCTGAAATAAAAGCTATATTTGTTTTGCAGAAAAAGTTGGAATTAACAAGCATTACCCGAGGTTTTCCCTTAAAAAATATTTAAAAATCAAAATTGTAACTTGTATTTGAGAATCTAATATATGTGATATGTCTGTAAAAATATTTGCTCGTAAAAAATGTTTATGTATATTGTACATTCACTAAACACATAGGATAAAAGCAGTCTTGTCGTACATGCACCTCATCTCTATAGAATAAGTTACTTCTTTATGGGGCAATCTATAAGTTTTTATAAAACAAATTTAAAAAATGTGTTAAAACAAAACTGTGTAGAAAAGGTATTGTACAATCTAAATTATTTAGAAAGCAAGAAAGCCTGGAATTAGTTGTTATTGTTTCATAAACGATATTTTATACAAGCACCGCCGTGTTGGTCCCGGCCTCTTTTGTAGAATAGGCCAACTGCCGTTCTGCCAGGCAGGTCGTAAAAGGCGACCGATTGGCTATCGAGTCACTACCATCGTGGCTACTAGGTGGTAGAGTTCCGCATTGTCTCGCCCGGGTCAGGTACCACCGCCATACCTATTCTATAAACTTATGCATGTGGCATTAGACCTCGCCACAAGATAGCAACGCACCATTAACATCTTTGGTGCCTATAGGCGATGGTTGACTCTTTCCATCAGGAGACCCATCTGCTTGTTTGCTTTCTTATGATATAAAAAAAAAAAGCAATTGTCGTAAGTAAATTGTTTCTCCTAAACAGCTCTAACGATTTTAAAGAAATTACAAATTACAATCTTTTACTATTAAAATTGATTGACGTAAGATTCATCTCGCTGATAATCAGTTTTCACTAAAAGAAGCCGCCAACCACCTAGTAATACATTTACTATGGAAAAAACAGAAAACAAGACAAGCTCGCTGAGTTTTTGCCGCCGGATTAACTCAGTGTAAGGCCGCATTCTGATTCGGTAGTAATTCTAATAATTTCGACTCCGAAAGTGCATGTAAAGGTTCATTTAAATAAATATAGGGTCGGTATAAATCCTGATTAACCGAAACATCTACTCTGACAAGAGAATGGACGTGGCGATATCTTTTTGTTTACACCTACCAATTTTTTGCATGTGAAGCTCAAATTAAATTTCCTGCAAATCTTTCAAGTTCCAAATCGTATACTTATTTATACTTGTTCTTTGTAATTGTATCTATTTCAATAAAATACTAATCTATAATATTTAATCTTCACTTTTTTATATTGTAAGAACACCGGCACACCAATCATGTACACTATGACAGTTTGACAACAGTAAGTATACAAGTAACTCTAATTAACATTACACACAAGCAGATTTTTCCGAGGACATTTTACTAATTTTCTGTTGCTTAGAATTATTATGTATACATATTTATATACTCGATGTAAATCGAGAAGGACGAATGTCTTATATATCAAAAAAGTATTGAAGAATTCCTGTCTTTACTTAATAAATAAATAGTGTGGAATAATAAGTATTGCACATGCACGTATCGATTAGTCGCTGCAGGCAAGTAACATCCTCGAAGTGGAACAAAGTCTCCACAGTAACATACTCATGCGAGGAATATATTATGATCTAAAAAATAATAATAAAATATCTTGGACAAAAATATCATGACGCCATTTCCCTTACGGGATAGGCAGAGTGAATAAAAATTAAAAATAAGTTTTTAGCTCTCCTTCTAGTCTACTTTTCAGTATGTTCTAACAGAAAAATCAACGCATAGAATATATAGCAATAGTGCCCAAGCAGCAATCAAGCATGTTTAATACCCATATAGCAGCTCATATATTACTTAAAGTTCTATTGCAGCTGTACAATGGTGTAAAAAGATGCTTTTATCGGTATAAGATACCTGAGTCACAGGAAGTTAGTCATTTATGGATAACCATGGTTATCCATAAATGACTAACTTCCTGTGACTCATTTATCGCTATCGACAGTTGTAGATGCTCAGCCGAGTCATTGGGATGTTAACTCCCCATCACCAGACTTCGAGCCCTTACTCATATTACGATTATCGAAGGTAATTCTAAAAAATCTTAATAACACTTTTGCCCGACCTGATAATCGAGTCCGTAACTCCGTTTGACCATATACTAATAATAAAATAAATAATAATAAATATTCACGGAACAAATTGGACGTAGTTAAACGAAAATGATCCAATCCACAATATGGTGAACTTAAGGCGATAACATACGCCAAGCTACGAAATATACTTCTCTTTGAAAGCCTACTTCTCCTAAACCGTTAATCCAATAATTTAAAAAAAAATATACATTGTACGTAAAATATAATTAACTTTAAATTTTAAGTTTGTTTTTTCAAATTTCATTGTTATTTTTGACGAAAAAAAATGGAATATCTCTCTTATTTTTACGCAAGAATTTTCTTATAACTTCTAAACTACTGAAACGATTTTGGTGATTTTTTCACTTTATTACAGAACAATTATTGCTTTATAAATTTAAGTTCAATATTTTACAAAATCATTATAGTGTGCCATTAAATCAATAAAAACCTTATCATTTCATTCGCGGACAGCGCTCGCTCCGAAAGTCAGTCTCCCGGTAGCGTTCGTACGAGGAGGCTGTGTCGCACGTCAGCGTATACCGCTCTCCACATTAGAGTCAAAGAGTAATAATACAGATAGTGCGCCTGGCACAGTAATAAGGTTGTGCTGTTTAAAAATTGGACATTTCGTTTACGCTTGAACGTTTTTTATAGTAGATAATAAGTTTGGAGCAGGAAGGCTGATTTTTTATAGAGGTTGTTCTTATGATGTAATTTAATCCCTTAAAGGTAAAAGGGGCGTTAACGATTGTATTAAAAAAAAATATTATTTAAAATTTAGTATTTATGCTTTTTAATACGATTAAATAAATACGCATTTTTGAATTTCATCCCATAAATAGGGTAAAAGGAGAGTTAATTTTTGTATGAAAAATTAATTGTTTGTTGTAGAAATTACTAAAAATTTAGTATTTATGCTTTTTAATTCAATTAAAATTTAGATTTTTTTTAATTTCATCCATTAAAAGTGTAAGTGTATAAGTTTGTATTAAAATAAAAAGTTTATATTATCTAAACTCTCATAAAATTTAGTACCTGCTTATTCAATTCAATGCAAATTGAAGAAACATGCTCGTAATGAAGTTTGGAGTTTTATCCCTTAAAGGAGTAAAAGTGGGTGTTACAATTCATATGAAAAATTAAACGCTTATGGTCAAAATAACTTGAAATTTGGTACTTATGTTCTTCAACATAATTTAAAAATTATATATTTAGGGATTTCATACATTTTATACTTTAAAAGTGTAAAAAAGCGTTTATGTTTTTTTGAAAAATAGATTATTTATTGGAGAATATTGTAGAAATTATTTAAAACTTAGTATTTAAGTTTTTTAACACAATTAAATGAATGCGAGTTTAAGATTTTTTAAATTTCATCCCTTAAAAGGATCAAAAATGTGGTTAAGTTTGTATAACAAATAAAATTTGTTTCATCAAAATCTTTTCAAATTTATTACTTCAATTACATAAACGTGCATGTAAGGAAACTTTGAGTTTTATCTCCTAAAGAGGTAAAAGAGGGTATTAAGGGGCTGAAAGCTAGTACTTTATCAACAACTTTGTTTGCGTGTGGACGCTGAATAATATTTGAGACTATTCAGGTACTTACCTACATTTACGCTTGAATGTTTTACCGCCCGCCCCGTTGGTCGAGTGGTTAGAGACCCTGACTACGCAATCAACGAGGCTCGGGTTCGATCCCCGACGGGGACAAGCATTTGTGTGATGAGCATAAATGTTTGTATTTCCGGGTTTGGGTGTTTATTATATATATTCTAGTATTTATATATGTATTTCTATGTATTAGTATCGTTGACTAACACCCATAACACAAGCAAATAATTTGCTTACTTTGGGGTTAGATCAGTAAGTGTAATTTGTCCCGTGAATTATTATTATTATATTATATTATAATGTTTAATGGCTTTAGATGGATAAGTATTTTGTAAATATTTTGTATAAGTGTACAAAAAATAAAAAAATAAACAACGAATATAATTCAAGCAAACGACTAAAAAGCAAAACTCTGAAGAAAAAAGATAAAAAACCGGTACTATTTGAAGGTAGTGAAGTCTTCGCAACCAGCATGTTTGTGTGAAGTGAGTAATGAACGTGCAGGAAGCAAGAAAAATTTGCAAGGATCGTGACATATTGCACTCGGTTCTCTTTGCCTACCACGTAAAGGGACTGGCGTGAATATATATCGTTGTTGTAGTTGTTTTAGAATAACCAGGACCGACTGCTTTATGTGCTCATTCGAGGCATGGAAGTGGTAACACACCAACCGCCAGACTCCAAGCTGCTACTGAGATTTTTGAATTTTCGAAAAATACCTTGAACCAAACTTTAGGTTATCCCCTTGACTACGAGGCAGTTATTATAATCAGTAGTTATTTTTTTCGACCTTGGTTTTTTGCAACACATCAACCCGGTTTTGGAACTACCGCGTTACATATTCCTGCCGCAATAGCATCGGTGTTTTTAACTGTCGTGATTCGGTTTTGAGGGCAAGGTAAACATATGCATGTAACATTCTAACCCTGCTACATGAATAGCAATGCACCATTAACATTTTTAGTGTCTATAGGCGATGTTTATATGTTTCTATCAAGAAAACTGTTTACTTGTTTGCTATCATAAGAAATGAAATAAATATAAATTAAATATATTATACATACAAATAGTCTAAATTAATCAACCTGTTTAAAACTTTCCTTTTAATTTAATTGAAAGCATACAGATATGGTTTCAATTAAATTAAATCTCTACTTTTTCCTACGAGATTTCGAAACAAAAACTTAAATTTTTAAAAGGTTATTTAAGAGATCACTCTTTACAAAATCACATTTTCAAAGGTTTTGTTAAAATTGTTAATTGTATGTATTAAAATAAAGTGCTACACGAGATGTATTGTATATTATAAGATAATAAGATACGTAACAGTCATTATTGTGTAAAATTGTCATATAATTCTTTTGTCGATTTTCGATATTTACTGTTTTTTCTTTCGATATTTATCGTTTTTATAAAATGAATCGATAAATGACCGATTATCGGTTATGGGTTTTGAGTTTGCTAACATTCATTTGATTCATGATGATAAAAGTTCATACATGGTAAACAAAAATGTTAAAACGTATCTGCACCCACTGTATATACTCTTTGACTTTTGGAGATGTCGCCGTGCGGAATAGTACTTACGTTGCGCCTGTCACTAACTCAAGGTCGTTCGCAGGTGTAATCGCCTTAAGAGCACCAAACCGATGCTAAACATCAAATCTATTATGGCCAGTAAAAAACATCTAAGCAAAAATAGCTCCCTATTACTTTATTCAACGTCAGAACTAGTCCCCATGTACGGCACGTTAAAAAATTAAAAAATATCCAATTTCAAACTTCAATATTTCTAAACTGATTTTGTGTGGATTGGATCCTTTTCGTGTAACTACGTCCAATTACACTTACTGACTTAACCCCAAAGAAAGCAAATTATTTGCTTGTGTTATGGGTGTTGGTCAACGATACTAATATATAGAAATACATATATAGATACTGGAATATATTTAATAAACATCCAAACCCGGAAATACAAACATTTATGCTTATCACACAAATGCTTGTCCCCGTCGGGGATCGCAACAGATTTTAACCACAAAAAAATAACTACGTTAAAAAAAACCGACTTCAAAAACTAAAAGGTAAAAAATAATAAATATTTAATATTAATTAAATACTACGTATTATTTATATGTGCTATTTACTAATAGGTTTGAAGTCGGTGCCAAACCAATTTAATACTTACACCGGCAGACACGCGCGGGCAGACGTCATTGACGAAAGTCTTGAATAAGTGAATAAAATTTTTGAAAGAAAGAAAGAAAATAGTTATTTACAAGAATATGGCTGTCACAAGTTGTTAAAAATTAATTAAGCTACCAACATTTTCTACTATTATATGGTGTCAATTTGAAATTAAAAATTTTGATGCCTTTTAGCTTAATTGATAATTCTACATTAATTCACATGACCATTTAGTTTAGGAATTCTGTTGAATACATTTTCGTAATTATTTTTTTCAGTATTCTTCGTATTGATTGAAGCTGCTTGTAATATTAAGACTTAATTGCTCTTTATTATGTTTATTTACTTATCCTAATCTTTAAAGTAGGAATTTCATTGTATTAATTTGCTCGTATTCATTTAAGTAATTAAAACATTATTATTTGCTTAAGGCTTGGCACCGACTTCAAACCTATTAGTAAATAGCACATATAAATAATAGGTAGTATTTAATTAATATTAAATATTCATTATTTTTTACCTTTTAGTTTTTGAAGTCGGTTTTTTCTAACGTAGTTATTTTTATTTAATACTTTTTAGTGTATTGTTGTATTGTCAACTTATTTTGGGTAGACCTACAACAGGTGCTGCGCGCCTTAACAAATATAGATCTCAAGAAATGGGAACGAATAAAATAGTAGGGGAGCCCAAGAGGGGATTTTGGTATTTACTCGAGCGCGGCACATTACCATAAGAGGGGGTACCTCGCATACTGTTAAGTCTCTCCACCAAAGACAGAAAAAAAAAACAAAAGATATCTTCGGCTTGTGGAAATTGTCAGATTACATTTTTTTCGTAATTCTTACATCATTTCCTCCATAATAAAAGAAAATTCAGACGCGCTCGAGAATGTCAAGACAACGTTTTCTTTGCAAATTTGTAACCCTCCCACTATCTTACGCTACACTGGAATCGTCAAATTTTCTAAATTTTAGCGGCAATTAACCCACCATACCCTAATCTAACGCGCTTCAGTGTTTCCATGTCACTGATTTTTTAAACATTTTTTTATCTGTAGATTTTTTCCCCACCATTGAAATGAAAAACATTATATAACTTTTTATTTTTCCTATAATTTAGTCTGCAAAATCCAATAGCTCCCTACGGCGCTCGAGTACTAATACTATATATAACTACCTATTTAGCATCTTGGTCTCCCCTACTGAAATAAAAGTAGTCGTCTCCGTAAAAA
This sequence comes from Apodemia mormo, assembly GCA_036924255.1. NCBI lineage: Eukaryota > Metazoa > Arthropoda > Insecta > Lepidoptera > Riodinidae > Apodemia > Apodemia mormo. Next base: position 20,628,087 of record JAUPFN010000012.1, on the reverse strand, counting down.
TGCTCTTCGTAATACAATTTAACGTTCTTGTGAGACTATTAAAGATCGTGAAAAACGTTTGTTGGCCATGAAAGCATAATATATAAAATCACGTTTACGTCAAGAAACTTTTGAACAATATAATTCTAGACTCGGTAAGATCCAAGAGCGTCTAGCGAATGGGTCTTTTGAGCAGAGAGCTAATAGACTTGATCTCATTAATAAGCTTTATTAAACGAGTCTGCCGAGCAGAAGGCTCATAGAATTGGTCTTCATTAAGGAGCGTTTATCTAAGAAGTCCGCCAAGCAGAGAGCTCATAGATTAGAAGTAATACGAAAGCTGCTCAGCAATGTGAGAACCGGCTAGCGGCAGCATGTAAGACGTCACAAGGACTTCGTTCAATGACTGAGCGTAATTTTATAACCACCATAAGTCAATACATTGAAGTGGCATGTACAATCTGTAAGAAATTATTGTATCCAAAACAACAGACGTCATTAGTCACAGCACATTTTAATTTCCTTCCGGAGCAGCTACCGTTGCTCGACTACTATAAAAAAAAGAAAAGTTCCTTCACAGGCCTACTGGAACAACGTGGAAGTTATATCTTTACCTCCTGAACTGATCTACTTGACAGACGTAGAACGAAGACTTTGTCAAGAGTATTTCCTTTTATTTTATAAATAGTTACCAATCGCACCAAAATGCGACGTCAACACGAATCAAATAAGCTCAAACTCGATAGAGTTGTGTCATTTAATTACTGAGCTCCTATGGCCACCTTCTGGCTTTATCATCGGACCTTGGAGGATCCTAGTTACCACCAAGCATCATAATGCTCGTCAACACGAATCAAACGAGCCCAAACTCGATAGAGTTGTGTCATTTAATTACTGAGCTCCTATGGCCAGCTTTTGGTTTCATCATCGGACCTTGGAGGATACTAGTTACCACCAAACACAATAGTGCTCGTCAACACGAATCAAACGAGCCCAAACTCGATAGAGTTGTGTAATTTAATTACTGAGCTCCTATGGCCAACTTCTGGCTTCATCATCGGACCTTGCAGGATCCTAGTTACCACCAAGCACTATAGTGCTCGTCAACACGAATCAAACGAGCCCAACTCGATAGAGTTGTGTCATTTAATTACTAATCACCTATGGCCACCTTCCGGCTTCATCATCAAACCCTGGAGGATCCTAGTTACCACCAAGCACGTAAATGCTCGTCAACACGAATCAGACGAGCCCAAACTCGATAGAATCTTGTCATTAACCGATTTATAACCATTTAGTTACTGAGTTCCTGTAGTCACCTTCCGATTCAATCATCAGATCAGCTCTATGCCATAATAAGTTTTCATTGTCATCCAATTTACATATGTATACAAAATTTCAGCCCAATCGGTAACCGGGAAGTGGATCAAATTTACCTGCGAGATTTGAATTCAGACATCGGGATAGGTAAAATAACTAAAAAAATGCTTATAAAATAAAAACTACTGGGCCTACCTGAATCAAATTTTTATGGGACCAATTCGAAACCATTTCGCATCAAACAAAAAAGAATCACGTAAATCGGTTCAGAAACCTCGGAGAAATCAGTGTACATACATAAAAAAAATAAACCGGCCGAATTGAGAACCTCCTCCTTTTTTCAAGTCGGTTAAAAAGGTATACTTGTGTGTTTATATATTTATTATGTTTGTCAAATGAATGATAGTTTGTGTATTGTTTATTTTTTAAATTTAATGTACGTATTTCAGATGCATATTTCATAAAAATATTAGCTTTCTGCACACCTTCACAATGTAAACGTTAACTGTGCTCAGTTTCATACTCCTATTTGCGTAATTGTTGTCAAAACTAGTGCAAAGTTTTCACTTCACGTATTAGTATATAGAGAAGACATAGACAAATAACACGAATATTATATCAATAAAGCCTAAAAGCCTAAGGCAGCAAAAGAAAAAACTTATTTATCGTATCATCAAATTTTCTTATCGAGATCTCCTTGATAAAATATAAAGCTATGGGTATATATTTGTAACATTTTTTCAATTCACGAATTCGTTTCCTGCGGGGTAGCGAATTCCTTTATTCTGAGGCTACGTATTGTTATGGTAATCTTCGAGCAGCATATGGCCGATACGATTGTGACTGTATTTTTACGTGTTAGTGAAAGTGGTATTTACACTTGGTTCGTGTTTCATTTAAATATTAGGTGACAAAAATACGAACCTACAAAAAATCATGATTCCAAAACTAAAAAAGAACTTAAGTTGAGATTTTGAAAATGGATTGCTTTTTACCTTCGAGATTGAATGGAATGACGGACGGTGAAGGAATTTTTAACACCCCACGCAAAAATAGGGGTGTTATAAGTTTGACCACTAGGTGTGTCTGCAGCGCCTTAGGTTTTAAACGGGTAAACCGATTTAGAGTTCTTTTATTTTGAATGCTGGGTTTCTAGCTGTGGTTCTTAGACATAATTTAATAATATTGTTTCAGCCGTTTCAAAATCATCAGTTTTTTCAACTTGATGAAAGGAATTATTGTAGTATAGGTTGTATTACTGAATCCCTGTACATATATATATATATATATATATATATATATATATATATATATATATATATATATATATATATAGAATCAGTAACTTGAGGTTGTATTACTGAATTACTGAATCCCTACATACAGACTATATTATATTAATCTAATCCTAAGTGTGTGATATATGAAATAAGTTTTTGGCTAATATCTAAATATGTATATGAAAAGATAAACTACTAAATACGTATTTCTATTTTACGCACATGAAATAAAAGTGTAACTACCTTTGGCAGTATGTAATATATATTTACCAAATTGTATACTATCGTATTGCCAAATGACAAGATTACTTTGTTTTTTATAAAATGTTGCAATTTGCTATCATTATATCAATTGCATTAAATTACTTCTTGTAAGAGGTATATTGTTATCGTCATAAACATCATTATTTTATGCTTAGTTCTAATGATCGTGCGACACCGCTCTATTAAGGCAGGCGCGGAATTATGACAAAAACATACTCTACGGCTTTCGTAGAAGTACGAGTAAATAAATGCACGTAATAAGTAATGACTATATGGATTTACGGTCAAGCTTATTAAATAAACTTTAATTAGATTCGAATGCCTCGAAAGCACGTGACCATGGTATTACACAAGTAATTAAATATTATTTGTTTTATTTCATAAATAAAATTACTTTTATTTATGAAGCACGTGACCATGGTATTACACAAGTAATTAAATATGATTTGTTTTATTTCATAAATAAAATTACTTTTTTATTACACAAGTAATTAAATATTATTTGTTTTATTTCATAAATAAAATTACTTATGTAATTAAATATAATAACATACGTAAGTTATTAAATAAGTAAACTGATAATCTTAATATATATAAATTATGTGTCACGTTGTTGTTGTCCGCAATTGACTCCTTAATATTTGAACTGATTATAATTAAATTTTGTAGATATCTATTATTTGGTCCAACTAAAAAAAATGCTAGGTTTTATCTCAATTAACCCCCTCTCCCTCTCAAGTATCCCACTAAAATTTGTATAGCAAAATAACGTTTACCGGGTCAGCTAGTAAGTAATAAATCTATAACTGGGTAACTACCCATATATATATATATATATATATATATATATATATATATATATATATATATATATATATATATATATAAATCAATTGCTGTTCGTTAGTCTCGCTAAAACTCGGGAACGGCTGAACCGATTTGGCTAATTTTGGTTTTGAATTAATTGTTGAAGTCCAGGGAAGGTTTAAAAGGTGAGAAAATATAGAAAAAAAAGAGTAGTTAAAAAGGCAGAACAGTGTTTGCCGGGTCAGGTAGTAATGTATAATAACAACTAAAATTACGTTTTGACTACCTAATGTTAGGCCATTGTTATGTTGTTATCAGCGAACCTGGTTGTTATACCAGCACCTGGTTAGTATAACCTAAATGTCTAATTCAGAACGCAAGTTTCAAGCATTGACAATATTGTGTCAGGAAAAGGTACGACGGTGGTAACAATCCTGGAAGAGGCATTGCAGAACTGTACCATCTAGTAAAATGATAGTACTTACAAGTGCTGAGAGAAATCACTCATAGAGATAATTTTGCCTTTTGTAAGGTCTTCGCAAATCAAAATATAATAATATTTTTACGTATAAAATTTTCAAAAATAAAAGTAGCCTAAGTTACTCCTTATTATATCTGCCAGTGAAAGGCGATCAAAATCGGTCCTGTGGTCCAGAGATTAGCCGAAAAAATAGACAGACCAACAAAAATTCATTGATATAAAAAACCCAAGATACACCATCAGTGTCTCAAGAACATCCTCCAAAAATAAATTGTGCGCTCATTTCAAATAGAATCGCATCGGCCGCGACACTCAATTTTATTACTTTTTGTACATTGCTTTGTAAAAATAACTACAAATTGGATATGCAAAGAAATATATTTTTGCCATGTCTATAACTACTTAAATGAAATTAGCGACACTTTTGAGTGTCAGTTTTGTTCGGGACTGTGCATCTTGGTATTTTTTACACAAATGCAAAAATTGTAAAAAATTGTATTTTGGTTTACGTACCCTGTAAACACGTTATTTAATATTATAAACAGACAATTTTATTTATTTGTACATCTAAAGTGTTACATATTTCATCAATAAGTTTAACCAGTCTTTCGTGTTTTATGAACTGCCTCTTTAGAAAGGGTTCTTTAAAACAAGGATTTAAAACGTTATCAGATAACATATTTTATTTTACGATACTTAACGTTATTACTTTAGCAATACCTCAGTAACAAAATTATTTTCAAACACTATATGTATTGCTACTCAAATAACAGAACGAAATAGTTAACGTTAAATAACGTTATAATATAGCGTTTATGCTGTTTTGTGATTGGTTCGCCGCGTTTCATGTTGTTTCGTGATTGGTTCGACAATTAGCGCTAGAAGACAACGTCATAATAGCATATACCATAACGTTAATTCGTAGTGTATAACAGAACGTAATGAATAACGTTATTAAATAGTAACAAATTCTGTATCATTTTTGGATAACGTTATGTTTGAATATAACGTTATGTCATGTCGTGAGCAATAACGTTACTACAAAATACTGATATTAAAAACCTTGCTTTAAAAGGACCGTACACTTACACGAAGTTATTTATTTTCCCTTCTGTTGTGTAATAAAATTAAGTTTTAAATTAATTTGGGTATATATTACATTTTTATCGTCGGTATTTGGCTCTTTCCTTTTTAACACAATACAATATTGGAACAGTACAAGTGTATTATTAATCAATGTTGTATTCATTTGGGTATTCTAAGGCTAAAGTTGCCTAGCTAAAGATATAAGCACCTATAAAATACTTTTAACTGCTTCTCTACGGCTTATCCTTGGCTAGTACCTCCAATTATATATTATTATTATATTCATAAATAGAGTTTCCAAACATATTCTTGTCGTGCAAGTGTATCAGTTACTTTGTGAAACAGTTTATTTCCTACGAAAATCTAAACTGAGCCTTATATTCATACATTTCTTCTTAAGCCATTTATTCCTTGCCGACAAGTTTTATCCACGAATTATGCCGTTCACAACTCAAACAAATCACTTTAAATGCGCTACGTTTGCTGCAATGCGTATAATATGATAAATACAATAACTTGCATGTGATTCTCTACTACAATTTCTTTTTAATTTATCACTCTGAAAATAGCAAAAGAAATGTGGGGTGTAAAGAAGCGACCATTTTATTTTTCTACAAAGCGTTTTCCTCACTTCAAAGTATAAGTGCAATTTGCACAAGAACTATTGCTAGCAAATATTACTTTTTAAATAAATGACATTCCTCTTTCTATTAAGAAACCCATCTACTTGCTTACTACCTATCTTATAATAATATACCCCCCGGGACACCACACTGTTTATTAAATCATTAATACATGCATATTTGAAACTTCGTGCACTCACGAAATTTCAATTATGCATGACTTTCTTTCTTTTGACAAGACTAGCAAACTATCTTTTAACAATTTTTTTGAAATCGTGTTTTGAAATGGCGGATCCAAATATGGCGAATTCATAAGCTTTTCTTTTTAATGGATAATGGACCTATAAGGTATATGTATCCATTAAAAAGAAAAGCTTTTACAAGGTCATGCATCAATGCGAACATGCCGTAATCAAATATTTTTGACTGGGACAGGTATCAGTACATATGTATGTACATTTTACAGTACATATGTATGTACATTTTACATAGTTGATTTTTGCTGAATGATTTCATAATTATTAATGTGTTTCAGACTGAAACACTGATACATTTCGCAGCACTTTCGAAAGAAGTTGTTGAAAGAAATGTTGATAGATTCGCCAAAAGGAAGACACTCATTAAATTTCAAATATGTATTGATGATTCAAAAAAGATGGTGTCTCGCGGACCAATATGGTGAATATGATATTAATAAAATGAAAATAAATCTATATAAATATTATTAATGTGGGATATGTAAATTTGATAGTCAATCGCAAAAAAGAGAAAGTAAGAGTGAGTATGAGTGAAGTAAGGAATGTATGAAGAGAATGATTGAGACTTCCAGACGAATGAATGAGAGAGGGTCGGTGTGTTCTGTTCAGAGCGTGAAGACGAGCGATAAGGACGTATTCTAGACGTAGATTCTTGTTGTAATTCCATTAAAACCAGTAATAGTGATTTTGTGGATTTATTTAATATCTATCCCACATAAATGCGAAAATTTGGATGTTTAGATGTTTGGATGGATGGATGGATGGATGTTTGTTACTCAATCATGCAAAAATTACTTAATGGATTTGGACTAAATTTTTCACACAGATAGATGATCACCTGGAATAGCACATAGGCTACTTTTTATCCCGAAAAATTAGTTATTCCCGCAGGATTCACCAAAAAAATTATAATGCAGCAGGCTGGACCCTGCATCTAGTATATCATAAATTATTACAGTAAAATATTTTTTCAAACGAAATCATTTAAATGTTATACTTACTTTAAATTTTACAAGACATTAGAATACGTTGATTTTTTGTGCAGGTGAGTGCGATACGGGTTATTTAAAATAGTATTGTAATGGTGTTGTGCTATTTATGCATGTGGTAAGTTAAAACAAAAGCTAAATGTAAGGGTATAGAAACGTAAACTTGTTTCCACTCTTGCTATTCCGATACAGATCGAATATAGAATGTTATCGGCTCCATGTTGTTCACTTTTTCATTGGCCAGCCCCAGCGTATCTAAATTACAGTAGGAACTCGTCATAGTCTATCTTAGTGGCATCACAGCGTCACGTGTTTTGTTAGACCTATGTATGGATTTTACATTTCAACAGATACGTATTTCCAATGTGTGATTTTTTTATGGTTGTTGCTATGGCTTCACTTGTACATAGTGTAAGGTAAAAAAACACATATGTTACATATTTTGAGAAAATATAGTATTTCATTCTACATTTATCGGACATCAAGCCGACTTTCGTAAACGTCCAACAAACTAACTTACTTTGTGGCCAATAAATGATAATTGATATAATAATCCCCTATTTTGTAAGGGAATATGTACGCGCGCACGTATATGTGTGTATATGTTTTTTTTACTGAATCAAGCCTTTGGATAACATCCGTTATACAGATGATCTAATGCCAAATTTAACATGGTTACTTCATATAAAAAAAATATTAATTCAAGGGATTATAGGGGAATAAACAAAAATTTATTTTCATGATGATTGACGACCGCATACAGAACGTATAGGATTGTTTCCATACTGTATCTATACGTACGCGCGACAGTTGTATATATGCTGCTCTTATTTTTTAGATGCAATGTACTACGTAGCCTGCGTCTTATTCCACATATTTGTACTTATGTGCGCATTGGTTTTAATATAATTGGTTTATGGTTGTATGCAAGAATGACAGTGAGTATACATATTTATTGTCGTATTTTAATAAGTCGACGTAAACATTCTTATTTTATAAGTAAAATGTTGTAGTAAAATTACCCATAATATATCCATATAAATATCTTTAGTTGTAACGTTTGCATCTGTTTGTTTTGGTACAATTAAATAGATAACATTTCAATAACAGAAAATTTGGTTTCCCACTATTTTTCTTTTCTTTTTCTGATAGCCAAAATCAGTGAATGTAACAAATAAATATAATAATACAATACTTTATGATTTTTTTACAAAAATATAAAAATGCGACACGAAAAACATTTGTGACGGTAATAGATTTAGCACAGTGTCAGTAAGAGTAGCGCAAAATTGGTTCAAGTGTTTTCAGTCCAGGAAATTCGATGTTAAAACAGAATACCTAATAGTACCCGTGTTGGTTCGGGTTCCTTTGAAGAATAGGCCAGCTGCCGTTCTACCAGGCAGGTCGTATGAGGCGAAAAGGTGATTGACTATGCGAGTCACTACCGTCGCGTCTACTAGGTGGTAGAGTCCTGCGTTGTCTCGCCCGGATCGGGTCTACCACCGCCTTACTTATTCCTGAAGAAATAGCGTCAGTGTTTGTCACTGTCGTGTTCCGACTTTCAGGGTAAGGTAGCCGGTAAACTTATGCATGTGGCATTAGACCTCGCCAAAAGGTAGCAACGCACCATTAACATCTTTGGTGTGTGTAGGCGATAGTTGACTCTATCCATCTGGAGACCCATCTGCTTGTTTGCTATCTTATGAAATAAAAAGAACTATCTAAAAATGGCAAAAACTCATTAACCAAAATGATACATCTTAATATACATTAATTACGTGTCACGTTGTTTGTTCGCTATGGATTTCTTAACGACTGAACTGATTTCAATTAAATTTTGTAGATACTCTCCCCTTCCCTCCTTTCAAGTACCCTACCAAAAATTGGTATGGCAAAATAACGTTTGCCGTGTTAGCTAGTATTAATTGAATCTATACTAATATTATAATAATTGTACAGTTTTTTGTTTGTTTGGTTGTGCGCGGTAATCTCGAAAACTGCTGAACCGATTTGAATAATTCTTTTGAGTTAGATAGCCTGTTTATCGAGGAAGGTTATAGGCTATATAACATCATGCTGTAACTAGTAGGAGCGGAGTAAACTAAGTCCGCGCGGACGAAGTCGCGGGCAACAGCTAGTTTGTATATAAAATACGAAAAAAAACTGTTTCCTAACTTTATATATACGGGGACGGTCTACGGAAAATCGAATTCGTTACCCTAACTTTGTACAATTTGATTTATTTAATACTCTACAGTGTTTTTCCCAAAAATTTGTAAAATTTACGGAAATACACAAAACAAGCAATGTACTATGCATCACGTGCCATGCAAAATAAACGGCCGGTTCGAGAGTTCCGCGAATGCGACGAGTCTGGAGTAATTTAACGAGTTCGCTTTACATTGCGTGGCGTAGAAATAAGAAAAATCATAAATCGCAAGTTTTGTATTTTCCACGAAAAAGGAATTATCATTATAACTAAAGCGTAAGCATAGCATGTTTTTTATTTTTTATTTTTCGGTGCACTCTGTATATTTATAATAGCTTTTTAAAAATGTATACGTAATACTTTTTAAAATCTGGTAAGTATACAAGCAGCAGTTGTACTTAAAGAAATAGCTTCGAAAATTACAATAAATTGACGGAATGTCAAATGTTACAATCCGTACAGAGGGGAATGCGAATTTAGAATTCAGTGCACATACTAAATTCTTCGCGAGAATGAGACATATTTCCATTGCATAGTTATTTATATGAAAACACGAAAATAATACTCTCTCGCGAGCTCCCCGTGTATTTTAATAAAAATCTATTCTCAAAACATTAATCTTTATTGTAGTAAAGTGAAATATTTGTGCTTTGATAAGAAATCCTTTCAGTTATGCTTCTATGTTATAAACGTTTAATCGTTTGCACTTGGTAACTATTTAAAATTATATCGCAGACTAGCAGGCGCCTGTGGCTTCGTTTAAGTACATACAAAATATTTGAAAACCCTTATGAGTTATTGATGTGGTATTTTGAATTATAGATGTGTTATTAAAAACTTGAACCTGAATCTCAACACGACAAAGATTGGGAGAAACTAAAGCAGAAAATATTGCATCGTACATCGTACAAAAGCAGAAATTATTACATCTCCATCAGATTCACGATTTATTTGAAATTGGTCACTACCATCGTGGCTACTAGGTGGTAGAGTTTTGCATTGTCTCGCCCGGGTCTGGTACCACCGCCTTACCTAATCCTGCCGCAATAGCGTCAGTGCTTGTTGCTGTCGTGTTCCGGTTTGGAGCGTAAGGTAGCCGGTAAACTTATGCATGTGGCATTATACCTCGCCACAAGATAGCAACGCACCATTAACATCTTTGGTGTCTATAGGCGATGGTTGACTCTTTCCATCAGGAGTCCCATCTGCTTGTTTGCTATCTTATGACATAAAATAAAATAAATAAATAAATAAAATTGGTGTAGTAAAAATGCCACTCTACTATAGGGCACTACAGTCAATAGCGACGTTGCGGAAATCTGTGAATACCCACAAGTGCTGCAACAGTGATAGGTGTGGTGGCCAATGATGATGATTATGTACCTGATAACCTCATAATTGAAACAAATGACGTGTTTGCTTTGGATTATGTAAACTTATTAGTTAATTTTTTTTATATCATAAAATAGCAAACAAGCAGATGGGTCTCCTGATGGAAAAAGACAACCATCGCCTATAGACACTAAAGATGTTAATGGTGCGTTGTTATCTTGTGACGAGGTCTAACGCCACGTGTATAAGTTTACCGGCTACCTTACCCTCCAAACCGGAACACGACAGTGACTAGCACTGACACTATTGCTACCGCGATAACTTAAGGCGGTGGTACCAGACCAGGTCGAGCCGATGCAGAACTCTACCACCTAGTAGAATTACAGAATATTATAATAGTAGTGCATCCTGCAATGTATATTCTTAACCGAACAGATATCAATTATATGAATAAATGTTTTGTCTTTGAATGACAGAATGAATGGATTATTTATAAATGTGGCAAAAATCGAGAGATGATGGCCCGGATAAAATATTTACATGTAAGATACGAAATTTTTCTATAACGGTTATATAAAGTTTAGTATTTGTTTGCTCAAGAGTCATGAACATACACCATTGGGTTGCTCAGTCATAGATGTTGGTGTTGAATTATATTGAAAACCGTTTAAGAAATCTGAAAGGATTTACAGAACACGTTTGGAGTCTTCTTGGGTTTGCCTAATACATTTGATTGTGTCGACCATTATGTTACACAATTATTTCCATCATCTTCTCGCTTCTTTGAAAATGAAAAATCTTTAATCTGTGTGTATATTAATATCATAAATGCGAAAGTTTGACTTTATTATGACGAATATGTTTGAATAGATGAATGTTTGTGGCTCAATCACGCCAAAACTACAGAAGAGATTTGGGTGAGCACACAAGTAGATGATTTTATGGGGGGGGGGGGGGGGGGGGTGAGAAAGTCAAATGAAAAACTTTATCGGCTATCTTTTGTTACATTAAATAAAGTAAAAAAATTCCTTAGACTTCCTTACGTTTGACCCTGAGTTTGACACACATACTAAGTACTAGCTGCAGCTTGCAGCCCGTTGCATAATAAAAGTTTTTGACAAATTCCGTGGGATCATCTAATTTTTCCGGGATAATAAGTAGCCTATGTATTATTCTGGGTTTTCAGCTACCTACATAGCAAATTTGATCGTAATCGGCTCAGTAGTATTTGCGTGAAAGAGTAACAAACATCCATACATACATACTTCCAAACTTTCGCATTTATAATATTAGTAGGATTAGTAAATTGTCATTGATTTATACTATTTTGTTTTTATGAGATTTATTTCGTTTTTTTATATCATAAGATAGCAAATAAACAGATGGCTCTCCTGATGGAAAGAGACAACTATCACCTGTAGACACCAAAGATTTTAATAGCGCGTTGCCATCCTTGTAGCGGGGTCTTAATACAACATGCGTAAAGTTATCAGCTACCATAACCTACAAACTGGAATTCGACAGCGACAAACATCGACGCTGTTCCGGCAGCAATAAGTAAGGCTGTCGCACCAGACCCGGTTAAAGGTTGACTCTACTATCTAGGAAAAAACTTTTAACAACAACAAAGAAAAATATCAACACTCAGGAATTGAAACTGCGACCGTCTCCCTAAAGCCGGGACTCTCTACCACTGAACTGGTGTCGACAAGCTCGACGTGGCATAATTCTTCTTTGCTATATGATCGATTACATCAATTGTACTGATCGCTAGATATACATACGTACAACTAGTTAAATGAGTTCATCGTTACAGACGAAATTCACATTTATAATTTTGATCAGTCCTTTCGTGTTTCTAATTTTTTTGTGTTATAGCACTCACCCCTTGCTTGGGAATACTTGAAAAACTTTTAAAAACATTACAGAAAAATATCGACACGCAATGATTGACCCTCGACCGTCTCCCTAATGCCGAGGCGCTCTACCACTGAGCTAGTGTCGACAGGTCTACTATCAGTTACGATGTTGGTGACACATATTAGTCTTCTCTCATCTTTAACGAATTAACCTGTTTAAAAGTTGGTCTATACATCAAAAAGTGGCCCGGAACAACACGGGAAAGTGTTCACTTATGTATGAACAGGTATGTTCAAGTAAACATCGAATTTATTGCATACATTAAGTTGTGTATGCACTCTATATCTTACGTGTATTTTTACCGTGCGCTTCATTCTACTTACTATGCATAGCTTCATATAAGTTTGCATGTAAATACCACCTTATTTCAGCGTGTGTTCATCTTCAAGAGTTTCATATTATTTACGGTACGCGAAATAAAATGAAGCTGCTTGTCCTCGATACTTGATAAAAATGCAAACCATAGCTGCGGGCTTCCTGTATGCTCACATGATCGAACATCTATAAAATACTAACTGTTGTTTGAGGCTTTGCTCGCTTTGAATTCGATTTTAGCTCATTATAGTGGTTAGGTACTGCATCTGATTTTCAAAATTATCTGATATGAATCCGTTACAATATGAATTTAGTAACTCAACCGAAACCTTTGTTTTATAAGATAGCAAACAAGCAGAAGGCTCTTCTGACGGAAAGAGACAACCATCGTCTATAGACACCAAAAATGTAAATGGTACGTTGTTATCCGTGTGGTGAGAATACATTAACTTATATATTAGGAAGTCAGTGTGGGAATACAATAACACATGCATAATTAATTATATCGGCTAATTTTTTGCAATATTTTACACAAACTCTAAAATGAGTATATTATGCGACTATCAATTTCTAAATAGTTGTGTCAGAATAAAGATGAAGTGAAAAGAATTCCTTAAATTCATATCATCGTATATTATTTTTTTTCTGCCATGGAACAAAATAAAATAACATATTACGTCGATACACTAGGTCAATATCAAAATACGGCTTATTTATTTATTTATTTATTTATTTTACATAAACAAAAATCCACAGCTTAATTTACAGAAAATACTTACAGTACTATATACATTGAACATTAGCCAATTACGGATTTTTCTCTGTTTTATGATCATATTATGACGTAGTTAATTAGGTAGTAAATAATTATTAATAGAAGCGGAAAGTTACAAAGCTGGGAATTTAAAATTAAAAATAATAATAATAATAAGAGAGAAAATTATAAAAGAAAATAACATATTTATACAATTAAAGATAATGCAGTAAAAAAAACAAAAGAAAACAACTCCAGCATCAGAAATACGTTAGCGTTTGTTTATGTACGTGCGTGTGTGTGTGTGTGTATGTGTTGGGTGTGTGCGTGTGTGTGTGTGTCTGTGAGAGAGAAAGAGAGAGTGTGTGAGAGTTACATATATAAAGCATCAATTTAAGGTAGATGGAAAACGATTAGTTGTATGGAAAGTAAGAGGATTCATATAGATACGGTGCGAACTAAGTACGCATAAACTTGCAAAAGAAAGAAGATAACGATATAAAATTCTAAAAATGTACCTAAACATTTATAGGAAAATTAAAATAGTGAAAATCATATTAAATCAGATTATATATAGGCATTCATGACAAAACAAAAAAAAAAAAAATATGTCTATTACTTGAAAAAAGTAACAATAAAATGGTAAAAAATAACAATAATAATAATTTAATTACATGAAATTACCTAATTTTCATTATACTTATTATTAAAATAACTTATACGTCTTAAGAAATGTTTAGAATTATTAATTTTTTAACCTCTATCAAATTAATATTACCTTTGGCCTAATATAAAGTCACATATTTGAATAAGGTAACAATTAAGTTAATAATCGACTAGAGTAAAACATTATAAAAAGGTGTGACATATATATTTTCGTAACATTCGTGTTTTTGAAATTGAAAACAAAGTTAATTAATCAGTTTGTGCTTTCTATTTAATATAAAGATGTATTTTATCAGTTGCTGTTTAATTGAATAAATTCTATGCTTTTGACTACCTGGAGCTAACATACGTTATCTTGCAAGATGGAACACAACAATGATAAGCACTGACGCTATGGTGGCAGGAATAGGTAAGGCGGTGTCACTATATACCTGTACAAAACGTTGCGGAACTCTACCACCCAGTAGTCACTATTGTAGTGATACGTATAGCAAATCGCACCTTCTTGCAAACTGCCGGGCAAAATGGCTGGCTCTCTCCTTCATTGGCGAGAATTAACAAATGCTGCGTGTTTGTTTATTATTTATTCAAATAATAAAATTGTTGTTAAGTTAAATATCGCTGGACAAATTACATAATTTGTTCTAACGCCAAAGTAATCAAATTATTTGAAATAGATAATTAATTGCTTAAATATATTTAATAAACTCCCCAACCCAGAAATACAGACATCTATGTTTATTACACAAATACTCGTCCCTGTCGGGAATCAAATCCGAGCCCTATCAATTGCGTGTTCAAGTTTGCTAACCACTCGACTAACGAGGCGGTCAATATGCAATGACTAGTTATAAGATAACCGAACCATTAATGCTTTAAATTTTATTCTTAATTAACTAAACCTTGCAATTCACTGCATTATAATAGCTTTAGGTGAATCCCATATGAACAACATATTTTATGTGCTATTCTAGGTGCTATCTACCTCAATCCCAAATTTCATCCAAATCGTACCAATATTTTTTTGCGTCATTAAGTAACAAACATTCAACACCGAAAAATCTAAAAAGATACAAATTTTTACATTTTTATGGAATTTTTTAAAATTTTTAATATTAATTCTGCTATTCGGGGTGGAGGCAAATCTAACCATCAAAAAATCATAAAATTCGTTCAAGTCGTTCTTGAATTAATAATAGGATTTCGTTTTATCTTCTATACAAATAAATAAAATTGGAGTGTCTGTTTGTAATATTAAAATAACCGCTTTTTACTAAATGCATATAGATGTATAGACGGTACACATACCAAAATACAATTTTTTTTTTTTTTACAATATTTGTCTGTCTGTCTGTTTGTTCCGGCTAATCTCTGGAACGGCTGGACCGATTTTGACGGAACTTTCACTGGCAGATAGCCGATGTGACAGGGAGTAACTTGGGCTACTTTTTTCGAAATTTTTTCACGCGGACGAAGTCGCGGGCGCAGCTAGTATATAAATATAATACATTTTATAACTAAATTTTCTCTGCCTACTGCGTAAGTGATCTGATGTGAAGATATATGTGTACGTAGAAGTCAAGAATCATGAAACCGTATTTACACATTTTTACTTTAAGGAAACTTAATAAATAAGTAAACTACATATTAACGCACTTTAAATAATTTTTCGCCTTTCTCCATATAATTTTAAAGGTCAATCACCGATCGTATAACCAAATATACAGTACGTTGTAAGAGACGCGCTATCTCACCTGACCGGAGAGCAGGTAAACATAGTAACGTGATCAAACCACGTGGGAAACATGTGGTACTTCCCACCTCCCGCCGACTTTCCCAATTATCAAAACTTGGGGAAATATAAATAAATCATACATGATGAACTCCCTATCACTAACTTACATTTATAATGATTTTTGCTTAGTTTTATTTTATCGAATTTATACGTAGGAAGCGCAGTTGCCGAGTTTAACCGTGGGGCGGTTCCAGACAGTATTGATCCTGTTTATTCGTCTCTGTCTCGCAAACGTGTAAATTGTGTGAGAGATAAAGAAGGAAGTAGTAGTAGGAGGATGGTTTCTACTAGTGTTTCCGCGTAAAACTGTGTATAAACGCAAAAGGGCCTAACTAAGGGATGAATGAAACGTGGTGCGATCCTGAAACGACGGCCGCTGTCGACGCATCGTTTCCTGTAAATCCGTTCTACAACTTCGAGCACTTAGTTTTATTTAAACCTGCTCTTGGAGCCTTTTACTTTTTAAATCAAACGATTTTTGAGGGTATTATATTTGCAACAGATATTTGACAACATCCAAAATTTTTAAATGTATTGGTTATTAGATTTTGCTAAGAAAATTTATACGTATTATTATCTCACTAGCTGTTGCCTGCGACTTCGTCCGCGCGGACTTCATTTACTCCGCACTGCTTGTCCCCTGTAAGTGATAGCGTGATAATATGTAGCCTATATGTTGACCCGACCTATTAGTAATATTCATGCAAAATTTGAAGTAAATCCATGCAGTGCTTTTTGAGTTTACCCCGGACATACATACAGACAAACAGACAAACAGATAAACAGACAAAAATTCTAAAAACTATATTTTTGGCTTCGGTATCAATTGTAGATCACGCCCCAAGTATTCTTTTAAA
Organism: Apodemia mormo; assembly: GCA_036924255.1. Classification (NCBI taxonomy): domain Eukaryota; kingdom Metazoa; phylum Arthropoda; class Insecta; order Lepidoptera; family Riodinidae; genus Apodemia; species Apodemia mormo. The sequence continues at coordinate 20,611,153 of JAUPFN010000012.1, read as the reverse complement.
AAAATTTTCAATGTACAGTTTTGACTTTCCTACGATTTTATTATATGTATAGAAGATATCACTGTTTTTGAGTGATCTGTCAATTGTATAAGTATTATTAGGGCGAAACTACATATATCGGGCTACGGCGAAGGTTCGCGCTAGCACGAACTATGTCGCGACACCTGCTTACGTCATAATGACGTCGTATTATCACTGGTCACCAAACCGCGGCCGGCAGGTTATATTTATGCGGCTTGCTGATGATAATTGTGCGGCACACGACAAAGCAAACAAGAATATTGAATCATTACTTAAAATCTTTTCTCCTCAAATTCTTAATTCATTATCATTCGTTCCTTAAATTCATATCGTCGTATATTTTTTTTTCTGCCATGGAACAAAATAAAATAACATATTACGTCGATACACTAGGTCAATATCAAAATACGGCTTATACATGAAATTACCTAAACGTATGTACACGGATAAATTCTAATTTATTATTATTATAGTTTATCCTAATTATAATATTATAGCTTCTTTGTCGTAAGTTGCACAAATATCACGTGCGGATCGCAGTTGATGCCCACTGCAGTGACGCGTCTAGCCCCTTCGCGAAGCAGTTCGCGACATAGCGATAGCACGAACCTTCGCCGTAGCCCAATATATGTAGCTGCGCCATTAGCAAAAATTGGTATCATACTTCGCTAATAAAACTAATGCGTATCACAGTTTTTTAATTATCTGTCAATCGTTTAACTTTTATTCTTTATTAGAAAAGTATGTCATCATAATTTGCTAATAAAACTTTTTTTTAGGGCAATGGGCCCACCTCTCGCTCCCACCACTGTAACTTCTGTAAACCAGAATCAACAGCGGCAACCTTTCTGATAATCTCTGAGTTGCGAGCTCAGGGTGCCCTAGGGGAAAAGCTAAGCTGTCTTGGAACCCGCATCGAATTTAATCAGAAGAGTATAGGAGGAGTAGGAAAGTACATCCAGTTTCCCTCCCTTTACAGCAGGAGACAGCGTAAAGATAAAGCAAAAACTGCTAAGAAATGAGACGTTTACAATCAGGTTAAGTCTGATTGCTATTGCACCACGGTAATTTAGGTATTTGAGGACCTACGAAAATGGCCTACTTAATTCTGCTTCCAGTAGTATGTATGACAAAATCGCTTGAAGGCACGGAAATTCCCACGTGTTGCTACAAGGTCAGAATAGTAGATTACCCCGGATATACATCGTATACCATCAAGCATTTGGCTACATTCATTTTGCCAGAGATTACACTCCCAAAGAATATGATGTGCAGTTTGTTCATATTTACAGTTTATGGTGGAACATTCGTTATGGCTAATAACATTATGGCTAATAAAACTTATGCGTATAATCTCTCATCTCGTATCATCATTTTAAAATGATTTGTCAATCACATAAGGCTGGTTTTAGTGTCACGCTGACCGCACCCAGACGGTCGGCGCTGATGTGTCCATATATATGCAGTCATAGGCAGAGTTTTTGACTCGCGCTGACCGCTCAGCGCTAACGACCGTAGGCTACATACATCAACGCCGACCGTCAGGTTGACAGTAAAACCAGCCTAAATTTATTAAGGAGGCTATCTGCCTTCGCTAATAAATCTAATAATATGTATTATGATTTCAAATCACTGTTTTTCAATCGATTTCCCAATAAAAGAAGGTTGTCAATTCGGTTGTACCTTTTATGTTAGTCGCCTCAGTACTCGCTCACTTATGAATTAATTTTACATACATTAATATACATATATGTATGTTCATATCTTTACGCTAGATCCCTTAGGCAGAGAGAACTGAGTCCCATACGTCACGATCTTTGCAGATTTTCCTTCCTATCTCCACATTCATTACTCTCTCGCTCTTGTCAGATTTACTGCGTTTAAGTTATGAATGCTCCACTGTCATAAGAATGAAATGACTTTTTGAATCGATCGATATTTGTAGGCATTATATTGCAAAGTATATTTTAGCAACAGATAAATTACAGTTACAAGATAATATGTAATTATAATATGATTACAATATTTTAGGTTGTCAGCTTGCTAACAAAAATTTATAGGTATATAATATTTGATCTCGTATCACTGACTGGATGATCAAATATCGTAAGAACGAAATTGACAGAATGAGTAGTAAGATGGTACTCAAAAGCCATGTTTATTAATGAGAACCTTCGACATTTTATTGGCTTTAAGGTTGATTATTGACTGACGTTGATTACAATTCAAAAAGTTTGCTTCATTGTAAATTCAAAATCCAAGTCGGATTTAATTCTTTGCTATAAAATTAGTTTTATGTTAGTTTTTTGTTCCTTTTTCTATAATAATAATAATAATAATACGTGAAGTAAAAACATTGTACCACTTTTACCGACAATGTCGCGAACGGTAAAGTATGAAATTTGGCACAATTAAAGTTTACATTACGGAGGACTGTAGAAACCTAATATTTTTAAATAATTAGAAATACATTGCATTAAAGTTAAACGTTTTCCATGCAAATTTTTTGCAAGATTTCGAATTCATTATGACTTAACATAGCCCTTATTTAGTCTCCTATTTACATTTATGAAAAAAATATTGCAAAATTTTATATAAACTGCTATTATCCCTATTTAAAGTCTTGCGTCATTTGCAATTTTTTAGTAATAACATTTTTGTAATGAATGATGAAATGAACAATTTTGTAATGAAAGGAACAATCAAGAAAGAGTGCAAATAATTAATTACGAGTAATAAACTGTGTTGTCGAAGGTTCCATTAAATTATGCTTTGGCAAGAGGTGAGAAGTTATTCGATGCTTTTAACCTTGCATATAATTTGTGTGAAATCTAATCTTACTTTCAGAATGCTTTTACTTAAGCTATTTTTCTGAAAGTATATTTTCTTTTTGAGGCATGAATTGAAGCATATTTTAGAAATAGTTATATTGGCGAAATTTGAATAGAGAGCTAAAATTTTCGACTCCAGTAGAACTAACTACATACAAGTGACATTCAATAGAACTAGAATCCATCAACAGGATATGCATAAGAGTTCCGCAAAATAATAAAAATAATAAATGCCACAGGTGTGAGGCCAACAGAAGCATATTAGTGCCGAAAAAAATGTTCATATCTTCGAAATCCAGGATGGCTTCGCAAACTTGGAAATGTAAATATTTTAGATTTAAATAATAATAAGATTAAGATGTAGTAGATGTATAAGAAAAATGTATGTTATTTTTATGCATATTTGTTCAATTATTTCAGGATCTACGTCGCCAATTCTTCATTTTGACCTTTGTTGGAATGGCTTGCAGCCCATATAGTGCGCAGTGAAGCTAGATCCATAGCCTCAAAGGAATCGAGAACATCTTTCAATCGATACGAGTACAAATACAAGCAAGTAAGTAGTCAAAAACTTCTAAAACGATCAAAGTCTCACTGGTTTGGAGCAAATACTGGTAAAATAAGCAAATACTTGGTGACAAGCAATAACCACTGTCTAAACTTTAGATTAGACGCTAGTAAAGGTACCAAAGATGCAGAAATTGTTCGACGGATTTGGATAGAATTTGGTATACAGATAATCTGTACCTATGCTTAATATGCAGCCTTCTTTATATCCCCAAAAATACATCATTAGGTAAAATTCACAGTAAAATTTAATTACATAACGGATTGCGAGAACGGTGTTGGTCCGGGCTCCTTTGAAGAATAGACCAACCAACTGCCTTTCTGCCAGGCAAGTCGTAAAAGGCGAACAATTGGCTATATGTGTCACAAACATCGTAACTACTAGGAAGTAGAGTTCCGCAACATCTAGCCCGGGTATACGGTACCACCGCCTTACCTATCCTGTCGCAATAGCATCAAAGCTTGTCATTGTCGTGTTCCGGTTTGGAGGGTGATGTAACCGGTAGTTTTATGCATGTGTCATTGCCATTCCGCTACACGGATAGCAATAGATCGCCTAGACACCACAGATGTTAATGGTGCATTAACATCTTTGGTGTCTAGGCGATAGTTTCTCTTTCCATCAGGAGAGCCATCTGCTTGTTTGCTATCATAAGATTTTTTTGTATATTTTTTTTATATATCATAAGATTTATGATATATAAAAAAAATTAAATAATGTAGACATAAAACCCTAAGAAGCTTAATTATAATAAATTAATATATGTAAGTAAATTGTTTAAGACTCCCAACCCCTCACAAAGTTTCGAGATCTTCTCTTAAATATTGGTGTGAAACCAGGGCGGCTCGCGCCCCAGGGAGCCTGCAAACTTCACATCCATTGCGTCTGTATTCACAGCTTGTAAAAATATTCGTTTTATCGTTTTTCTTTCGCTATGTATTATATTGATGTTGGTGTACTTAGTTTTTAGTACTTGCAGGCGCAAGAAATAAGTGCTTATATTGAAACTTTTAACGAGAGGAAATTCGTTAAAATTTTTGAATTCAAAATAATACGATTTGATTTTTACCACTGCTTCTGCGTCCTGTTATTTTTACTAACGATTATAATGCCTTTACTGTATGCCATATTGAATGCATTATCCTAATAATCAAAGTCATTTTTATTAAAATTAATCATTACATGAACTTGCGACGAGTCAATCTTTTAAATTACTACCGACTCGGAATCGCATCCACACCCTGATAATATTCGGCAAGACTAGCGTTTGTGTGTTCTAAGGGCATGACACACGCTGTCTTTTACGTATCTACCTACCTTCCCGCTATCTTTTCGCTACCTTCCTCCTACCTTCCTCCTATCTGCTCCCTACTTTTCCCCAATCTTCCCGCTGCCTTCCCCCCCCCCCTTCACGCTTATATTCCGCTACCTTCCCGCTACCTTTAATCTACCATTTCTCTACCTGCTCTCTACCTTGCCACTACTTTCCCTCTATTTTTCTGCTACTTTCCTGTCACCATCCCACTACATTCCCGCTAGCTTCACTGCTTTACCTATTCCAGATTTGGAGGGTAAGGTAGGCCGGTAAACGTATACAAGGCAACACCTCGCTACACGAATGGCAACGCACCATTGACATCTTTGGTGTCTACAGGTGATGGCTTCTATTTCCATCAGGAGAGCCATTTGCTTGTTTGCTATCCTATACTTAATAATGAAAAAAAACTTGTATCTCATACATTCGACGTGACGCAACGCGAAAAGAAAACTTTTTTCGTGGTATTCAAATTAGATAAAGGATAAATTAGTTCTTATTGGTCAAACCTCTCTTCTTTTGTACATGACGTATCACATGCTGTTAATCCGAAGGGGCTAATGGAAAGAGACAATTATCGCTTACAGACACCAAAGATGCTAATAAGATTTTTTAACCTCAATAACATTTTTGCTTGACTTGGGGATCGAACTCAAAATTTCATAATCCGAGTCAATAAGTGAACCAACATACAACATGGCTGTTAAAAACACCATTGACGGATCAAAAACCTCCTCGTGTTTGTAAGTCGGTTGAAAATATAAACGAATAAACGCTTGAACGTTTTTACGACCGCTCTTGGAAATATTTGGATCGCCGCGAGGTTTAAACTTGCGATTTGTACGGACCAGACACAAAAGCGTTATTGCACAATAATGCACTTTTATTTTTAAGCAAATTCTAAAACAAGGAAGTCTTGTTATAACGTTTAGATGCTGATACGTATTTTATATATAAACGATGTCTGCATTAAGTACTATATAATATCTTCATGCTACGACCATTGTAGGAAAGGCAGGGAGAATTGTTAAAAAAAGATTAAGGAAAAAAGAGTCGTTATAGGACGTTTGTTAGATGTAAACTAAATCAGTTTTTACAGAACACTATATAAAAATTATAACGCTTGTCAGATGTACTTGGTCCCCAGGCAGTTCACCTTCTTCAGATCTTCATTTTCCACGTCACATCCCCGTGTGACGTCATCAACCTTCACAGATATGATGTCACTCTGACAAGCGTTGGCAAGCTGGTCCTACCACTACGATCTCTTCTGAGGTACCAAAATCGGTAAACGTGTAACGAAATGATAGATCGTCATGTACTCTGGCATTACGGTATACGAGTTTATGAAGCTGCCTAAGCACGCCAATACAAGTTTCTCATCAAAATCAGCATATTTACGTCTCTCTGACAGGTACGCTTTCGCGACTAAATTACAGACACAATTTTATGAAATTTGGCAACAAGCAAGTTAAAGACTTGGGTTCAAAAATCAACCCCAGTCCCAAATGGACTGAAAGAAGAAAGAAGAAGAAATAGAGAATGAAAGTTTGTATGTTTTTTTTATATCATAAGATAGCAAACAAGCAGATGGGTCTCCTGATGGAAAGAGTCAACCATCGCCTATAGACACCAAAGGTGTTAATGGTGCGTTGCTATCTTGTGGTGAGGTCCAATGCCGCATGCATAAGTTTACCGGCTACTTTACCCTCCAAGCCGGAACACGACAGCGGCAAGCACTGACGTTATTGCGGCAAGAATAGGTGAGGCGGTGGTACCAGACCCGGGCGAGACAATGCGGAACTCTACCACCTAGTAGCCACGATTGTAGTGCCTCGATAGCCAATCGGTCGCCTTTTACGACCTGCCTGGCAGAACGGCAGTTGATCTATTCTTTAAAGAAGGCCGGGACCAACACGGCGAAAAACATGCATACATGCATTGATAACATGTTACATACATACAAACAAAAAAGTAACATCTATGAGCACAGAACAATCTAAACACTGTAACTAAAATGATAGCTTTAAAGGGGATTTTCTGATGTCTGTAGGAAGTACGTTCCACAAACGAATTGCTCGGTGGGAAAAGGATTGAAAAAGCAAATCTGTGTGGCAAAATGGGATGTGTAGATATAAATTCTCATTATGCTCATCACACAAATGATTGTACCTGTCGGGAATCGACCCCGAGCCCCATTGATGCGTAGTCAGGTTCGTTACTACTTAACCAACGGCGCCATCACTAATTGTTATATAGCGTGTACCTATTTATTAATTTACTGCGTTCCGAATTCATTATTCATTATTCTTCTTACACGATTCATATATAATAAATAATATGCATTATGCCTTAATAAGAAGAATAATTATTCTTCTTATTAAGGCATAATGCATATAATCGCAATAATCCGAAAAATGTAACGTCAGAAGTCTATTAGGGTTGTGGACATACCCATCGTGCCCACAACGGTGGATCCACGCCTGGCGGCAAGAATAAGTAAGGCGGTGGTGCCAAAACCCGGGCGAGACGGGTAAAACAGTGTCAAAATAACTTGTAAAAAATTTTATTAAATAAAGTGCTTTTGATTTCTGATTTCAGCGTCGTCGATCAGTGACGACCGTTCTTTCGATGCCATGTCACTTTTTTTTCAATCAACTCTTAAGGCGAGGCAACGGAGACAAACGGAAAAATGGTTTGTTTAATAACATTTTTATGTATTGATTGTTAAATAAAGGTTTTACAAAAATTGCACGATATACCTGAAAATATTATCTAAGAATGTACTAACTCATTACATGGTAGAATGTACTTTACTCGATCATAAAAAACTCCGAATACAGGCTAAAAAAATCTCTAAAACAAGTAATTTGGTCCTAGTATTTCTAATTTTCCACGTGATTTTGACATGGTGATATTTAGTTTTAAATACAAAAAAGAATGTACTAAATTTTGGTTTTCAGCTGAAGTCCTATATTTATTTATCCGAAAACTAAACCGTTTCCAAGCGGTTTCAGAACATATCGCGCCGCTCACTTTCTATATTATTAACGCGCGCCAAAATACCTCGCCTTAAGAAGCTGAAAGAGGGGAAGAAGAAAATTATATTGATGTTACTATACTCATGGGTGAAGTCAGTTGATAAAAGAAAACGCTAGTGAAATCACCGGAAATATCAAATATAAAATATAGGTGTTAAGATATTGTTCAGTAATTACCTGTAATGGATTCGCAGATAAGAGCAATTGAACAATTCGAATCTGCTTGAACGAGCACTTTGTTACCGTAATTAGCTTCCGATGTCGATTAGATTTCAGCTTTATTTCATTAAAATCGCGTTAATGTCAATGCTATTTTGGTAAGTTTTATTCCAAGATCAAAAGACTACAATATCTGAAAAAGGGTTATAGCATGAGTTACACCATCCAGCTCTCGTCAAATAGCGTTCTAGTGTACTTTACACTGTATAAAATTGAATTTATATCCTCACGAAAAATTACTCAATTTGGAACTAAATCGCATTTGCGGTACTGCGGAATTTGATTTAGCTTTTTTTGCAACTAATACCCTGTTCCTATATTAGTAAAACGACTTGTTTTAGTTACAAGTAGTAACATTTTATATACATATACACGAAATAAATACGAGTATATCTATAGTTGTTGCTTGTTAAATTTCTATCAGCATATAACAAACTGTGCTGAAATGGTGTTAATAATAAGGTGAGCGTTAAATTAACGACAGGCAATTGCGGTAGACAGGCAATTGAGTTTTGTTCCTAAAATAACGAGCCTAATTACCATCACCGTCGCGGCAATCTAACAGAAGTTATGTGACTTTTTTAATATGGTGGCAAACAAACATGGTTATCCTAATGGGAATAGACACCAAAGATATTGATGGCTCGTTACTATCCGTTGTGTGGGATTGTAATGCCACATGCGTAATTTTATCGGCTTATTCTTCAAACCAGTAAACGACCGAGACAAGACGAAAGAGACGTTACTACGGCAGGAATTGGTAAGGCGGTGGTGCCTTACCTGGGCGATAGGTTGCAGAACTCTACCACCTAGTAGTCACGATGGTAGTGACATGCTGGCTTTATGGCTGCTACGCTTTAAAGAATAGACCAACTTCCTGGAAGGTGGTCTATTCTTTAAAGGGGACCCAAATCAACACGTGGAAAAACAAAACTAATGCGTGTATCTGAAATTAAGATTATTTTGAAATCAAGAAACATATTTCGCTGAACTCTATTAATTTTTACTCGTACAGCAAACTACTAAAACTTACACCAAATCGTTGGGCTAGACACTCAATTTCAATGTGAGCTACTCAATTTCAATGTGGACTAACGTGACAATTAGGTGGTAGAGTTTGACACAGATTTGGCACCCACGTTATCCTGCCGCTATAGCGTCAGTGCTTGTTATAGTATTCTAGTTTGGAGGAGGGTAAGCTAGTAAACATTTCAAAATCAGAAATAAAAATTACTTTATTCAAACTTTGTAAGAAGTGTTTCTTACAAAGTATTTTGACGACAACAATTTTCTATAAGAATTATCGGCGGAAATGCGGCCACTCACTGACAAGAGTCGGCGAAAAAAACTCAATAGGCCTATCTTTTTATGTAGATGCATAGCATTATATAAAAAAAAACATGCCACATGGTAACTGCTTTTCATTAGTAGGGAACAATGCATGTTTACACCCCGTGCGCAATAAGTTAGGACCTGAGCGAGGTGACGTCACACTGAAGCGGTGAGCGGGCCGCGCGGGTGCCATCAGGAAAGTTGGGGGAAAGCGAGCGGGGAGTCGTATTCCAAACAGATCCCAACTTATCATGCATGGGTTGTACTATACTATAGCAAATATAGTAAAGATTTAAGCATACTGCGAAGCTGCAAATTATATTTGCTCTGTATTAATAGCAGTGACAGTATTTAAATTACTATTACTTATTGTAAATCTATCCTCAATTGTCAACATAAAATATAAGTTTCAGTGCTAAAAATTTTATCCCTGATAAAATAAGTTACAAAACGACTATTTTTTTATGATACGTTTTCAAAAACTTTTTAACGAATGTGGTTAACATTTTGGTACTTGTTATGAAATTCTTATTTTGGTAGAGTTATTTAATATAATACTCGTATAATAAATAAACACCGTCATGCCTATATTCTACAAGAGGTGCAAATGCAAGTGATTTATTAATATCGTTGGTTACCGTAGAGTTAAATCAATCCATGTGATATGTAACTGTCAATCTGTGTTAGCAATTATTTTATCTTATTTTCTTTTTTAATATATATAAATTACGTGTATATATATATATATATATATATATATATATATATATATATATATATATATATATATATATATATATATATATATATATATATATATATATCGTCGTGGAGTTTTATATATAAGAGGGGGCAAACGAGGAGGAGGTGCACCTGATGGTAAGTGATCACCGCCGCCCATGGACATCCGCATTATCAGAGGTCTTGCAGTTGCGTTGCCGGCCTTTTAAGAATGAGTAAGCTCTTTTCTTAAAGGCCCAAGTCGTATTGGAAATACCCCTGCCGCTAATTGATCCACAACAAAGTAGTGCGAGGCAAAAAGTGTCGAGAAAAACACACAGTTGTGGATTTCCAGACATCAAGATGGTGAAGATGGAATTATTAGATATTTTTCTAAATATTTATTATGCGGAGCTATTAAATATTTTTCGAATGCCATGCGACTAATATATATTATGAGATAAAAATTAATAAATAGATTAAATCTGTTCATGGATTACTTGTATGTAAAAATTTCATTCAAATCTACCGAGCAGCAGGTTATATTCATTTGATTGGGTTAGGTCATCTTAAGCTGGATCCCAGAGCATATTGAACATTCGTATAATTGCTCGAAATATCTAATTTACATTACTGAAACTCACACTAAAAGTAGCGAATTAAAACAATATCTACTCGTAAAATTTGACACGTGCAGCAATAATTTATGTATCTTTATTTAAGAAAAATGCACAAACTAAGCTCCGTTGGTTGAATGGTTAGCGACCTTGAGTATATATATATATATATATATATATATATATATATATATATATATATATATATATATATATATATATATATATATATATATATATATATATATATATATATATATATATAAATTACGTGTTGTTTGTCCGCTATGGATTCCTAAACCACTGAAACTATTTTATTTAAATTTTGTAGATATCTACTGTTTGGTCCAACATAAAAGATAGGAGAGTTTGTATCTTAATTACCCCTCACCCCTCACAAAACACCCGTCTCAAATAATCCACAATTTTTTTCATAATTCATATATAAGAGTAAATATTTTAAGCTAGTAGTAGTTAAGCAGCTAGTAAAGAAAATACGTCACTGTTTGCTGTATGGGGCCCGCCGTAAATATTTATTTTATTACTAGCTATTGCCCGCGACTTCGCCCGCGCGGATTTCGTTTACTCCGCACAGCTCCTCCCCCGTAGGTGATAGCGTGATAACATGTAGCCTATATGTTGACCCGATCTGTTAGTAATATTCATGCAAAATTTGAAGTAAATCCATGCAGTACTTTTTGATTTTACCCCGGACATACATACAGACAAACAGACAAACATTCTAAAAACTATATTTTTGGCTTCGATATCGATTATAAATCACGCCCCAAGTAATCTTTTACAAAAATATTCAATATACAGTTTTGACTTTCCTACGATTTTATTATATGTATAGATATAGATGTTATTATAGCGCCAATTTAAATACATCATTTATGAAAATTTCAACTGTCTAGTTATCACGGTTCGTGAGATACAGCCTGGTGGCAGACAGAGACAGAGAGACGGACAGCGGAGTCTTATAGTAACAGGGTTCTATTTGCACCCTTTGGGTATGGAACCATAAAAATATTCAGCTCGTAGTTAAATACGTTCTAATGCAATCTGCCGCAAAATGCTTAATGTTAATTGTACTCAAGTATTTATTTAATCCTTTTCAGGTGTCTGTTTTAGATTTTAAAATAGATTCTATGAAAATAGCAATAATAAAATAAAGGTGAAATCTAATCGACATCGGAAACTAATTACGGGAACAAAGTGCTCGTTCAAGCAGATTCAAATTGTTCAATTGCTCTTATCTGCGAATCCATTACAGGTAATTATTGAATAATATCTTAACACCTATATTTTATGTTAGATTTTTCCTGTGTCTTGGTTCACGTTTACTTTTTTCTTTTACCATAGATTAAATCTCAGTAGATAAATCGCTGTCTTGATTTTTGAGCGCGTGATAACATGACGACCATGTGTCCTTTCAGACTTTTATAAATGTCTCTTATCTATATACATATAATAAAATCGTAGGAAAATCAAAACTGTACATTGAATATTTTTTTAAAAGAATACTTGGGGCGTGATCTACAATCGATATCAAAGCCAAAATATAGTTTTTAGAATTTTTGTCTGTTTGTCTGTATGTGTGTCTGTTTGTCTGCATGTATGTCCGGGGTAAACACAAAAAGTACTCCATGGATTTACTTCAAATTTTGCATGAATATTACTAATAGGTCGGGTCAACATATAGGCTACATATTATCACGCTATCACCTAGGGGGAGGAGCTGTGCGGAGTAAACTAAGTCCGCGCGGACGAAGTCGTGGGCAACAGCTAGTATTCACTAAATTTCATAATTATTTATTTTATATCTTGTTGTACAACAAATACACTTTTTAGAAAACCAGTGTAAATAAAACATGTGCAAAGGGCGAGCTTATGTCTGAATGTCTACCAGCAGAACCGAGAAGCAAGAATGCACAATTACAAGTAAGCAGTTGGAGTGCAGAACTTATCACTAGAATTATATAATATTAGAATTATATATAATGACTTTCAAATTAATATTGCATACTCATTTAATACTTTCTTAAAAATATTAAGCGATTCGCTATTGTAAATATTAAAGGAAAGAGTATTCCAACGTTTGATAAAGTAGAAAGAGAAGGAATGAATGACTCTTATAACAAGATGTTTCAAAAGAGAATTTTAATACGATCAGAATTAAAGGAATAAAAAATTAAACCTTTAGAGGAGATATTCGGAGGAAATGTAATGGCACAAAATATTATAGAGAAGATATTGTTAAGGGATGTAATGCCAAATTCATAAGTTACTGGCTATCTAATTCTTCTATCCGGAACACGGCTGAGATAGTCTCCGGTATTCTGTGGCTGAGGCCAGCATACTATTGATAATTTTATTCTGAAATAGGTAAAGCCGTGTGCCAAACCTAAGCTAGTCCTCTGCCTTCTTTCGCCTTTTATGAGCTTCCTAACAACTCTAACGAACACGACATGTTAGATCATATTGCTTTTTATCTATATATTAATACCTACCTCAAAAAAACTTTGGACTCCTTTTTAAGACGATTGCGCGAATAGTCGAGCATAAAATTTGGCACAATTAAAGTTTTCATTGTAGAGGATTGCACCTTTGGTGTCTATAGGCGATGGTTGACTCTTTCCATCAGGAGAACCGTCTGTTTGTTTGCTATCTTATGATATATAAAAGAAACACAGATCTAATGCAAAAATAAGCAAATTATTTGCTTGTGTTATTGGTCAACGATACTTTTACATAAAAACACATAGGTATATAAATACTGGAATATATTTCATAAACACCCAAACCCAGAAACACAAACATTTATGCTCATCACACAAATGCTTGTCCCCGTCGAGAATCGAACCCGAGCCCCGTCGAACGCATAGTCAGGGTCACTAACCACCCGACCAATGAGGCGGTCATCATAATTAAAATCTAAATATAATTTAAGGTAGGTATTTACTACGAATAGGATGAACGTTTTCATTTCGTTTTCATGAGATTGTTAAACTACGAATAAAATGGTAACATTTAACTTTAATGAAAGATTTAATAATTTGAAAAAGTCAATTAATACAATATTATAAAGAGAAAACATTATAAGCTCTACCAATACCAGTCACTACCATCGTGGCTACTAGGTGGTAGAGTTCTGCATTGTCTCGCACGGGTCTGGTACCACCGCCTTACCTATTCCTGCTGCAATAGCGTCAATGCTTGTAACTGTCGTGTTCCGGTTTGGAGGGTAAGGTAGCCGGTAAACTTATGCATGTGGCGTTTGACCTCGCCACGAGATAGTAACGCATCATTAACATCTTTGGTATCTACAGGCGATGGTTGACTCTTTACATTAAAGAGCCATCTGCTTGTTTGCTATCTTATGATATAAATAAAAGTCCAATCCGCCCTTTTTTATACACTAACACCATTAACTTTAGTAAGTCAATGACTAACATATATTAAGCCTAGACATTTATTATGTGATTGACTAATATGGATTCTTAAATATAATGTAATAATGTTATAATTAATACCTACATTTTATTTTTCAATCTACATTATCCTGAACAAAAATTTGCCATCCTACTGAAAATTTTCACCAATGTTAGGTGCAAATTCCTACGATAAATGCTTGGAGCCTAATATATTGTTTAAGTCTGGGATTTCACTGTCGTTTCATTCGGAAATTATGAATCAACCAGGACTTAAATTGCCCTAAACCTTAAACTGTATAGCGTGGCTATGAAGCATGCAGAGATATCAATTTTTTGATTTTTATTGAAATAAACTGCAGAGGGAAACTATTTGTACGCTTAAAATATTTACTCTTATATATGAATTAGCTGACCCGGCAAACGTTGTTTTGCCATACAAAAAAATGTAGTGGTGTATTTGAGAGTGTAATTATGATAAAAAATATCCTATCTTTTAAGTTGGACCAAATAGTAGATATCTACAAAATTTTATTGAAATAGTTTTAGTGGTTTAGGAATCCATAGCGGATAAACAACGTGACACGTAATTTATATATATTAAGAAAGAAAATTAGATAAAATTATTGCTAACACAAACTGACAGTGACATAACAAATCACAGTAAGCAAATGATTTAAACAACGATATTAAACACCCAAACCGAAATACCAATTATTTCTCCATATACAAACAACTCCTAACAATTCCGAGAAAAGTTAAGAATTAAATACGATTAAGTGATCTTGGTTGCATTTGCACCTCTTTGTTCCTCTTGGAGAATATGGGCATGACGGTGTTTATTTATTATACGAGTATTATATTAAATAACTCTACCAAAATAAGAATTTCATAACAAGTATCAAAATGTTTTACCACATTCGCTAATAAGTTTTTGAAATGTATCATAAAAAATACTCGTTTTGTAAGTAACTACTAGTACTAGTAATTTACCAAATTGTAAAGTTGTTAAAGTACTATTAATTAAGTTACCAAAGCAGTTGTGGGAAGGGCAATGATAATTTACTGCATTAAATACAATAATTGCCAAAAAGTATTGTAAAAATAAAATTTGTCTTAAATAAAATTAAAAACTCACTGTGTACTTAATTTAATAAAAAAAAAGTATCTTCACGCCCATATCCCCGAACGGGTAGGCAGAGGTACTACAAGTGCACCCACGATTAGCCGAAGATACTTGGTCCCACAAATGTGATAGGTGGCAAACCTATCGCCAACCGGGCACTTTCCAATCCCGGGCAACTTTGTGTTCCTCAGAAAACTGAAAAAACACTTTTTTTTATGTGTCCGACCCGGGAATCGAACCTGGGACCTCATGCGGTCAACGCCAACGTTGGACCACAGAGGCTTTAATTTAATCTGAAACGAAATTATCACTTTAATATGTAATTATTACTTGACATTGTTACTATATTGTAAAACTATTTAGTATTAAATTATATTGATAAAAATAAAAAAATATAAACTAAAAAATATAACCACTGTAATTAAAAAGGAGCAACGATAATTTACTGTTTCAAAAAATAATTGTTATGAACATTGCTAAAAGTAAAGTTAAGGTACCTTAACATATTTATTGCATATTATACTTTATTATATTTGGGACAAACTTTTAAGTAATTGAACTAAATAATAAAATTTTCACAATAAATAAAATTTTCACAATAAATAAAAACACTTAAACGCTACCAACGTAAGTAATTACAATGAAGCAATGATAATTTTTCATTCTAAATTTATTGAAATTCCGAACATTTAAGTCTAATTTGTAAAAGACAAAAAGGTGGTCGCAATTAGTGGAATGGCCACCGGGAACAAACGCGGTTTTAACAAAAGGAGGCTTCGACTCTGACGAGGGTCCTTTCTTTTCTTCCAAATGAGCAAACTACAGTCGCTAGTGGGGAAGATTTGTTGTTTAAGAATGAAGGGCCCGAGAGTGTGTGCATTGTTCTTTCTATGGCGTTTGGAAAGCACTTGTGTATGGTTGTTCTAATCATGATAACGCGAGGGGAATACTTCGTTTTCTCTAAGTTATCGCTTTTATGAATGATGACAATCAAACGTTACACATCAAAACATTTTGATGTATGAGATAAAGGCTGTTCATGTTGATATTTACCAAATTAAAAAAAAAACTTCACTCCCGCATCTCCGAAGTGGTAGGCGTAGGTGCTACCAGTGCAGTCACGATTAGCCGAAGATACTTATTCGCACAATGTGATAGGTGACAAGACTATCGCCAACCGGGCACTTATCCAATCTCGGCCAACGTTGTTTTTATCAGAAAACTGAAATATTTTTTTTTGATTCGCCCGACCCGGGAATCGAATACGGGAACTTATGTGGTCTACACCAATATCAGACTATTAGACCACAGAGTGTCACATGTTTGTCAACGTTATTTCTCATTAATAAGAGTTTTATTTTTGACCATGTTTGACTTGTGTGTGTGAAGATGTGTCTTACTTGATTACGTAAAAATGATGAACGGATAGATAATAACCTATAATACTGTCGTTTCATCATTGAAAAAAAGTGACAGTACTAGAAGTGCTATAACAAAATATGACTTAAGTATATTGTTATAATGTGGGCGAAGACGCGTGTGGTCGCTAGTAACTAAATAAATATAACAACTTTATGAATATTGTATACGGCTAAAAGATACAAGTAAAGATAATTTCCAGATAAATTCCTAGAGGAAATGAAAACCATAATTCGTAATACAGAAATCATATATAAGCCTCATAAAGTGGATATTCGTAGAACCAATAATTGACGTGTTGATATCTAGAGTTCGCTTTTGATAAATCCAAATTACTGTATTTCATATATGTGAGGATTTAAATTGATTCAGTTTTTACTAAAGTGGTTTTTAGTCAGCTTTGAATAAATAACACCATTTGGCTCCGAACACTCGTATTTTAATGGTTTATTTGAATAGAACTGCAGTAAAATGGACGATAGAAAAACGTACACATTTTTCACAAAGTGGTTTTTGAAAAATACTTTTAAACAATGTATTGACCCGGCGAATTGAGGTCTCAGTGTCTGTTAGATTAAATTTATGTACCTAAAAATCAAGTGTGACGAATAGATTTGTATGTTTCATAGCCGTGTGATTCGCGCCCTTTTTAGGGTTCCGAAGTAAACTAGAAACCCTTATAGTTTCGCTAGTCCATCCGTCCGCACAATAGCTCAGAGATCCTTAGTACTAGAAAGCTGTAATTTGGTACGAACATACATATATATAGTATATACGTATATATAGCATACGTATATATAGTCACAGCAACAAAGTGGTAACATGGAATCTTGAAACTTTTTTTTTTCAGGGTAGCTCCCCTACATGTAAAATCGTAATGTTATTTTTTTTTCCCACGTACCTCATAGTGTGGGATATCGTAAGGATAAGCTTTTAAAAAATGTTGTAGGTTTGTGAAAACAAGTTTTCGATTAAGGGACTTGTTTGTAAAATATTAAGCTTTAAAATGCTAATTTTTGTTATAGCCAAGTGTCCTCCCCCCCGCCCCTCTATAGGATAAACGGTTAGTTTTGGAGGTGGAAAAAAAATCATGGTAGTAGTAAATATGATGAAGTTAAAAGGAAAACTATCATGGTTTAGAAGACTTTACAAGTTTTTTAATAATGTCGATCAACTTATAAAATGTACTTAGAGAAGTTTTTTTAAGAGGTGAATGTGTGGTGCGGATATATTTTTGTCATTGACGTCAAAATTAAGGTAAAATTTTTATAGTAAACAATAAAGTCCTCTTCTTAATCTTCATTATTGAGATGAGCAATTGTTGGAACCTAATTGCGCGCGGCCCGACACGCACTTTACCAATTTTTTTGAAGATACCAATTCTTTTGAAGAATAGGTTATCTATCTTATAAAAAGCAAGGGAAAGTTTACACTTATCACTTATATCGTGACAATTAAGTGGTAGAGTTTGGCAACATCTTGTCCGGGCTTTGTACTAACGCTTTGCCTATTCATGTCGCAATAGCATTGGTGTTTGTCGCTATCGTGTTGCAATCCGTGCAAGATAGTAACGCATCATTTATATATTTGGTGTCGAAAGGCAATGGTCTTTTTCCATCAGGAAAACCATCTGTTTGTTTGTTATCTTCTTATAATGCAAAAAAGAATAGTCGCTGTGTCATGGACACAGCGGCGTATGTTTTATGTGATTATGTCTACGTAACGGGTAGTATATAGCGATGATAACATTTTTCATTCGTCGTACCTATAAGATTTGTCGTTAATCTGTTTGAACGCCTTCATCTTTTTGCGTTTTTGGCACTTCTTCACTCTTTTATATGGGGATTCATGGGTATCATTACATTGCTATTTAAAATCCCTTTCAGACGGTACCTATAAGTTCCTTGTATTTTGATTTGGCTTTTGAAAGATTTTTTTTGACCGATAACTATTTTTTGTTAATTTTTCACTTAAACGAATATATCTTTTCTATAAGCATTTAAAATTATTTTTTACTTACACAATCGATAAATCTTTACAAGAGCTGTCGAACAAAACTAAATCCAAGTTTAAGCCGATTCGAGCCAAAAAATATAAAATATGTAAATTCTGTAACACAGCAAAATTACCTAAAAATGGCGGCACTTCCTCCTCCACCCTCTCCCCGCCGCTAAGCTAGTCCGCACTTGGCTCTACAATTTCGTTGACTCTTTAGCTATACAACGGTATAATTAGAGTTTGGATATTGATGATAGTTAAGCAGCTATAATATCAAATTTTATTCTGCAATTTTGTTATCATCAGTTTTTTGAACTGTCCCTTACTATTATAAAAACAAATTTATAGACGTATTCACGTCAAAAATGTTTTTTTGACGGTGCTTCAGCATTGTTGATCAGTGCCCTGTTTATCAAAAGTTACAAGATTTGTATTACATGAGGGTTTTATTTTGTTAATTAGAGCACTTACATAAAAATGCGTTTATCAAAACTACATGCGTAAATTACAAGCTATAAGTGATATTACTAATTGTAATATAAGTGCTTTGCTTTATTTGTGATTTTATTATAATAAATGTATGTTTAACTTATAGATTATAATTTGATTTCAAAAGGTTAAAGAGCTTTTCTCGACTCTAAAATATATGTTACATATTGTAGATACGAAGTAGGCGTTGTGTTTGAAAAAAAAATTTTTAATATAAATTTGACTAGTTATTGCACCATTATTTCCATTTTAACAACATAAAATACGATAGAAAAATTGTTTTGCAATTTAGCAAAAATAAAGCCTTTTTATATCGTAAGATAGCAAACAAGCAGATGGGTCTCCTGATGGAAAGAGAAACCATCGCCTATAGACATCAAAGATGTTAATGGTGCGTTGCTATCTTGTGACGATCACTAATAACTAATGCCACATGCATAAGTTTACCGGCTACATTCCCTTCGAAACCGGAACACGACAGTGACAAGTACTGACGCTATTGCGGCAAGAATAGGTAAGGCGGTGGTACTAGACCTAGGCGAGACAATGCAGAAAAAAACAAATTAAAAGTTCCATCCTCACCACCTCGGTGTCTGGAAATCCACAACCGTACGCTTTTGTCGACACTTTTTGCCTCGCATTACTCCTTTGTGGAATCTATTACCCTCGGGGGTATTTCCGAATGGATACGACTTAGGGACCTTCAAGAAACGAGCTTATTCATTCTTAAAAGGCCGGCGCCCGGCAACGCAGCTGCAAGACCCCCGGTATTGCAGTTGTCCATGGCCGGCGGTGATCACTTACCATCAGGTGTACCACCTGCTCGTTTGCCCCCTCTGCTGTAAAAAAATCTACCACCTAGTAGCCACGATAGTGGTGACTCGTATAGGCAATCGGTCGCCTTTTACGACCTGCCTGGCAGAATGGCATTTGGCATATTCTTTAGAGGAGCCCGGAACCAACCAAATAAAAAATAAAATTCATACAATTTACAAGTCTTGTGAAATTATTTGATTATTGTAATCCACATAAACTTATATAAAATGTTCTTGTATCTTGTAATCTGTTAGTTTGTAGAATCGTATTTTTGATACACGTAATTTACAAAAACTTGTAAAGAAGTTCTTGCGTCATGTAGCCTGTGAGCTTGTAGACTTGTAACCAAACTTGTAACGTTTAATAGCAAACTGATCTTTATACAGTTTGGTTTATTAGTAGTTGTCAGTTCTTTGACAGTCTTCAGCTTGGCTCGGAAAACTTGTAAAGATTTCTTAAAGGCTGCCTGCTTACGTAGTATTGTATACTCTTTGGGTGCCTGTCTTCGCGACATTTGAACGAAGTTTTAGTGTGTCTTAATTACTTTCTTGACTTTGACAATGCCATTCGTATAATGAAGAAGAAGACTTTTGACAAGTGCTGCGATTCGATTCTACTGAAGATGTTTCGGTTGTCATATAAAACATACGTTATATGCGAATGTTGTGTGTTTTTACTTATACTACTCACACAGTGGAACGTATCAGTGAACGAGGGGCATTATACAACTGGGCCCAGCTATTTTTCTCTAATATATTTTGTGTATTATGTTGTTTTCTTGTTCCTGAAGCATATAAGAATCATGTCGAACCTCTTTTTTATTTCATAATATAGCAAACACGCAGACGGAAAGAGTCAACCATCGCCTATAGACACCAAAGATGTTAATGGTGCGTTGCTATCTTGCGGCGAGGTCTAATGCTATATGCATAAGTTTACCGACTACCTTACCATCCCCAAACCGGAACACGACAGCAACAAGCACTGACACTTATCTAGTAGCTGAAGTTTATTGAGTTTCCGGTTCACCACGATTCACTGGTTAATCGGTTAGAGAGATAGTAATGATCCTTATCAAGAATAACCTCGAAAAATCTTAATATTTTTTCCACTGGCCCAGGGATCCAACCAGGCTCTTTAATAAGATCTAAGATGAAGGAAGTCTAACCACTAAACGGAGAAGGAGTCACAAGGAAAATTAAGATATTAATTTTCTTCGTGACGTTCCTCTTCGTCTCACTGTAGTTGCCTCACAATACCGTAATACACAATATTAACATTATTGCGGCGGGAAAAGTTAAAGCGATGGTACCGTATACCCGAGCGAGACCTTACGGAACCCTACCGCCCAGTACCAGTAGTTAGATGATCTTGCATTCTTCTTTCATTTCATGTAGATGCTTTGGGGCTATAATAATCATTATGATTATTACTGGACCAATTATATGACTTGATCTAACCTTTTGCTTGTGATATATGTATTAGTTTACGATATCAATACATAGAAATTCACATATAAAAATATTCATTGGAAAAATTACAAAAATTAAATTAAATTTATTTTTTCCCCGTGTTGGTCCCGGGCTCCTTTGAAGAATAGGCCAACTGCCGTTCTGCCAGGCAGGTCGTAAAAGGCGTCCCATTGTCTATACGAGTCACTACCATTGTGGCTACTAGGTGGTAGAATTCTGCATGTGTAATATGGATTAGTTATCCTACGATACTTATACATTGAAATCTATACATATAATGAAATCGTAGGAAAGTCAAAACTGTAAATTGAATATTTTTTTTAAAAGAATAGTTGGGGCGTGATCTACAATCGATATCGAAGCCGAAAATATAGTTTTTAGAATTTTTGTCTGTTTGTCTGTATGTATGTCCGGGGTAAACTCAAAAAGTACTGCATGGATTTACTTCAAATTTTGCATGAATATTACTAACAGGTCGGGTCAACATGTAGGCTACATATTATCACGCTATCACCTAGCGACCAGGTGCTGTGCGGAGTAAACGAAGTCCGCGCGGACGAAGTCGCTGGCAACAGCTAGTACATAAATAAATGCAGAAATTGTTTAATAAACACTCAAATCCAGAAATGCTCATCACACAAATGCTGTCCGTATCGAGAATCGAAGCCGTGCCCCATTGATTTCGTAGTCAGATAAGCTACAATCATGTAAACAACAAATGGATTTTCAGCTTACACATTTTATAGTATTTGTAAGATTACTTAGCGCCTACGTAATTTGAAAATAGATTTTGCTTTTAGGGCATTGCCATCACTGAGTGCTAAGGAAAATATATTTATAGAAAACAACTTACTCTTTGATCTGAAATACGATATTTACATTCCTTTCGTAGAAAGTTGAGGCAAAATGATTTGGTTTTAGATAAACGTGCTACATTACAAATAAATTTTTGTATAAAGTAGATATGATGAAGTTTCATTGTTGTATAATAACGCCCGGTTTCCTTGTGTGGAAGGCAAAGTTTGAGCGTCTATGGATTTTCCAGTTCACCACGACTCACCGGTTTGTTGATTGACGAGATGAGTGGTGATTCCCATCGTCCCATTTTACTGATCCGATAACAATTATCAAATATTTCTAGCGATAACCAGGACCAACGGCTTTACGTGCACATCCAAAGTATGGGAGTGGTAACACACCACCCTCCCGACTCCGAGATGCTACTAAGATTTTGAAATTTCGAGAAAAATCTCGAAAAAATCTCAATAGCAGTTGCAACTAAACCGAGGATTGAACCCGAGACCTTATGATCTAAGCCGAATCGGAAAAAACATAGACCATGAAGCAGTCCATCCTGTTTAATGGGAGATTTTATATTCGAAATAATGCTTATGCTTCTAAGCAATAAGTTACTGGGTGGTAGAATTCTGCCATGTCTCGCCCGAGTCTATTACCTTACCTATTCCTGCTGCAATAGTGTTAATGCTTGTCACTGTCATGTTTCGGTTTAGAGGGAAAGGTAGCCGATAAACTCACCACAACATACACGATAGACCTCGCTACAAGATAGCACCACATCATTAACATTTTTGGTGTCGATCATCGGCGATGGTTGACTCCTTCCATCAGGAGACCCATCTGCTTGTTTGCTATCTTATAATATAAAAAAGCAATAATGATTAGTTTTAAGCGACAAAAAAGATACACGTATGTAATAATATATAGAAATACAATATTGCACTGAAAACATAGGTGTTTTCAAAGTGCAATATTGGTTCGTAGTAATTTATTCCTTTGACAAGAAAATGTTTGTTGTGGCGTGCATTTCATGATAAATGACATAATTTCACGTGTCCCTCGTGTTGGTTCGGGCCCTTTTGAAGAAAAGGCCATTCTGAGGTGAACTTATTAGCTAAACGTGTCACTGTCATAGTAAATTCTAACACCACTTTACCTATGCCTGCCGCAATAGCTTTAGTTTTTGTCAGTGTCATATTTCGACTACTTATTGGCCGGGTTTGGTACCAACGCCTTACCTATTCCTGCCGCATTAACGTCTGTTTTTGTCACTGTCATGTTTTGACTACATTTTTCCGTGTCTAGTATTACCACCTTACCTATTCCTGCCGCAATAGCGTCAGTTATTGTCACTGTCATGTTTCGACTACTTTTTGCCCGTGTCTGGTAATACTACCTTACATATTGCTGCCGCAATAGCGTCAGTTATTGTCACTGTCATGTTTTGACTACTTTTTGCCCGTGTCTGGTAATACCACCTTACATATTTCTGCCGCAATAGCGTCAGTTATTATCACTGTCATGTTTCGACTACTTTTTGCCCGTGTCTGATAATACCACCTTACATATTCCTGCCGCAATAGCTTTAGTTCTTGTCATTGTCATGTTTCGACTACTTTTTGCCCAGTTCCGGTAACACTGCCTTACCTATTCCTGCTGCAATAACGTCAGTTTTTGTTACTACCATGTTTCGTTTTGGAGGTTAGTCGATAAACTTTTGCATGCTAGTGGCATTACCTTATATAATTAAACAAAAAAGCTCTCGTATGCGACATATCTCTCGCTACATATACCAACCAGGCAGGTGTATATGCTGATCAAAACAACCAATGACCAACGTCAACGGGAGCACAAATTCACTACCCTATTGTTCAAGTAATTAGCGATCCCTATTACGTAATCACTAGGGTTTAGGTTCGATTCCTGACAGGGACAGATGACTGCAGTCTACGTCCCTATCTGAATAAACATAACCCACCTTCTAGAGTAGTCGAGAAAAATATAGCCTCCTAGCTAACCTAATGATTATAATGATTCCTTTTAAGCGTAAGATCATCATGGGTTTAGGCTACCGAGCGTACTAAAGAAATACACACAAACACAAACAACTCTGACACTGGTGGGAAATCACATAAAAAACCTACGCGATTATTTAAAAAATGGTAGCATTACTGTAATATTTCAATTTTATAGTGAACAAAAGTTACAATCTCCACAATACTGCAACAATCTATCATTTAAAATACGGAATAGTAAAGCCGAAGTCGGGACGTACTCAAACCTGAGAGTCTGACTTCTGTTTGTAGTCTAGTTTGAGTACATAAGAAGGAAATAGTGTCGCTATCTTGCACACTACGGAACACGGTCTCAAGTACTTTGGAATAGTCTAGTTAGTGTTTGTCAATACAACAAGAAGTTTATACTCGTAGCTGTGTAATCGATTATTTTTGTTCTAATGCAGTTTTTTCCTACTCTATTTCGCCCCCATAGGTAATTAATTTTTAGGGTTCCATACCCAAAGGGTAAAAAGGGACCCTATTACTAAGACTCCGCTGTCCTTCTGTAACACCTTTATGGTGTTACGTAAAAACTGGCAGCTTTGTCTGTTTTCGAAAGTAGAATGGAATTGTTTAGAAAAAGTTATACAATAGAATGTAAGTCGAGTTTGTAATGTGACAAGGGACAGACGTCCCACGAAAATAAAAGAAGATACATTACGAAAGTCTATTTATTAGAGAATCCTGGAAAATCCTGCTTCTCATTAGTACCTCAAGCTGCCAAGCGAGTGTAAAGAAAGATTCCCTGAATAAAAAAGGGATATCGTCCCCAAAGTAACACGTCCGGCTGAACAGTCGTCGGGCGCCGTTACAAGTTGGCGGAGGCGCCGTGTAGTCGCGGTGTGCAGTTGCTGTGTGCAGTTGCTGTGTGAAGTCGCTGCGGGAAGTCGCTGCGGGAAGTCGCTGTGTGAAGTGGCTACGGAAGTCACCACGTTCAGGCGCTACGCGCAATCACCACGCTAGAAAAACCAGGAGGGCTAAGTATTGGTGTCAGAGGGTAAGAGGTGTGATGGAGGCCATCAAGCGCTTCAACGGAACGCAAAACTTGGCGTTCGCTGAGTTTATTAAAGATTTCAGAACGGTCGCGGCGATAAACGAATGGGATATGGAGAGCCTACCGTTACTGCTGGGACTATATCTCGACGGTCCGGCATTAGCATTTTATAAAATGATATATACCGACACGGCCAATTTCGATGAATTATGTAGAAAAATTGAAAACGAATTCCCCGTTTCAATAAATCATGTGGAACGATTTTATGTATCTAAGCAAGGCCGTGATGAGGAACTATTAACCTATTTTTACAGGCTCAGCGACACCGCAACCAAAGCTGAAATTTCAGAAGTAATTTTCATAAAACAATTCCTTAAAACGATATTGCCCTCGTTCAAGGAAAAGTTGGGATTGCAATTATATAAGTCACGAGAGGAGCTACGTGACACGATAAGGCAGTATAACGAGTTATTTGGAGGAAAACCGCATTCCACGGTTGACCTTCCATTGCAGCCACCAGTTGGGTTGCCACAGAAATATTTGTATGGAAAGGAAACAAACGTTTTCCCTGGTGCGCCGGTGTGTTCACAACAAGAACATCAAAAACCGACGGAAGTTTTTCGTACGCCTCAATATAAAAAGACAGCCTTATGTACACAAAGTTCTTTCAGAAGCAGTCTGAAACCACGACAACACACGGATGGCGTGGGCCATCGCGTCAATATGTGCGAAGCAGTCACGCCCACACCACTTCAAGCCAAACAAGAGGATAAAATATCAGGTGTAAAAAATCCATGTATTCGTTTATGTGTTAGGGGACAAGAATGTCTCGCTCTAATAGACACGGGGGCAAGTGTCTCATGTATATCCGCGAGTTTAGCGAAAAAATTAAATCTGCCGTATGGAGCCAGTGTTCCATATAGCAGAGATAAAATTCAATCTGTTACAGGGTCTACACTAAAAGTCGTTGGTGAGGCGAGAGTAAATCTCCTCATTAATGCAAGGGTCTTCCCCAACGACATGGTGATTGTAAATAATATTGGGTACGAAATGATCCTGGGGCAGGATTTCCTTAATAAATATGATGTAGTTATTTACTGTAAAAAGGGTTATTTGTGTATAGATAAAAGGTTTTTTGTAAATTTTAATTTAAATAGCTTTAGACAGTTTGCAAATAATAGAGATAGTTGCCATAACGACATGCGCAATATATGTAATATTATAAAACGAGCTGACATAAAGTCTTCGTATTCATTGACAGCTATGTCAAAAATGAATACGAAGAAAAATATAGAAACTAATGTATTTAATTTCAGAGAAAATAAGAGTGATCGCAATAATTCATACAAATTACGTAGAGGTAAAAATGATATGAAAAAGGGGTGCGCGGACACGCGAAAGAGTGAAAATGTTGTTGTAAAATGTGATGAAGGGTGTAGATTTGTGCCATTAGTTTGTCATTCATATAACACTAGCAGACAATCAACCACTAAAGTTTCACCATATATGATGATGTACGCTAGGGAACCGATATTCCAAAGCGACATGGGGGTAAATAGGGATAGTCAAAACCGAGAAGTAAATTTTGCCGAGAGACATAATTTACAAAGTACGTTAGTCCGGAAGGCAATACAAAATATTAGAAGGGCACAGGTTAGGCAAAAGAGATATTTTGACAAAAGGGCTAAAGTAAAGGACTTTTCACCGGGACAATTAGTGTTAGTTTATACACCAAGACGGGTGGACAATAGGAGTTTGAAGTTATGTAGGTTATATAAAGGGCCGTTCAGAATAGTGGAAAGAATATCTAATGTAAATTATGTAATTACGAAGTTAAGCAATAGGAGATATAGAGATATTGTACATATAAATAGGTTGAAAGCATTTCATGTACGTATGTAAAAAAAAAAATATATAGTGTACTTATAGTCATTCATTGTAATAAATAATTGTTACATGTTAGACCATTACTTTTGTTTGGGCTTATATATGAGAATACTAATACTTGTATTTGTTTCATGTAATATGATGGGGCTCAACCAATGCTGTGATGATGGACCGAAGCCAAAAAGAAAAAAGATGACCAAAAGAATATTAAATGAAGAAATGTCCTATTTCCAATAGCAATGTATTCCTCTCAAGTTCTTCCGTTCAATAATAAAGTCTTATGGGGTATAATGTATATTAGGGACTGAGCCGCCTTAGTATGAGGTCGAAAGAGTCAGTATGGGTTAAGGAGTTGAAAGTCTTTTGAAGGGGAGTTCAACTTTGTAGTACGACATAGTCGACACAAAGGATATCTGTATAGGATATACATGAACTCAGATAGTCATGGGAGACAATATAATGATGGTATTAATATGGTTCAGAGTAAGGAATATTTATGATCGTGGTCTATATATTGGGGCGAGCTCGATGTTGAGAGGAAGTAATACTTCAATCTTTTTTCTTTTGGTCCACCAAAGAAAAGAAGTTTGAATTGTTATGCCTTTCCATCTCTTATTATCTCTTATACAGCTAGAGCCCTTCAGGCTAAAATGTAATAAAATAAAAAATGTTTGCGGTAGGATAGGTTAGGTGAGGGGACTGTGGTCTGTCTTTTACAGGGGTTTTGGGAGACCAAAGTTTGTGCCATGGTGTGGTGATGATGAACAGAACCACACATGGGGCAAACTATCTTTTAGGAAAAGACAGTCCCACCAAAATGTACCTTCCCCTCGTAGGTAGGGCAATCAGGATAGGGATAGGTAGGCATATGAAGGGAGACAAATGCCCCACCAGTTTCAGCTGCTCCCACCTTGGGGGGTAGCTGATGTAACACCTTTATGGTGTTACGTAAAAACTGGCAGCTTTGTCTGTTTTCGAAAGTAGAATGGAATTGTTTAGAAAAAGTTATACAATAGAATGTAAGTCGAGTTTGTAATGTGACAAGGGACAGACGTCCCACGAAAATAAAAGAAGATACATTACGAAAGTCTATTTATTAGAGAATCCTGGAAAATCCTGCTTCTCATTAGTACCTCAAGCTGCCAAGCGAGTGTAAAGAAAGATTCCCTGAATAAAAAAGGGATATCGTCCCCAAAGTAACACGTCCGGCTGAACAGTCGTCGGGCGCTGTTACACTTCCGTCTGTCTATCTGTCCGTCTGTCACCAAGCTGTATTTAATGGACTGCGATAGCTGAAATTTTCACAGATGATGTATTTCTGTTGCCGCTATAACAACAAATACTAAAAACAGAGTAAAATAAATATTTTAGGGAGGCTTCAATACAACAAACGTGTTTTTTTGTAATTTTTTTTCTCGATCTTGATAACGACATCTGGTAGGCGCTTAAAATATTTACAGAATATTAAGTTATATGTTCACCTTAAAATTAAATAATTAAGTTTAAATAAAATAAATATTTAGGGGGTTCCCACACGACGATCGGGATTTTTGTCGTTTTTTTAGTTGATGGTACGGAACACTTGGTGCGCGAGTCCAACTCGCACTTAGCCGATTTTCAAATACGTATTTTCGGGTTCCGTAGTAAAATTACTGACATATGGACATATGGACGGACGGACGTCCGTCCATATGTCACAGTAATTTTGCTCGGAAACTGAGTACTGTATGGTTAAAATGTAAAAGGCAAGGTGTGATGGTATCTATAACTTTATTTTAGGATACATGATAGATGGCGTGTTCGAATTTCGTTGCTAGACTATCCTTTCAAGAACATCGCTATTACTATGATTTACTTTCTGATGTTAATTCTCACAAGCGCGACTTACTAAAGCAATAATACAAGACAGACAAATAAATAATGATTTATGTTACGTAAGATATAAATTTTATACACTACATTGTATAAAATTTATATCTTACGTGTTGTCACTTTCAGTAGGTACTTGCCATTGTCGTGTTCCGGATTGTAAGGTAAGGTACCCGATAAAATAATGCATGTGACACATTGACGTGTATAATATATTACCACACAAGTCAATGATGTGACATTACTTTCTTGCAACGCCAACGTACCCTTAAATTCTTTGGTAATTGATACGAGCCATCTGTTTATTTGCTTCTTTTCATATCACACATGAAAAAAAGTTCTTGCGATGTCTGGTGAAGGTAAATGAAGTCTAACTTCAATCGTCTCAATATTATGTAACAAAATATTTGTCTCATTTTTAGAGTCCTTAAAGTCGACTAAAAATCCTTTATAGTTTTACCAGGTCCATCCGTTTATCCTCAGTTCAAAAATTTTGAGTACTGGAAAGCTGTAATTTAGCTAATAAGTAATATATAGACCGTAAGTAATATACAGACCGTACATACATAGGATTTATATACGGTCAGCCTTGATTTAATGTGCCTCAGGGTAGTATATTACCTCCGTAACTGTTCTCTCTTTTTACTAACTTATTAACTTTCGGTCTACGTTGTCATTATCACATTTATTCAGACGACTTGCAGCTTTATTTACATGTTGACATTAACACGCCTCTGTGGTCTAGTGGTCCAGCCTTGGCGTTGACCACATGAGCTCCCGGGTTCGATTCCCGGGTCGGGCACATAAAAAAGTGTTTTTTCAGTTTTCTGATAAACACAAAGTTGCCCGGGATTAGAAAGTGTCCGGTTGGCGATAGGCTTGCCACCTATCACATTTGTGGGACCAAGTATTTTGGGCTAATCATGGCACTTGTTGTACCTCTGCCTACCCCTTTGGGGATATGGGCGTGAAGATACTTTTTTTAACAATATGGCTTCTGCTGTTTTCGATATGAACTAATAACCTAAAATTATAAATATATGGTCTGCTAAATATGGTGTAAAAGTGAATTTAGTCAAATGCCAAGCCATTGTGTTAGATAGTCAATATCAGTTGCCGAAAATTGATTTATCCGTCATTCCCCCATTGATTTTTGCTAATACTTACGAAGTAACTATTTAGTAATCTGTGCTAATACTGTCATTTCTTATGAGTCTAAGGTAAAAGATCTTGGTATATACATAGATAGCGCTTAGAATAGTCATATTACTAAACTGAGTTTCAAAATTACAATTGCCTTCAGGTCACTGAATCGATTATCGTATTTTTTGCTTATTAAAACCAAGATTTACCTAGTTCATTTGTTACTGTAGCCTATTATGGACTATTGTGATGTAAGCTTTTCGATCTAAGTGTATAATAACTCAACAAGATGGACCGTTCGCAAGAATAATAAATCATTACATTTATTTCCTCTCTTCATAAATTTGATTATATCGATATATATACGATTATTAAGTATCGTAATTTTCTTAAATGGGTGTCAATTCTACGATGACGTCAATACAGAATTTTATGAAAACTGTTTTGATGAATTTTCTTCTGAATATCTTAAAAGTAACTTTAATTTTCTATTTAGGGACACAACTTCTCCCTTCGACTCTTTGATTCTCCGATTTTCTTTTGGCCTTTGCGCCATTTAGTTTTTTATAGCAGAGGGGGCAAACGAACAGAAGGCTCACCTGATGGTTAGCGATTATCGCCGCCTATAAACAATTATACTACCAGGGGTCTTGTAATTGCGTTGCCGGCCTTTTAAGAATGAGTAGGCTCTTTTCTTGAAGATCCCTAAGTCGTATCTGTTCAGAAAAATTTTCACCAATAGCTGGCTCCACATAGGAGTAGTGCGGTGCAAACATTGCCTCGAAAATCGCACGGTTATATCCTATACAAATGAAATGATCGAGTCACGAAAGCTTCAAACTAAAAATTAATTAAAATATAAACTGAAAAAGTATCTTCAAACTTCAAACAGAAAAAGTATTCTTAAGATTAATGGTATATGTAGCACTTAATTTGAAATTGAATTTTCCATTCTTTTTTGCATTTATCTCTACATTTTTTTTCATTTTAATATATTTACTTATTTGAATAGTTTGAGATGGATGTTTATTTGTAATGTTAAACTATCTTTTCTAATATCTTTTCCGCCGTGTTGGTCCCGGCCTCCTTTGTAGAATAGGCCAACTGCCGTTCTGCCAGGCAGGTCGTAAAAGGCGACCGATTGGCTATCGAGTCACTGCCATCGTGGCTACTAGGTGGTAGAGTTCTGCATTGTCTCGCCCGGGTCTGGTACCACCGCCTTACCTATTCCTGCCGCAATAGCGTCAGTGCTTGTAGCTGTCGTGTTCCGGTTTGGAGGGTAAGGTAGCCGGTAAACTTATGCACGTGGCATTAGACCTCGCCACAAGATAGCAACGCACCATTAACATCTTTGGTGTCTATAGGCGATGGTTGACTCTTTCCATCAGGAGACCCATCTGCTTGTTTGCTATCTTATGATATAAAAAAAAAATCTTTAGTTCAAATGCTATTGCTTTATTGTTATAGTTTATTGTGTATACATATTAATTTACAAATAGATATCAGACCTACCCATTATTTTTTTCTGTTAGTGAGTAGTAGAGAATGCACATATCATTAGGCCAACTTTTGTATTTTTTTCGTAATAGATGTATATAAAATTAAATAAATATTACTCACGCCGACAAAATGTTACAATAAAATCTTGAAAAGTATTCTCCTGTACACATAAAGTGGAGATGTTTATTTTTTTAACGTAACCCATGGTGTTAGTTGTTTTTGGATAGGTCCTTAAAAAGTACTGCGGGCTTGTGAAAACAATTTTTCGATTAAGGGACCCATTAATTTTCGTTAGAGTCAAGTTTCCCCGCCCTCTACCAGCTAAACAATTGGTTTTGGCCGGGTGAAAAAATCACTGGAAATCACAGTAGTTGTATATATAATAAAGTTAAAAAAAAACTATCACCGCTAAGTAGGCTTTACAAGATTTCGAGAAGTAGTCGACCAACTTATAAAATTTACTTGGAGAAGTTGTTATAGGCGGCGAACCTGTTTCGCGGTTTTTCTGTCATTGGCGTTTAATAGGTTAAATTTTCATTGTATGAAACAATAAAAACAATGAAATAAAAAGCTCTATTCTTAATCCGCATTATTATGATAGGCAACTACAGTATAATACTGTATATATAACAACTACTACTATATATGATAGCCAACTACAATATAATACTGTATACAACTATAATGTACGGTGAACATTGCGTGTGGCCTGACAAGCGTTTTGGTTGGTTTTTACATAAATGTATTTCTTTCCCAAAAGTTGATGTCCCAAAGATAATTGCAATCTGAAGGAAATAAAATGAATAGACCAACTGCCATTCTGCCAGACGGTTCGTACATAGTAAATGAGGGGTTATACTTGTCACTGTAATAATGACTAGTGGTAGAATTCTCGCTTTCTAGAGTCTCTTCTAGGTATATGGTATTACTGTCATGTTCCGATTTGAAGAGTAAGGTAGCCGATAACTTATGCACGTCACATTGCCATTCCGCCATACAGATAACAACGGATCAGTGTCGTCGTTGGTGTCTATAGGCAAAGGTTTCTCTTTCCATAAAGAGTATTATCTGCTTTCTGCTTTTGTTATGATGTAAAAAATATATACGTTCACTTGTTTGTGGGTTTGGCACTTCGGATGCAGCCAATTTGCACCGAGAAAAGCTCAGGTTACTAAACCGAGCATAGATTGGTTACTGGTGAACATTTTAGACAAATTACACGAATTGATTTCCCCAAAAAATTATTTGCCTGAGATATGGATGTTAGCTGACGATAGTAATCTAAAGAAATGCATATATAAATATTGAAATATATTTAATAAACACCTAAACCCAGAAATAAAAATATCTTTATTCATCAAACATATGCCTGTCTCAGTCGGGAATTGAAGCTGAGCCTCGTTGATTGCGTACTCAAGGTCGCTAACCATTCAACCAACGGAGCTTAGTTTGTGCAATTTTCTTAAATAAAGATACATAAATTATTGCTGCACGTGTCAAATTTCACGAGTAGATATTGTTTTAATTCGCTACTTTTAGTGTGAGTTTCAGTAATGTAAATTAGATATTTCGAGCAATTATACGAATGTTCAATATGCTCTGGGATCCGTCTTAAGATGACCTAACCCAATCAAATGAATATAACCTGCTGCTCGGTAGATTCGAATGAATTTTTTGCATACAAGTAATCTATGAACAGATTTAATCTATTTATTAATTTTTATCTCATAATATATATTAGTCGCATGGCATTCGAAAAATATTTAATAACTCTCCATAATAAATATTTAGAAAAATATTAATTAATTCCATCCTCACCATCTTGATGTCTGGAAATCCACAACTGTGCGTTTCTCTCGGCACTTTTTGCCTCGCACTACTTTGTTGTGGAATCAATTAGCGGCAGGGGTATTTCCAAACGGATACGAATTGGGGGCCTCCAAGAAAAGAGCTTACTCATTCTTAAAAGGCCGGCAACGCAACTGCAAGACCTCTGATAATGCGGATGTCATGGGTGGTGGTGATCACTTACCATCAGGTGCACTTCCTCCTCGTTTGCCCCCTCTTATATCCACGTTCTGCGAAGTGCAACTCGCATGTGCAGTGTTGGTTTGATTAACTTATTCAAGTTCTAGTAATTTTATTATATTGAAATATAAGTAGGTAAGTACTATACGTATGTAAAAAATTATAACTTTGTCAATATAACTGTTAAGATAAATTAGTTAACATGATACGAGTGAAATGGCAATATGGTATCAAAATGTAACTTTACCCCAATTAAAAGTTTAGCAATAAATCAATTTGTGTTAGAAATCTTGTGAACATGGCGGTCTATTCGCGCCCCTTTTCTACACGCCGTACATTGCCTCGCGCAGTCGTAACGATTGCGAATGCAGCGCCATGCGGTGGAAAGCGGAAGATTTTGACAGGCGGGTAAAATGGCTGTGTGAACACGCGAATAGCCACGCTGAATCCCTAAAGTGAAGCTTACGCGATCTATTATTTATCGTCTCTATATAAAAATATGTTATAGTGTTTCTTTGCTTACGAACGTGGACTATCGTGAAAAACATTTAAATGGCTCTACATTTGGAGACAGCGTTGCAGAGGAAATTAAACTTCAAGATGACCACGGTAAGTGCATGCCGCCCGCCTACCGCAATCGATCGTCGCCCGCGTGGTTGAAACATATGTTCGTCGCTACGGCAGCGTAGCGCGCCATAAACCTACATCAAAGATAAACGTATTATTGTTTACAATTTACATTAAAGTAAATGCAATAACAGTTATTATATATTTAGTACTATATACGTGAACTCAATACGTGTTTGTTAGTGTAAATAAACACTTGTAGCAGTACGCTACAATGAAGTTGTACTACTAACAACAACAATCTATTAACATAATATTATTCTGTGAACACTTAATTCATACAAGCTATTTTTAGTCCATCAAACGATTTTATTTCTTAAGAGAATTTTATTATGAAATGTATCGTTAATAACATAAAATTACTTGTTTTTATTGGAGATCGTGATATTTGTTTCTTTGAAAGCTTTTTAAGAAAACAGGTCCGATTTATGAATATACTTAAAGATAAGATATTTGTTGGGAAATATTTTAGGGTATTTTTGACGTTCTACTAGAAAGAGGGTGATGTTTTAACAACCTTTATGATTTGATTTTGCAATGTCAGGGTTAATGGCGTAACTAGATAACCAAAGGTCCTGGGCCAAAAAATAAACTAGGGCCCCAAATAAACTATTTTAAATCGTGTGTTCGTCGTGTTCGAATATGACGTTCTCAAGATTTGTCGTAATCCTGATTCATTGTATTCCAGATTCTTCGTAGTATAGTCGACTTCAAAATAAAATTAAAAACCAAATATAAATTGTAACTTACTTTAATAAACAAATTAAAACTATTTTATGAAAATAAAAGAAAATATCTACTTGTTACCGTTCAAAAACTACGGTCATGTGACAGACACACAACAGCTGGGGCACGTTAATAAAGTCCTTTTAAATACGGAGTCTTAGTTTTATTTTAAAGTAGAGATTTTTAAGCCAATAACATCACTTTCTTGACCGACTGTACGTTTTACTACGAATGTGGAGTACGACGAATCTGGGTTATGACAAATCGTCGCCGTCGGAGTACGTCGAGTTCGGAACAGGACGAATACGGAAAAAGTCTTTAAAATTTTATCATTACGAGTCAAAATATAAATATGTAGCTATGTTTAAATACTTTAAATTTGCAAAGCTAACTACTTTATCATCAGTTCATTATTGTGCATAGCAGGGCACGTCCTGGTTCTACACGCAAAGCTTAGGAATGAATAATTGGATAAATTAAATAATATAGGTATTAGTATTAAAAAAATAAAACAAGTATCTAAATCAAAAAGTTTTTATTTTGCTTCATTTTACATTAGAAACAATTTAATTAGTGATGTCATGTACAAAGGAAATTTACCTCTATAAACATCTCCTCTAGTTATTATAATAGATTGGGAGCTGGCGACGAATTTTGAGAAGGTCCTTTTAGTAGATTGGAATTGCGAAAAAATATAATTTCGTCAAATGGCGATACCAAACCTGCGAGTCTGGCAAAGCGTTCGCGATTATATCGCTACTGCGCAGTATACTACATTTGCAAATAAAAACCCAAAAAACCTATTTAATGAGTAAGCTCTTTTCTTGAAGGCACCCAAGTCGTATCCGTTCGGAAACACCCCTGCCGGTAATTGGTTCCACAACAAAGTAGTGCGAGGCAAAAAGTGTCGAGAGAAACGCACAGTTGTGGATTTCCAGACATCGAGATGGTGAGGATGGAATTTCAAATTTTGACGCGATGTTCGATGATGGAATTCGGCGGCAGGAATTAATCCAAATAACTCGTCGGAACACTCACCGTGAAAGATACGATAGAGAACATAGAGTGAACCAACATCTCTGCGTAATGCCAAAGAGTCAAGCCGTTTCGAAATAGCCAGGTCGTCAACGATTCGAACCGCTCTACGTTGAATGCGATCAAGAGGAAGGAGCTGGTACTGAGGAGCTCCGGCCCAGAGATGAGAACTTGGCAACTTGATTTTTATTTCATCTTTTAAGTAGATTGTTTAAGAATTCGAAAAAAAAATCCAGACTTTTTGTCGATTATAAGGTGTTCTTAGACACCTTTAAATAAATTTTACGAAATTTTCCAATAAAGGCAGGATAAATATTAAAAAATTAAAGAGAGAAAAGTAAGAGTCTGTCATATTAGAACATTTACGTAGTAATTGGTCACACTTTTGTAATAAAGTTATTTCATCTACGTCCAGTTAAAATGTTGGTGTTGGTGTTGGTGTTCAATTTTCTAATTGAATATTTGAATGACTTCACTCATGCCAGTAAAAACTGCTTTTAACTGAGTCATTATTTTGTCTAGTACATTACTGAAAATAGTAATTTTAAATATTTTTTCCCTATTTTGAAATCGAAGATCTAAAGATCTAAAATTCATCAAAATGTATTTTTTCTTTTTCCTTTTTTTTTGAAATGGTGATTAATGCCATATTTTGTTGCAATTTCTCTGGCTTTGCGTTTTAATGATTCGAATTCATATCTATAAATTTGCATACATTGTATTAGTTTTTTGTAGAGCTCTACTTGCTTCGTCCAAATCAATGTTGTATTTTTGCAAAGCTTTAGATGCATAATTGATATAATTCAATATACAGTGCAATAATTTACAAAGGAACACTAATTTGAAATTAAGCATTTCAGTCCAGAAGCGTGCCCTTGTAAATTCACTTAGTAGCGACGACTTGACTGTAGTGAGAGTGAGAGCGTGGTAATACATAGTAAATCTATATTAACATTATAAATGCGAAAGTTTGGATGTTTGGATGGATGTTTGTTACTGAATCACGCAAAACTTACTAAACGAATTTGAATGAAATTTGGCATACCGGTAGATGATGACCTGGAATAGCACATAGGCTACTTTTTGTCTCGGTAAAATTAGGTGATACCGCGAAATTTGCCAAAAAGTTTTTTATTGCTGCGGGCTGCACGCTGCAGCTAGTAGTTTATAATTATAAAAATATTTGTAACAAAATACATGAATAAATATTTGTTTCGTGAATTACCTGATATTGGAAAGGAACTGTCTCCCAAACACAGAACTTACAGAGCAGATGTCTTATAGATGACATCTTTTATACATCCTTCGTCTATAAGAAACTAAGCATGCCAGGTTTCACGTTTTTATAATAAAATGTAAATATTTGTTTGCAGAAATATGGGTGTTACAAGTAATTAAAAACTAATCCACGATATATTTTATCATTACAATATGTATAGTGGTATTATATTATAACACCACATTATGATGTGCAAATATTTAAAAATTATCCTCTTTTTTAGTAGTTTAAAAATGTATATAGGTAGGTACCATTTATTTACTCACTTCTACAAATTATTTACATTAAATTTATCATACTTTATAGCTTTCACGGTTTTTCTCAATTGAATTATTAATAATTAACGGGATCTTACCGCGATTATTTGATGAATGTTGTTTTCCCTATATAAAATAATACATCAAATACACGCGGTAAGATCTCTTTAATTATTAATAATTCAATTAATTATATCCATTAAAATTTTATTAAATTATTTTTATTTACATTCAAATATTAAAATTTACATTCAAATAATAAAATTTGCGTCATCTACCATGTCTGACAATATATTATTATTGTTATTATATTTGTTATTGTTATTATATTAATCAATGTTGTATTATTACCCAAATTGGATACTTTCATGCAAAAACTACAATCGAGTTTATTTATATTACCTATTTTATTATTGCCTAAACTTTGTGTATTAAGTAAACTGCAAATAAACAGTTTAGTTAAGCATCGTGAGATGCACTAAGAACTAAATATTTGAATGCTTAAAGAAAATATTGCAACAAAATATAAGGCGAAGCAAATTCAAAATTTACATAAAAGCTTTACGAGGTTGCTTTAAAACTTTTACTGCACTCGGCTACGGTTCTCGTACAACTGTTATCGTGGAATCATTAGGAACAACGTTTCTTTTTTCCGACTGAGCTAAAAGGAGGATAATGATATCCGCTGTATTGTATTTTTGTTTTTATAACGGTTTTTATTTTAATGTCTTTTATAATACCTGCGACATGTACGTAATTAAAAATCTTTATATGTATTAAGCGTTCGTTTTTATATTTAGATCAGGGTATCTGCTTCTAAATATACACATGAAGGTTCAATTCCGTATTAAACGTATCATCCAGAATATGTTTTTCAATAGAGGCTGGATATGTGCCTTTTTTAAATTGCAAGATAGCAATAAGCAGTTGGTTCTTCTGATGGAAAGAGATAACCATCGCCTATAGAAAGCAAAGATGTTAATGGTGCGTCGATATTCGTGTGGCGAGGTGTTGATATAAGTTTACTGTCTACCTTACCCTCCAAACTGGAACACGACAGTGACAAGCACTGACGCTATTGCAACAGGAATAGGTAAGTTATTGTTACCAGACCCGAATGAGACAATGCAGAACTCTACCACTTAGTAGCCACAATGGTAGTGACTCGCACAGACAGTCTTTCGCCTATTATGAACTGCCTGGCAGAACGGCAGATGGTTTATTCTTCAAAGGAGCCCAGACCAACAATGGGTATTTATAGTGTATCGTTAGTATTGTATCGTAAAAATGCTTCTCCATTCCCACGGTACATTACGCTATAAGCGAGTGATGCCAGGGGCAATTGCTAGATTATTATAATGTCTATTATATGCACTTTATTTTAATATAATATTCTAGTCATATTATGCAACAATACATAAATAACAATATTTGGTTTGCGTGGTCGGATATCTCACAATATATTGGACTCGACAACGCGTGCCAGCTTTGTCGTAATGTCCTTTATGGATTGTGTGTAACTCGGTGGGCCATCACATAGTTGGCGTTTCTGTTAACCACTGTTGGGAATTCAGTTTAAAATAAAGACTTTTTCTAATGTTAATAGCTTCATGTACACTCAATTATTATTTTTGAAGGTAAAATCTCTTTATGCGCGATTTCAGTGTAACTTAGATTTTTTCGGAGGAAATAACGCTACGCAAATTAAAAATAGAATTTAGTGAGTATATGTGATAAATATAGTACATTTTATAACAAGTTTATATGGACGTGAGATGACGATGAAGATTACGATGATGATGAAGTATATTTTTTTCACTAGGTCCAAGAAACGTAATGCACAGAAAATATATAAATAACAAAATACCTAGCGTTTATTGTAATTGCGTGCTGCGTTAAAATATTGAGTACTAGTTGTTGCCCACGACTTCGTTCGCGCGGACTTCGTTTACTCCGCACAGCCCCTCACCCGTAGGTGATAGCGTTATAATATGTAGCATTTATGTTGACCCGACCTGTTCATAATATTCATACAAAATTTGAAGTAAATCCATACAGTACTTTTTGAGTTATACCCCGGACATACATTGCCTTTCCTACGATTTTATTATATGTATATAGATGTTTAAGCTAAGATTAATTATTATTGTACCTGTTGATAGTATTTGTAGTGTTATGTTTATATGTGAAATGTGCAACATTCGCATAAACCTTTAATTATAGGTTTCAGGATGTTTAGCAAATAATTAAGATATATACTTTCGTAGGAAAGTCAAAACTGTACATTGAATATTTTTAAAAGAATACCCGGGGCGTGATCTACAATCGATATCGAAGCCAAAAATATAGTTTTTAGAATTTTTGTCTGTTTGTCTGTATGTATGTCCAGGGTAAACTCAAAAAGTACTGCATGGATTTGCATCAAATTTTGTATGAATATTACTAATAGGTCAGGCAACATATAGGCTACATATTATCACGCTATCACCTACGGGGGAGGGGCAGTTCGGAGTAAACGAACTCCGTCGAAGTCGAAGTCGAAGTCGAAGTCGCTGGCGACAGCTAGTAGTAAAATATTAGTTATTTGTGTTTACAATTGATAAAACAATGTTGCAAATTAATTTAAAGGGTAGAGTAATAACAGACATCCACATCAATCATATACATCAATATATATCCAGTATCTGGTGGGATAACACTTTCTTCATGTTGGTCCAGTTCCCATGCAAAGAATAGAATCTGCCATCACACACACTACACTTTGATTTTGTACATAGCGAATGATAAGTCCAACGTTTCTCTGCCATTGTTACTAC
Organism: Apodemia mormo; assembly: GCA_036924255.1. NCBI lineage: Eukaryota > Metazoa > Arthropoda > Insecta > Lepidoptera > Riodinidae > Apodemia > Apodemia mormo. The sequence goes on along the minus strand of JAUPFN010000012.1, from coordinate 20,570,719 downwards.
AAGTATTAGGTGGTAGAGTTTTGCAAAGTGTAAGATTATCAATAGCCTGAACACAACACTGATATGCATTGATATTATCGTGCTATTAAAGTGTAAGGCGGTGATACTAAATCCGGGCAAGGCATTGGAGAACTGTACAACCTACAAGTAGATTTCTAGTCTACTGATATACTATTCTATAAAAAGCCGGTTAATTGCGGTTAATTTTGCCGTTAATGCTTATTATTATCGTACTTTAACTATTGCCTAGTTCCTGAAACGACTCGTTTTTGTTACGAGTAGTAACATTTTCTACGAGGCGTAAGTTATCCATACTATATATTACAAATGCGAAAGTAACTCTATCTGTCGCTTCTTCACACCTAAACAATTTAATCGATTTGAATAAAATTTGGTACAAAGATAGTTTAAGACCCGAGAAAGGCTATAGTATAGTTTTATCTCGGACATCCCAAAGAGACGGGAACTGTGCATGTAAAATTTCTCGCTCGCGTAGAAAAAGAATTTTTCTACGCGAGCGTAGTCGCGGGCACAGCTAGTTTTCTATAAATATCGAATTATCAAATTGTCCTTATAACTTGTCGAATAATATGATACGGGGATATGATCGTTTTCTTAATGACGACGAATACGAATACGAATGACGGATCGTTGATTATAGGAACCCAACATTAGTGGGTTAGTTACCTGGTATATATACATATACATATATAGCCAATCAATTTCTTGCCAATTTCTTGTTTGATATTTTTTACACACATGCATATCTTTAAGTTGGTTCCTTTACGGTAAAGAGAGTAGTGAGAGAGTGCCATATCGTGGTTCAGAGAGATTTACCTTGCTATTTCCATATTAATGACTCTATTCATACAAATATGCCGGTTTCGACTTTTGACACCACCCTACTATTCTTTGATATAAAAAATACTAGTTAAATTTAAGTATCATCGTGTTCTAAAATATAATTTCAGTTTATGTAATTTTAAGTTGACGTGTATTTGATTTAGGTATACCTACTGTATACCTAAATACCGTATACATGTATACATATACCGTATAAATGTAAGCTTACACTGATTTTATTTTAAAACTGTACTGTGGTTTTACTGTTGTAACAATAAGCAAAAAAAAAACAAATATGAATATTTTTAAACCATAAAACGATATCGCTATATATTGCCATGAAATTCTATCGCGTCAAGGTATCTTTCATCTTTGCTCGTATTTCTGTAGCATCAATGTAATATTTTTATAGCACCAATGAATAATTTATCGAATTTATTGATACGAGAAATATTTCACAGGAAAATCTGCTTTTGCTGAATAAATGAATAGGTAATGGAATGTTAATCTGTTTAATAGGATGTACGATGGATTTGCATGGAGCCAATGTGTTACATTTTACTGCTTATCTACAAATCTTTATCCCGCGTATACACGAAGGTAACCATTCAAATAAAAGGGTCGGCGTTGTCCCTATTCAAAATGGAGCTCAGTCTTGTATTCTAAGCGAGTGAGCGTGTGTTTTGCTTGAAGGACATTTTCTATAATAAAAACATATTTTCGCCTGGGCTCTGGTCCGTCTGTTTTCTTTGTAAAGGGTTTGCTTTACTAATGAATTTGAAGCTTTATTTAAAAAGATTAGATTTTGTTGATTTTAATAATACGTTATATGAATTGTTTTCTTTCTAACGTTGGTCTTTTTAATACTAAATGTAGAATTTAATTAAAAAGCCCAACCATTTTTAATTTGCTTAGTAAAAGCTTTTTAATAACGTATTTTCACATCGTACAATTTTTTCCGCTTTTTAGAGTTCTTTCTTTTCAGGGTTCCGAAGTAAACTAGGAACCTTTTTTAATTTCACTATGTCTTTCCGTCCGTCTGTCCGTCCGTACGATAGCTTAGAGATCCTCATTACTGGAAAGCTGTAATTTGTTACGAATATACATGTTAGTCACATCAACAAAGTAGTAACATAAAATATCGAAAAATATTTTTTTCATATTTTTTTATCACGTACTCTATTGTGTGGGATATCGTTGGATAAGTTTTTAATGCATGTAATACGTATTTAATTACTTACGCCTCCTAGAAATATCATAGGTTTGTGATAACAAGTTTTCGATTAAGAGATTCGTTTGTAAAATATTAAGCTTTTACGTGCTAATTTTTGTTAGAGTCAAGTGTCCCCCCCTTCTGCAGGCTAATGGTTAGTTTGAGGATGGGAAACAATCATGGTACTAGTAAATATAATGAAGTTAAAAGAAAAACTATCATGGCTTAGAAGGCTTTCAAGTTTCCGAGTGATGGTCGACCAACTTATAAAATATACTTACAGAAGTTTTTATAGGCGGTGAACCTGTGGTGCGGATTTTTGTCATTGACGTTGAATAGCTTAAATGTTCAAAGCATGAAACTATAAAAGCTCTCTTCTTAATCATTATCATGATACCAAACTTCGAAACCCTACATTGCGCGTGTTGTTGCGTGTGCGCAAAAAAATTGGTACAGTGCGCGTACGCACTTTACCAATTTTTTTGATTTTGTACACGTACTTGCGTATTTGCCAAAGACGGTTTTATCATAGAAGTTTATATAATATAATAAATTTTATATTACCTACACATACTTAACGCCAAACTGATAACTATATATACACATCACATCAGTAATAGTAATTTACTCTACAGTTTTAAAAAATAACCGAGACTGCTATTTACCTTCAACTCAAAATAACTTTTTCTTTATTTTGTTTATTTGCATGTTATATTTAGCATCCATTACGTGAAATGAAATTATTTGTTAATTTATTTAATGTATCTAGTTTAGAGTTAGTTTTTTATTTCAGTTAATATTGTGTGATATCTACTTGTTTTCTTTTTAAATTATATTTCTCTGTCTTGGGTTCACTGTAAGATATCTATTGTTAGATCGCCCCTGTGGTCTAGTGGTAACCAGCGTTGGCGTCGACCACATGAGGTCCCGGGTGTAGTGTATGCCTAACTTAATATATCAAATTATAAATATATATGTATATATATGATTATTATTTGCGTTGCAAAATAGTGAACATTACACCGGGTTCGATTCCCGAGTCGGGCAGTTAACAAATGTTTTTTCAGTTTTCTGATAAACACAAAGTTGCCCGGGATTGGAAAGTGCCCGGTTGGCGATAGGCTTGCCACCTATCACATTTGTGGGACCAAGTATCTTTGGCTAATCGTGGGTGCACTTGTTGTACCTCTGCCAACCCCTTCGGGGATACGGGCGATGAAGATACTTTTATATCTATTGTTAGTGATAAGCTCGCCTTTTGTACTGTTTTTGCATGTCATTTTTTCATATATAAACTTCCTTTCTGAACAACAAAGTGTTAAACAAATAAATAAATCTTTTGTGTTTGGCGACGTGAAAACATTTCACCAACTAACAATTCCATTGCAAACCAGAAAATCTATTAACTTTCGAATCACTCTACCCTAAAAGGGAGCCGGCGTAATGATACCTATTTTATATCTAAATCTATTTTTCAAATGGTAAAATAGCAATAAAACTAGTTACTACATATCTATAAGTTTACAGGGAAAAGGCGTTGAATTATTACACTTTGGGTCTGAGCAAGCTTTCAACTTCAAGTGTGAAGTTACTGGGGATTAGTGTTTATTGCAGCACTCTATGCGACATTTTCAAAAGGTAATTTAGGGTTGCGTGAGAGGCGTAAGTACAAACAGGAAAGGCTAACAAGTGCATGTATTTTTAAGGCAAACATTTTCAAGTAGATCTTTGTACCCTTTTCATATTGACTTGATACAATTTTATAGCTTTTTTGGGGTCCGTACTCAAAGGCTCACAAATTGAATTATATAAAATATACAGGTACACTTCCGTAGTCTTTCTGTCTGCCTATCTGCCACAGAGCTCTATATTTTTATCGGAAATGAGTACACACAATAAATATTTAAAAATTAAAAAGTAACCCCAAAGGTGTTACCTATACCTAAATTAGTCTATTTTTATATAGTATGATATCAAACCTTTTTTCTATTTTTTGATGTCCTATAATATAAAAAATATTAATTAAGATATGGGGAAAATCCTATGACATGAAACAAAATAGTAGGCGATAAAAACTAGCCCAGTGATTCATGTTGAACCTAGGCCCTAGATTCTAGGAACTTTGTAACCGTTACATAACATTAGTGATTAGCGACCGCTCCGGTCAGATCGATGTGATCATGCGGCTATGAAGGACGGCGAGCGCCCCCATACATTCAGCATAAGCAATATACTTTATATATACCGACCTACGCTTCACTTCACTAACATGTTAGGGACAGATTCGCGCCATCTTAATTATTTAATTTTTTGTTTTGCAATGCGATAATACATCTCTGTCACACGGTTAACAACAGACTCTATGAAGTCTATAGGCGGTGTTTACCTTTATCCATCAGGAAGGTTATCCGCTTGATTGCTGTTTCTTAATTAAAAAAGATGTTTTTTATGTGTTAATCTGTAATACCTTTAAGAATTAAATCTGTAAGCCGGTTGACCTGGCAGGCTATCCCTGAAACTTCCCGCTAAATTGAGGTATTTTAAGTTCAAAGAAGCAAAAACTATACCTAAGTAAAAATTTTTGAACAGTTCAAAAATCTAATGTTTGCTAAAAATAATAGTATTTTGATTATTGAAAAGCTGTCTATTTTTAAAACGACGATTGATTTTTATCTTTCGAATAGCATTTAACGCAGTTTTTAAGCTTTGAAAGGGTGTCTTAGCTGCTAAAATAATTGGTTGAAAATGTCAAAGTAATCTACAAAAAACACACTCTAAATTTTTTGTCATTTATAAATTCCAAATGAATCAACCGATTTTAACACAATTTACGGTATTTGACGTCGTTTTTTAAGTAGACCAGCTGATTTTTTTAAATTAATCGGTATATTACTCTGAAAATTATTTTGATATGAGATATTGAAAATATGAAGTAAGTTTGTCGTAAGCAACATAATTTTAGTATCTGAAGAGATTGATTTTGATTTTTGAAACGGCATTTGTTGCAGTTTTTTAAGTACCAGTAAGTTTAACATACATATGTATATTTGCTCAACTCTATCAAAGATTCAAACACTGGTCACAGTTATGAATGATCATTGTAAGGGCTTAGGTTTACATTTGAATGCGAAAAAAAATAAAGTTCTAGTATTTGAAAGAGAAACGACTAGAACGCATGTAAGAGTTGTGGTCAGTGATGTAATGCTGGAACAAGTGTCTGAGTTTGTATATCTTGGATGTGCATTTAGCAGGGATGGAAGGCACACCATTGATGTTGAAAGAAGAGTGAGAGAGGGAGCAGAGTGAATGGAGCGTTAGGGAGGTTATTTAAAAGCACAGTTTTAAGTCATGGTGCCCGTCTTGCCCTACATAATTATGTACTTATCTTAACGATATTGTATGGAGAGATTTAGGTATGTCAGAAAAAGCATTAAAGTAGAATCAACGCGATCAAGATGAGATCGCTACGAAAAATATGTGACGTAACACTCGCGGACCGGATTCGTAATGTTGAGTTGGGATAGAGGTTGAAGAGAGTAATGAATGTGGAGGAAGCGAGACAAGTCTATGTTTTTTTTATTTATCATAAGATAGCAAACAAGCAGATGGGTCTCCTGATGGAAAGAGTCAACCATCGCCTATAGACACCAAAGATGTTAATGGTGCGTTGCTATCTTGTGGCGAGGTCTAATGCCACATGCATAAGTTTACCGGCTACCTTACCCTCCAAACCGGAACACGAGCGTGACAAGCACTGACGCTATTACGGCAGGAATAGGTATGGCGGTGGTACCAGACCCGGGCGAGACAATGCAGAACTCTACCACCTAGTAGCCACGATGTTAGTGACTGTCAGCGAATCGGTCGCCTTTTACGACATACCTGGCAGAACGGCAGTTGGTCTATTCTTCAAAGGAGCTCGGAACCAACACGGCGAGGAAAAAATATTTCAAAAGCTATAAGTTTTGAGAATTAGATTCGATTTTAATTTTTGAATTTTGACATTTTGACACATTTTTCAAAATTTTCGTCAACGATTATTCCCAAACGGATAAACCGATTTTGATGCAATTTATGTATTAAACGTAATTTTTTTGAGGAATAGAGCTGATTAGTTTTTGTACTCAATCGGCACATAAATCTGGAAGTTATATTAAAAAAATACTGTTTCGCCCTAATTTTTTTGGTGTTTTTTCATAATTTCTTCAAATCTCCTGGACCGAATCGGTTCAAATTTTCAGAGTTCAAATCATCAAATCTAAGTTCAGCGGAATCCAATCGAATGCCATAAACCACGTTTCGATCAGTCCAGCAGCGGTTCAAAAGTTATGAGAGGTTTACATACACACATACACACATGCATACGTCCACACATACTAACGTCATCGTGAAAATAGTCGGAAAAGGTTCCTAGGGCCTCAAAACGTAAACATCTGGTGAAAACTCTATTTTCGAAAATCAGGGTAAAATCAGTAACTTCCTTATCTACATACGTAGTGGGAAGTTAAAAACATTCAATTTCTGATCTCCGCATACTATTACTTGTTACTAGCGATATTCAGAACCAACAGTTCGACATACTCCCCAAACACTGGAGTATTTGTACATCGTCCCCAGTAGCTTATAAGTATATTTTTTGATGTGAAACACCTATAGCGCACCTCGGGAGTAAAATCGACTCGAAAGCCGTAAGTATCTTTTATTTGACTTATAATTTAATAGAGTTTTTTTAAACAAGCAAAAATTTCTTCTTTATTTTACTCTAAATTTTATTATAGGTTATTATTAATTCGTAATCGTTTCACATCTGTCAGATGTCCATGTCTTAACGGTAAAAATTTTTGCCCAATCCAAGATTCAAACACGGGGCCTGTCGATGTACGGGGTAACCACAAACCAAAAACACGAAGAAAGTTAAATATCCAGCCACTATGATGCTAAGTGTTAACTTTAAATACAAAACCTCTTCTTTACAATCTAGTAGTAAAAAGGTCACTTGCATAAGTTTACTTATTTATTAAAAGGTTTATAGAAACTGCACGTAATATGCCAAGCTGTCAGCACCAGGCTGTTAAGTTGGAACGATATTTAGGTTTTAATTCCAACAAGCGAGTGGCTGGTAGTTAAGTTCCGTAAGAAATCCTTTCAGCAGTAAAAAGTCGAAGTTGTCGTTCGCACATTTCACCGCAATAACGTCCAATGTAGTGCTTTTATGGCCCTCTTCTTTGACAACTAGAACAAGATATATTCTCGCTCCGTAATTCGATGAGTAAAACATTTATTACATATCCAATTCATTCAAGTGAAAAGCTCTTTGTTTTTACTCTAATACGCTAGTGTTTTGTGGTTTCAGCTAGCAAATATAGAATTATTTAATAGAATGTATGGAATACTAGCTATCTGCCTCGGTTTCACATAGGTAGTTCACTTTCTATAGTCATTTAGAACAAATCAAAAACATAAAGAAGAAAAAATATAAAGATTGCCTGAATATATCAAAACACTTTCACATATCCCTACATATTATGTTCTTAAACATAAGTATTGATTACACGTACTCACAAATACACATAGTCTGAAGTTGCTTTTTGTTGTATTTCTAGTTTTGTTTAGTTATTTGTTTGTTTGTTGTATTTCTAGTTAGTATATACTGTCTTTAATATAATATAAACCTATTAGCTACCCGTCAGTGATTTTGAAAATGTTTACAGTAGTAGTGTACACAAGATAAAATTAATAGCGCCTAATGACAGATAAGTTAACAATATTGTGTACAAAGAATTTTTGTAGGACCTAATTTTTTACACACGCTAACAAAAGCCGCAAAAACTATACCTAATTAATAATAATACTTCTTAACGCGAGCGAAACCGAGGGCAAAAGCTAGTTGAAATATAAATAAAATAACAGAATAAAAAATTTTGCATTGATAAGGCCTCAACAAGTTGCTTAATTCTTTCATCAATTTGTAAAGAGCTGGTGATCTTGAAACGGCTGAACAGATTCTATTGATTCATAGCTAAGAAACATCTCGCAAAAATTGAAAAAAAAAACTGCAACCAAATCGGACCATCCGCCTGGCCGCTATGATGCCACGGACAGACACACAGATACACTCATACACCGATGCACAGATACACAGATACACACCTGAAACTTATAACACCCCTTGTTTTGCGTCGTACCTATTTTGATATTTGGCTGTGGATTTTTAGTTGAAATAAATATATACTCTATTGAATGAATGTCTTTTTAATAATTAACCTTATTAGGTGTATTTGCCAAAAAAACCAATTTATTTTTGTTTAATAAGGTACATTTATATAAAAAAATTCGCGTTTTAAAATTAAAATTAAGAATTAAGCAAGAAAACGCTCTGGATTGTCGTGGCGCCTATTGACATCACTCTGTGGTAATATGTCTATTACATCCACTACGGTTTCTTGTAATGGTTTCTATGAAAATGACAACATCAACATCAACATTACCATGGCATGTCGTACCACTTCCAGATTTGTGTTCACTGTCACGCGACTTAATGTCTAGTTTTGCCGAATTTATATACGAAAAATATAATTAATCCTTATCTTTTACAACCAATATTTTAGTTTTTTGTTATTTCCACTACGTCATTAATCATTAAAAACTAAAATATATCCGATTCATTTATTTTTAGTGGACACAAGCCTATTACACCCATATACACCATAGAAGTTAATGGTAAAAGACGACAGTGAAAAACAATGAGGCTATTGCGACGGGTAAAGAAAAGGTGGTTGGACGAAACCTGGAGAGAGTTATATCACCGTTATCACACGGTATTAATATTTTTTCTAAGGTGGAAAATAGTTTGCGTTAAGTTTACTTAGTGGTAGAGTTCCGCAACGTCTATCATCGGTATTCGATACCACCGTCTTATCTATTTCTGCCGCAATAGCGTTAATGCTTGTCAATGTCATGTTTCGGTTTGGAGGGTAAGGTAGCTGGTAAAAATTGTGCTTGTGGCGTTATTATCCCGCCACACCGATAGCAACACACCATTTACATCTTTCTTGTCTATATGCGATGGTGTCTCTTTCCATCAGGAGAGTCACCTGCTTGTTTGCTATATAAAAATATAAAAGACATAGACTATTTGTAAACTAAATTATATCTATTATTGTCAAGTTTCAGCAGTAAGATGAAACAAACATACAAACAAATGACCTTCGCAATTATAATGTATCACATTGAAATTAGAAATATTATACTGCTCATTCATTAAATAAGTCAAAATTATAACAAACTAGCTGACCCGGCAAACGTTGTTCTGCCTTTTCTAACTACTCTTATTTTTTTATTTTTTTTTTCTCACCTTTTAAACCTTCCCTGGACTTCAACAATTAATTCAAAACCAAAATTAGCCAAATCGGTTCAGCCGTTCTCGAGTTTTAGCGAGACTAACGAACAGCAATTGATTTTTATATATATAGATAAATACTTATTTACAAGAAAACTCTAATATAAAGCAATTAAACAATTTTATCAAAATCTGAGCGTATGAGAACTTTATACTTCTATTGCTGAACAGTTTTAATTATTCATTATCAAAGCGTACTCAAGTCGAAGTTTATTTGTACATCAACTTAAAAGGGCTCTAGGCTCGACACAGTAAAGCGATTGTCGAGTGTAGCATCGTAGTGGGACACTCCAGCCTTGTTTTCAGTCTTAATTGAGGCAAGAACAGACCGAAGTTGGCTGGCATTGCTCATTAAGAACAACAAACAAGTGTCTAAGTACTCTGAGGCGGTCCCGAAGGAAGTAATCGGCTTCCGGTGTTCCACTGTCGGAACTCGTTTTGGATCCACCATTTTACCTGCAAGTGCTACTAAGTTCCTTTTTGATAGCTTATACGAAATATAAGTATTTCATTGTGCTTTGTTTCCTTAAACAGAATTTATTTAATTTACATATAAAATGATACCTCTTTGTACTTCTATAATTTGCAATAATGAAACAAATATTACGTAATTAATTGTATTTATCTGTAATAAACAGCATTTTATTTACTTTATGTTATTAATACATTATTGGTATCACAGATTAGACTAATTGTAAATGAAAAATTACTCATGCGTAAAAACAAAAGAAACAACATTTAAAGTCTTTTTACTTAAAAACAACATTTAAACATTTAAATTCAGGTCTTGTTATTTCTCTAAGAAAATTTAACATAAAATTGCAATTGATTTTAACAAAACTAATTTTTTCGAGCCTTGTTATTGGTGGTTTTTGTCAGTTGCTTTTAATTTAATAGACAATAACTCTATCTTCATGAGAGATGTCAAATACTAAAGTCGTGTTTTCTGTCATGTTTTCTATGCGTCCAACTTAAACTTAATTTACGGCCTGGCCATGGGAAATTCGCGCCCGCGATTTTTCGCGCAGTGCGAACGGCGAAGCGTCTAGCGTCTAAAACAAATATATGGGGAAGTAAACATGCCATGCGGCGTGGCGACCGGCGGCGGAGTGATCGACGAACTTTCGCAGCCGCCGCCGCCGCCGCCGCCGGTTCGCGTGGTCGGGCGGTTACATGGGCGCTTGGGCGCGGCAAATTCAAACTTAAAACCAAGATTGAAATAAGATATGAAAGTGGAGACTTTATTTTCATATTTTGAAGTATTATTTGTATGTAGTAGAAAAAAATTAAAATTACGTTGTTTTTAGCACTTACTTAATTTTTTTTTAAATAACTTTCAAGTAAAATCACCGATTTACTTAAAAATCTTATCAGCTTTTCTCCTTTAAAATTGCGTCAAATACCGTTAATTTAATCAAAATCGGTTAATTTATTAGGGATTTATCAATTAAGAAAATTAAAAATAATTTTTATTTGACATTGCATCGAAATTTTTCAACCTATCGATTATTTAGCTAAAGCAATATTTTAGATCTCAAAAATTAAGTTGAATGCCATCACCGTTTTCAAAATATATGGCTTTTCAAAAATTAATATACTGCCATTTTTAACAAAATAGATGATTGAACTGAAAAATCTGTGCTTATATTTTTTACTCTTTTGAGCTTAAAATACCTTAATTTAGAGGAAAGTTGCGGGGATGGCCCGTAGGGTCAACTGTTTACACATTTTTTTAAATTACATAAGATAGCTAACAAGCAGATGGGTTTCCTGGTGTAAAGAGTCTACCATCGCCTATAGACACCACAGATGTTAATGGTAGGTTGCTATCTTGCGGCGAGATCTAATGCCACATGCATAAGTTTACCGGCTACTTTACCCTCCAAACCGAAACACGACAGCGACAAGCACTGACCTATTGCGGCAGGAATAGGTAAGGCTGGGGTAGCAGACCCGGGTGAGACGATGCGGAACTCTACCACCTAGTAGCCTCGATGGTAGTGACTCGTATAGCCAATTGGTCGCCTTTTAAGACCTGCCTGGCAAAATGGCTGTTGGTCTATTCTTCAAAGGAGCCCGGACCAACACTTAAAGTATTATTAATCGTGTCTCTACTTGAATATTATCTCATAAGCCTTAATTTTTTTTAAATCCAATAAATTGTAAAAATATTTGTAACTAGCTGTTACTCGCGACTTCCTACGCGCTACTTCCTTTAATCAATTAAACTTTATACAAGTTCAAGGTAGGTAGGTAGGTTTGTTAGATTCGGAGATCGGTAAGTTTGTTTTAAAGTTCCAAGTTTATATAGATATGAAAACTATTCTATCTTTTAAGTTGGACCGACCAGTAGATATCTACAAAATTTCATTGAAATTGGTTCAGTAGTTTAGGGATCCATAGCGGACAAACGACGTGACACGTAATTTATATATATTAAGATAAATTAAAGTTTTTATTATATGTATGCATTTCTATATATTGGTATCGTTGATTAACTTCTATATCATAGATAAATTTCCTATTTTAGAATTATTTCGGTTCCCGGTTTTTTGTATGTTAATTAAACAAGCAGATGGCTGATGGCTCTCTTGATAGAAAGCGGAGTTGGGATGCCAACATACAATTGTCTCAATAACGTCAGTGTTTGTCACTGTCGTGTTCCTGTTTGCACGGTAAGATAGCCTGTAAGCATACACAGGCTATTTTACCCTCCAAACCGGAACACGACAGTGATTAGCTTCGATGTTTTTGTGGCAGGAATTGCCAAAACGGTGTTACCAAATCCGGTCGAGACGCTGCAGAATTCTACCGTTCTGCAAGGCAATTCGTAAGAGGCGAAAGATTGGCTATTCGAGTCACTACCATCGTGACTACTTGTTGATAGAGTTTTGCATTATTTCACCGGAGTTTGCTACCACTGCTTTACCTATTCATGCCGCAAAAGCGTCAGTTTTTGTCGTGTTCCGTTATGGAGGATAAGGTAGCCTGTTAACTTATGCATGTGGCATTATGACCTCGCCGTAAGGATAGCATTTCACTATTAACATCTTTGATATCTATAGTATCTTTCCATCACGAGAGCCATTTGTTTGTTTGCGTATCTTATAAAAAATATCTAAGTATACGGTTTGTGGCTTACTGTATTGCCTATAATGATAAGTGCAAGATATTTTTCCCTTTTTAATTTGTTCAAAGCGTGTATGGTCCATTCTAAAGGTCTTTGGCCTCATCCACGTGCGAACAGCCGCCACACCCGTTAACGGTGTTAGTATACCGTTTATAATTTCACATATTTCGGCATTAAGTACAAATAGACACAGTCTTTTTACAAGTTTGTCAAATTCCCACATCGATGCCATAACTTATACGAAATAAATATGCAAACATCAATGAAGTTGAATTGTTAAACTTTCTCATTTCTGATTACCAATATTTTTTTATATCTATTAATATACTTTTATTATATTTTTTATAAAATAGCAAATTAAACTAACATATGGTTATCCGGATGAAAAATAACCGTCGCTTATAGACACCAAAGATGTTAAAGTTGTGTTGCGATTGGTTTGGTATAATAACCACTTTCGAATGTTATGAGATTTCGTATACATCTCGCGGGATAGGCAGATCAGTGGGTAGGGCAAATCGAACGTCAATAAAAATTTTGGTTCACCACGATTCACCGGGTCGGTTGATAGCTGTTGTTACATGCTTTAAGATTAGTCCCATTACAATATATAGTGTGTAAAAAACTCTTTCCGATCGTCAAAGGCATATTTGGTAGCTTAATACAAACATATCCTGTCATTATTTTATGGATATTGATGCATACATTTTCAAAATATTTGCTTGCATTAAAGGGAAATTGCTCAACTTTAGTAATAAAATGAAGTATTTTAAATAACGATATTTTTTTATTATTTTAATAAAAATAATTTTTTTTTCGATAATTTCATTGACCTACTATATACCTCTTTCGGATCGGACAGGGTTCTTACACACTGTATATAGCAAGTAAAAATATATTCCCGGCTATCATAAATACAACGAGGTGGACGTAAAAGTAGGGAAATAAAATGATATTGACAACTACTCATATTGGCAATCAAGTAACTAGTGAATCATGTTGAACCGAGAGTCTAATGACGTTTGATTTACTCGAACGTACGGTTGCACCAAATTTATGTGCAAATAATTACTCAAAATACTAAAGCTCGTATTCCAGAAAGGATTCTCCCATATTGGTCCGGGTCCTCTTTGAAGATGGGACCATCTGCCATTCTGCCAGGCAGTTCATAAAAGTTAATCGATTTGCTAAGAGTGTCTCTATCATCGTGACTATACGGTGATAGAGTTCTTCAAAATCTTGCCCGGGCGTGGTACCATCACCTTACCTATTTCTGTCGTAATAACATCAATACTTGTTTGTCACTTTCGTGTTTGCTTTAGAGGGTGAAATAGCCGTTAAACTTATGCATGTGGCATGTTAATGCCAGATGTGCGTGGCACAGGCTTTAGCCCCAAAACATGGATAGCAATACGCCATTAACATATTTAGTGTCTGTAGGCGATGTTTGTCTCTTTTCATCAGGAAAACCATCGGCTTGTTTGCTTGCGATATAAAAAAAGCTAAGTTTAAGTTACGCGACACTGGCAGAATTCACTGATAATTGCCATTCCCATAATTAAGAAGAAGAGGAAGAAGACGAGATTTGATTTTAGAATTTCATTTGCAACAATATTCCGTGATCGCTCATTGTTTGGTGCTAAATCTAGTCTGCAAAACGCGATTTGATTTATTACTATGAATACAGAACTAAAATAGACGTATAACTTTATCAATATAAAGTGGTACCCTGAAAATATTCCTTACTAGTTCCTGTACTTGTTACAGGAAGGCGGTCCTTGGGGATTTCCTAAGAAATAATTCATAATATTTCTGCGTTTAAGTCTGTCTGAGCGCTTACAGGAAACACTTTGATACTAGCCACACACTACATATTGTCCCTGATGTTACTTTTATAAAAGTACATCTTTTAAAATATTACTCTCCTACGTCTTATTTTTTTATATAATTAAAAATATGTGTCTGTTAATTTTTAATTGTTCTTGTTGCCCCCGTGGAAGATTAAATTATCTGCCGTTCTGCCAGGCAGATTGTAAAAGGTAAACGATTGGCTATACGTGTCTTTACCATCGTAACTACTAGGGTGTAAAGTACAGCAACGTCTCGTCCGGGTTTAGTACCACTGCCTTAGCTTTTCCTGTCGCATAAACGTCAATGTTTTTTTGCTGTCGTGTTCCGGTTTGGAGGGTAAGGTAGCCGGTAAACTTATGTATATGGCATTAGACCTCGACACAAGATAGCAATGCACCATTAATAACTTTGGTGTCTCTAAGCGATGGTAGTCTCATTCCATCAGGTGAGCTATTTGCTTGTTTGCTATTGGAAATCTCTTAGAGATCAACTTTTTATGTATTCATTTGTTGCTGCGAAAATGGCTACAGTAACACAATCTCTCGCATGTCTTAAAATTTTTTTGATGTTTACTTATATCTGTCCAAGAGATAGAGCCCTGTGATTGACAGACATACAGACAGGTAGAGAGCTAAACGATACCGTTTGTCATCTTTTGAGCACCGGAACCATATAAAGCAAACTTAATGAATGAATGAATGAATGAATGAACGAACGAACGAACGAACGAACGAATGAATGAATGAATGAATGAATGAATGAATGAATGAATGAATGAATGAATGAATGAATGAATGAATGAATGAATGAATGTATGAATGAATGAATGTATGAATGAATGAATGAATGAATGAATGAATGAATGAATGAATGGATGAATGGATGAATGGATGAATGAATTAGTTTATTGATTGTATGGATTCTTTCTTTTTATCCAGTATGTTTACATTTTTGATCTCTTCATCGCTTTTTATCTAGCGTGTTTTTACTATAACTGAGCTATCGTCTGTTAATTATACCTGTAACTTAAGTTGCATATCATCCCTCGGCGTGAATTTAGTGCCCGGGTGCAGTGAAGTTGCTAAGCGCATTATAACAGATAATTTCACTTAGACGTATCGTATATTAATTTATAGCTCGTACGATATAAACCCGTACCTTAGCGCCGCTTTTCGATGTAAAAAAGACTATTTAGGTCAAGAAAAAGTGTGACTAAAATATGGATTTTGGTCACACATTTCTGTAAAATTATTTACGTAAACACAAAATCGTTATAACAATTTCTCAAAAGTATACGTATAGTTGACGTAAACAGGCACTCTAACCAGCAATTCAATATTCAGTCCAAAGATTTAACTTTGGAGTTTCGTAGATTATGGTTTTACATTCAAATCTTTGTATGTTTCAAAAGCAGCTTTTGTGGTCGGTTGAAAACGCTGTATTGCTTTTGCAATTCCGTTTAGAGACTAATCCACGGATATTTTAACCCTTAGAGAGCTTCTAACATGTATTTGATTCAAGTACGAGTAGATGTACAGTATGTAACGTATTTTGAACTGAAAACATTACTTTTATGGCATCGTTTTATTTATTTATAGATCTTTGACTTTTGATTTCAGGGTCGCTTTCTTTGCTGCTAAATTTTATTATTTCCTGAATATGTTGAAAGATCCTTAGTTTTAAGTTTCTTTTTGACTAGCACTCTTATCATAAGAAAATAATAATTTGCTTATTTGAGTGTAAGATTATTTCATGAAACTTGTCCAGTATTATTGGATTATTATTTATTAGCTGCAGCATGCAGCCCGCTGCTTTATAAAAGTTTTACGCGAATCCAATGAGATAACCTAACTTTTCCGGGATAAAAAGTAGCCTATGTGCTATTTCAAGTCATCATCCACCTGTGTGCCAAATTTTATTCAAATTCTTTGCTGATAGCACAGATTTTTTTCAGTTTAAACATCTATATTTACTCTTTCTAGCTTAAAATACCTTAATTTAGTGGAAAGTTTCAGGGATGGCCTGCAGGGTCAACCGTTTACAGTTTTTTTTAGTGTATTCGTTACTGTCAGGAAAAAGATTTTAATGAAAGAAACTATTTTAAATTAATCTCGAATAGATATTGGGGGAGTATCTTCAATATATTATAATAAAGCATGGTCGAATTATTTATTTTTAATTCTATTTATTTAACATCTAAATAACACAATATCTGTCAATAATCTGAGGTGCAGGGAAAAGGAACACGGTGTTCCGATATACTACTTCACAAGATAAAATTAAAAATTTCAAAACCCCCGACACATCCTCAGACCGCTATTCCGCTACATACGTATTATTTTAAGAGTAAAACGAGAAAAGACCTGATGATCTACGAAAGGGGATCTTGCAGCATCAGGTTAAGGTTACCATGGTTTGTTACTCAATGAGCTTGAGTTATTTTATTGCAAAGCTCCCATGGCCTCCAGCTCCACTATGTAGTCCTGGAAATCACTTTGATCCAGAGTGTATGTAAAATATAACAAATGAGACCACACTCAATGGACTTATTTTGTTTATATCAGGAGTTCCACGGCCACTTTCTATTTATATTATCAAATCCTGCGAATCTCCTAGTAATAAAAGCCAACGATATCAGCTCAATCTTCGATGGCCATCTTTCAGTTCCTTATCCTATCTTAGAAAACATCCGGCACCTAAATATTTGCCAAAATAAACCGAATTAGCCAACATTCGATGGGTTTATCTAGATTAGCTTAAAGTTATAATGGATCTTTTCCAGCTTTATTATCAGACATTGGAAAACAGAAAAAAGAACGATTCAAACGAGATCAAAATCGATGGTGCTTCTCAATTTTCATTCGTTCGTTCGTTTCATTTCCATGATCTTCTCTCACTTTATCGTAAGAGCTTGGAAATCATCTAACACCAGATTATTTGTCAAAACAGAACAAATAAGTTCAAACACGTTGAGTTTGTTTTGTTTAGTTTAAAAGATCCTATAGCCACCTTCAAATTACATCAATAGATTCTTAAAATCAGCACCAAACAATATACAAAACAAACCCAATTAACCCATACTCGATGGGTCTGTCTGGTTTAGCGAGATTTCATGGACTTCTTGCAATTTTATCTCGAGAAACTGGAAGTCATTCTGTTCCAAATTCCTTATTAGAACGAACCAAATGAACCTCAAATCGACTGCTTTATCATAGGACCACAGAAATTATCTAACACCAGGTAACTCTTAAAATAGAAGAAATGAGTCCAAACTTGATAGGTTCAACTTGTTTATTTCAAAGGTTCCCATAGGCACCTTCAATTTCCATTATTAAATTAAAAAAATCATCTAGCACCAAAAAATATGCTAAAACAAACCGAAGCAACCCACACTCAATGGGTTTTCCTGGGGGGTAAGCTTAGGATTTCTCATGGACTTCTTCCTACTTTCATCTGACACCGGAAGCCATTCTACTCTAAAGACTTCCCTTCCTGCTTCATTATAAGACCCTAGAAAGCATCTAGCATTAGAGTATTTGTCAAAACAGAACAAATGAATCTAAGCTTGTTTTTTTATATCGTAAGATAGCAGACAAGCTGATAGGCCTCCTGATGGAAAGAGTCAACCATCGCCTGTAGACACCAAAGATGTAAATGGTGCTTTGCTATCTTGTGGCGAGGTCTAATGCCACATGCATAAGTTTACCGGCTACCTTACCCTCCAAACCGGAACACGACAGTGACAAGCACTGATGCTATTGCGGCAGGAATAGGTAAGGTGGTGGTACCAAACCCGGGCGAGACAATGCAGAACTCTACCATCTAGTAGCCAGGATGGTAGTCACTCGCATAGCTAATCGGTCGCCTTATACGACCTGCATGGCAGAACGACAGTTGGCCTATTCTTCAAAGGAGCTCGGACCAACACAGGGCTCAATGGTTTTATCTTGTTTAGTTCAAAAATTATCATGGTCACCTTCTAGTTTCACCATCAGATCCTAAAAATTATCTAGCACCAAAGTATATGTCAAAACAAACCCAAGCAGCCCACACTCAATGAGTTTATTTGGATTTGCTTATAAGTTCTTAAAGACATTTTTTAGTTGTGTTATCAGGCACTGATAAACAACGTGCTTCAAAATCCTTGTAAAAATTTACTCCATTTTATTTCAAAGTTCCCATGACCTCCATTATCGGCTCTATTATAAGACTCCAGAAATCGTCTAGTACCAGGATATTTGTTAAAACACAACAAAATATCCGAATTTCGATAGTTTTATCTTATTTGGTTTAGAAGTTCCCATGACTAAGTTCCAATTCCATCATCAGATACTAAAAATCTAGCACCAAATTGTTTGCAAAAAGAAACTGAATTTTTTCCCCACTTGATGAGTTAACCTGGTTTAGTGTAGGAGTTCTTGGTTTCATCCTTCAGCTCTATCATCAGGCACTGGAATCCATTCCGCTCCAAAGACCTTGAAATAACGATACAAACTACCTCAAATTCGATGGTATTGCTAATTTTATTCCAAGGTACCCATAAAGTATTTTCAGTTCTATCATGAGACTCTGGAAATCGTCTAGCACTAGAGTTTTTGTCCAAACAGAACAAATGAGTCCAATTTCGATTAGTTTATCTTATTTAGTTTAGGAGTTCTCATGGTTACCTTACAGTTCCATCATCAGATCCTGAAAATTATCCAGCACTAAGATATTTGCCAATACAAGACAATTAAGTGCTAATTCAAAAACTTTATCTCGTTTAGTTCCTAAGGAGTTCATTGTAGTTGAATCTGGGTTCTTGAAATTCCAATGTCACTTTTTCGGCTCAATCTTCAGAGCCATATCATCATGAGAAAGATTTTACTGTAACAAATGAAATGACTCCAAACTCCACTATATTAGCAATTTCTATCTGTGACTTACAATTACACTCTTACGGCTCCATGTTCAGTTTTCGACATTATATGTAATCGAAAGTAAACATCATCAAAAATCCATCAAGTCCGAACTTGAATATCTTATCTCTTTCTATATTCTACGCGTGAGTTTCGGTAGCACTTTATCAGCTCCATCTTCAAATCCTCGTCATCATGAGCACTAATCAAACTTAGTATTTATAGCAACCAGACTTAGTCTAAGCAAGATTGTCTTGTTAAAACTCTGTATCAGACAGTTCCAGTCCCTACATCCAGGCTACATCACGAGCTCAGTTGGATGGTACCATAGTATTTGCATTTCCTTCAGTTCAAGTCTGTCAAGTTTTTGTACTAACGAATATCAGAAAGTCGTTAAAAAGTGGCTTGCAATATTTAGAAAATCTGTTATTTAAATACGAAAATTGCCAGTTAATCAGATGTTGATGATCTTCGAATGAGAATCTCAAAGTATTAGCTCAACGTTACCATGTAATTGCAATATCAATAAAGTAGCAGAACACAAAATTTAGTATTGACAAAGCATTTACAAGTTATTTAATTCCTTTTATCAACTTGAAAAGAGCTGGTTATCTTGAAACGGCTGAACAGATTCTATTGAATCTTAGCTAAGAACCATCTCGCAAAACAGAGCTTTCAATTAAAAAAAAACCGCAATCAAATTGGACCATCTGCCAGGGCTCTACGATGCCACGGACAGACACAGATACACACATACACAGATACTCAGATACACAGATCCACAGATACACACCTGAAACTTATAACACCCCTCGTTTTGCGTCGGGGGTTAAAAACCGATATTTTGTCGCACGTGTTTACAGCTTACTAGATCAGACAGTACTAATTATTGTGTTGCAGTTGGGATTACTTATAAGATCTATTAGTCTGATGTGTTGATAGAACAAGTGGTATATTATTAGGTATTTAGTCTGTTACTCAATGCTTAAACCCTAGATATTTCTCATTTTTTATTAGGTGCGTGGGCTATAATAATGCTATGGTGACCCATGCGAAGCCGGTGCAGGCAGTTAATAATATTTAAAAAAAATATTAGCTTTCTGCACTCCCTTACAATGTAAATATCGTTACAAATTTTCCACAAATATAGGGTAAACTGGAATAAAATGTCTAAAAACGTTCAGTTGCCTGTTGTATATTTTGTGCAATAAAGAGTAAAAATAAATAAACTTTAGCTACGCAATATTTCATACATCTTTGTTTGCGAAACTGTTAAAGTTTTTGTTCCACGTATTAATTTATAAATGCTCGTTCAGAAGAGCCTAGAGTATGCTTTGATTTATCGATCAATTTATTCACATTTATTTTTAAACATATAAGTAGATACAGAAAATAGAAATTAAATTTCTTTTTCTTCGTTTTTTATCATCAAACTATCAAAATTATCTGAATGTACATTTTTATTCAAACGCTTCCCGAATTGTTACAATTATTTCTTATTTTTATTTTCTTATAAGAAGACAAGTTTTATCTACAAAAGTTGGTAAGAGTTGTCTAGACTAAATGATTTTCAGATGAAATTACGTCTCTGAACTTTGACATTGTTTTTATATTGAACTTGCCAAATAAATCTTTTTTGATGGACATGAGATATCAAATGAATTCAAATGTACTTATTATTGTACTGTTGAAAAATTATATTTGTAGGAAGCATATGATATTTTTTTACTAGAAGTGTATTTACTATAAAAAGAAGGGCGCAAGTAGATTACATCGCATCAATCTAGATCTTTTTCTTCATTATATTTTTTATTTTCAATTGTTTTCTGAAGTTAATGCGTAGTATACGCAGGTTTATATTTATGCTCAGGGGTCATCCATAAATTACGTCGCATGAATTTTATGATTTTTTGACTCTTCCCTCGTCCTTGTTACATCTGGTCACATTTGTGAGACCCCCCCTCCTACCTAGTGTGATGTCACATATTTTCAATTTTACGTTGAAAACATGATTTCCTTCGATTATTATTTATCTATACAGGTATTATTTTGAAAAAATGTGATGTCACAAAATATGGGACCCCTCCCTACCCCTTGTCACACAATGTCACACTTCTTCGACCTCCTCCCTCTCCCTTAACGTGTGACATAATTTATGGATGGCCACTCGTCGTGTGTTCTACTGTTCTGTATTGTATG
Organism: Apodemia mormo; assembly: GCA_036924255.1. Lineage (NCBI taxonomy): Eukaryota > Metazoa > Arthropoda > Insecta > Lepidoptera > Riodinidae > Apodemia > Apodemia mormo. Next base: position 20,549,186 of record JAUPFN010000012.1, on the reverse strand, counting down.
TGTATGCATAGATGTACATATATCATGTATGTACATATTTATCTATGTATACCCATTCATATTATTTTAATAATTACTAATAAACTGTAACGTAATACTAGTAAGTATTACGTTACAGTTTATTTATTATATGTTTTTTTCTTTTTTATATTTTTTGTTCTTATTTTTTTAGGGTTCCGTACCTAAAAGGTAAAACAAGACCCTATTACTAAGCCTCCGCTGTCTGTCACCAGGCTGTATCTCATAAACCGTCATAGCTAGAAAGCTGAAATTTTCACAAATTATGTTTTTCCGTTGCCGCTATAACAACAAATACTAAAAATAAAAAATGAAAATATTAAGGCTAAAATATTAAAATATTAATAAAAGTGTTTTTTTTTGTATTTTTTTGTTATGATGGTATAGAACCCTTCGTGCGCGAGTCCGACTCACACTTAGCCGGTTTTTCATATATTTTTATATGTATATGATAGCATATTTAACATTTTCATTTTATCTCAACCAAGGCTAATTTTCAAACCTAAATCAGCGCAAACAAATAAGGAGCGTTTTGTAAAAGTTTGGCTCTACGATAACCTAAAAAAAAACTAGTTTCTATATCAAGCAAAGAACAATGGTGAGTTGTTATACAAGAAAATACCTGGAAGAAATTTCTTACGTCTTCAATAACTGGAAGGTTTTTGGAATTAAAATAAATGCTAGAACATTTCAAGTAAATTGTTTTATCAATCCAAGGGATTTGGATTTTTAAAATACTTTAAATATTTTGAAGTTAAGTAAATAAGTAAAAAAATACAAAAAAGTTACAATTTTAAAGGTTTGTTTATTAAAAAAAAATTAAGCACACTGCACAAGTAATCATTTTTCTAAATATAAACAAAAACAGTGAATAATTAAGTTCCAAATATTGTATCAAAGGTTTAAGGGAGTGTTCACCGAAACTATAATCTCACTAATCTTAGATAGTCAGAGTAAATAAAATTTTATATTGAGCGAGCGGTTTTGGTCAGGAGTCAGAATACACTTATATATCTTTAAGTGAATCTAAAGAAAAAGTCTCAGAATTATACCATGACACCGTGCTGTGATATACTAAGTTAAAATTGGCGGTATTGGGCAGTGTCTAGGTATCTATAAAGTGTACCGGCTACCGGCGGAAATCTTGGCTAAGAACTCTAAAGACCGATTTCTGAGGTTTTAGTTTCACTGAACTCACGTACTATTTGATAACATTTGACTGCTAACGTCATTGACAAATGACAAAATCATCTGGGTAATCTACAATCTACTTCATTTTCTACCGTCATCTTTATATATTATGTAAATAAAAATTATTATATTATAGGGTAATTAATATATTTAGAGCAAATTGGGGTAGTGGTTGGGGAAAAATTTATTATTACCTGATCTATTTTAAATGGCAACATTTTGAGTATTACACTTTAAAAAGGTCATAGACAGCAAATTAAATGGCTCAAATAAAGGCTACATTTAAAAAATAACATCTTTTTTCACAGGCCTTACTAAAAACATAATAAATACGCGTAAAATTTTATAAAATTACAAGGTTATTTATATTAGATTTGACTAAAGACGATCATTTTAAATACAAGGTATGAACACACCCTTGTTCATTATAAGGGTTTTAGAACAATAAACCAGTTAGCAGGTTTTTAAAAATATTTCTTTGATGTTTGCCATTCCCAATTATTAGCCAGACTGTACATGACGTATATTTTATTACTTGATCTAGTGCATTTATTGATATTAGTGCTCAAATTTTCAACACAGTGCCTAGTGACCTAGTGCATTTTCAAGCATTATAATTTACTAGCGACCTGCCCGCGGTTTCACCCGCGCAGCTTTTGTTCCCGTGGGAATATCGGAAAGGTTTATACACTTAAACCTTTCTCAAGAATCAATCTATCTATTAAAAAACGGCATCAAAATCCGTTGCGTAGTTTTAAAGATTTAAGCATATATAGGGACATAAGGACATAGGGACAGACAGAGAAAGCGACTTTGTTTTATACTATGTATAATGATTACGTTGACAAATCAATCAATGGTGCGCGGCGTCCAGAAACAGTTAATTATTGCTTAATAGTATGTAAACTTAATCGCACTTGTTTATTAGGGTTCCGTAGCCAAATGGGAAAAAACAAAACCCTTATAATTTCGTCATGTCAGTGTCTCTGTCTGTCCGTCCGTCCTTTCGTATGTCACAGTCATTTTACTCGCCATCTGTCCAACGCTAGGTTCACGCGACACTGATCATGCGGGAGTGTCTGTTCACGATTGTGCCTTGGCGTATAGTGCAATTGGTAACTTCGCCTGCGCGAGTCCACGGTTTGGGCTTAAACCGGTTTTTAAAGGTTTACGGAGCGCTCTCATTAAACAGTATTCTTTTATAAAAACCTCATCATACCTCTTTTAACCGGTATTTTTCAAACCGGTTTCAATCTCAAAAATTACAATCCTACTGTTGATCCGGGTCCCTTTTTGAAGAATAAACTGCCTTACTACTAGGTACCTCGTAAAAGGCGAGAGATAAAAGTGGTGGAATTCTGCGACGTCTCGACTGGGTTTGGTACCACTGCCTTACCTATTCCTTCTGCAATAGCTGGTGCTTGTCTCTGTCGTAATCTAGTTTAGTGGTAAAGGAAGCCGGTGAACCAGACTTTTATGTCATAACGTACTAGACAAAGTATGCGCCACGCCACTTGTGTTTTACTATTGTGAAGTTATGCAATGAAACATGTAAGCGCCATGAAATTCACGGCGGCTGCCACCTTTTGTTGCCTGTTATACCTACTCTATTATATGCTGCACCTCTACTTAATTTTGACATGGGTTGGACGATTCATTATTTTCTCAGCCCTGCAGCGAGTGTTTACGAAAAGGAACGCGACTTCTACTTACCATAGCTTCTCTAGTACGTAGTGTATTAAATTCTTTGCGGTAAACTTATGCATGTGGCACTCCGGCTACGACACACGCATATCATCATTAGCATCTTTGTTGCTTATAGGTGATGGCTATATCTTTTAGGTGAGTCATCTGCTTGTTTACTATCCAATGAAAAAAAATTATTAAAACTTGACACAGTAGGGCAAGTACCTACCATTCTGCATGAAGAAAGTATACTTGTCTAAGATACGACGATATATTTTGAACGATGATAATTTTTTATTAAGTATGTTTTTACGTGTTATTGCCGGGCTTCTTCGGAGAATAGGTTAACTGTCATTCTGCCAGGCAGGTCGTAAGCGACGACTAACTGGCTATGCGAGTCACTACCATCATGGCTACTACTAAGTGGTAGAGTTCTGCTTTGGCTCACCCGGGTCTGATACCACTGCCTTACATATTCTCGCCAGAATAGGGCCAGCGCTAATCAGTGTCGTGTTCCGGTTTGGAAGGTAAGGGAGCCGGTATACTTATGCATGCGGCATTAGAACTCGCCATAAGTTAGCAATGGACCATTAACATCTTTGTTGTCTATATGTGAACAAGTATCTCAGTGTCATATTTCGGAATCATTCTGCAGCTTTATAAAATAACAGTTCGAAACGTTGCTCATATATTTGGGTGGAAGCTCCCCAATAATAAACCCTTCAATATGATAGAATACAAAGGAGGGTCATTCGATTAGTCAACAATCTTATACTTCACTAATGGTTTCGTGTCTTTGCAGAGATATTGGATCTTTAGGCGTGTTTTACCGTTTATACAACCTGGTAATAATATCAGCTTCAGTAGTAAAATATTTCTTTAATACTATTACGCAAGATCCTCTACCACTGTTTACTTTCCACGAACATTTCTGGCAATGGTAAAATTTTGAACTTCTTCACACGATATTTTAAAGTATGTGGTGATTTTTAAGAGGAGAATTAATAGTTGTTCAAGAGGTCGGCATCACAAATCATATAAGCTATTAGATTTTATATTACTAGATAGTAAACAAACAGATGGCTGTTCTGATGGAAGAGAAACCATGACCAGAGATATTATGGCGCGTTGCTATCCCTGTGGCCGGATGGTATTATTTTATGCAGGAGTTACTGGCTATCTTACTCTCTAAACCGGAACACGACAATGACAAGCATTAGTGCTATTGTGGCAAGTATATGTGAGGTGGTGGTTCCAAATACCCGGGCGAGATGCTGCAAAAATCTACCACCTAAATACGGTTTATTATTATGACTGACATGTATATTGTGTTTTTTTTTATATGATGAGCCGGCAGACGAGCAAACGGACCACCTGATGGAAAGCGGTCACCGATGTCCATGGACATCGACAGAATAAGAGGAGATGCGCTGCCGACTCTTAAGAAATTCATTAATCCGCCTCTTAAAAGATCTTTTGTAATAATAATTAAGAAATAAATCGCGCCTGTGATATCAATAATTTTCCAACAACCAAAAATACCAAAGATTGACCAACATACGGGCAAAAAATAAATTAAAAATAAACAAACAAACAGCAGAGAGGGATCGTAGACCCAATTTTTTTTATAGAAGAGGGGGCAAACGGACAGGAGGCTGATCTGATGAGAAGTGATTACCGCCGCTCATAGACAACTTTACTACCAGGGGTCTTGTAGTGGCATTGCCGGCCTTTTAAGAATGAGTAAGCTCTTTTCTTGAAGATCCCTAAGTCGTGTCCGTTTGGAAAAAAATCTGCAGATAGCTGGTTCCACATAGGAGTAGTGCGGGGCAAAAAGTGCCTCGAGAATCGCACGGATGTGGATTTCCAGATATCGAAATGGTGACGATGAAACTTTGAATTTTGTCGCGATGTCCGATGGTGAAATATCGGTAGCAGGAATTAAACCAAAGAGTTCCTCGGAATATTCCTCATGATAGAGCTGATAAAGATGCAGAGTGATGCCACATCTGTATGACACGCCAAAGAATCAAGTCGATTTGAATTTGTCCTGTCATCGACGATTTGAGCCGCTCTACGTTGAATGCGATCAAAAGGAAGGAGCTGGTACCGAAGAGCCCCCGTCTATAAATGAGAGCAGTACTCCATATGAGGCCGAATTTGCGCCTTATAAAGCAGTAAGAGATAGGCTGGTGTGAACCTGACCCTGCTGAGAACTCCCACCTTTTTAGAGGCTAATTTAGCCTTGCCTTCCAAGTGACCGCGGAACTGAACGTCGCTCGTTATGTCGATTCCAAATATTCCAATAGTGGCTTTGGCTTTCAAGGAAGTATTTTCAAAACGAGCAACAAACGAACGAAAAAGGGTGATTTTTTAGCGGTAAACTCGCAAACCTGCACGGGACTAAATTTAATCGACCCCACTCCAAAGCTACGGAACGAAGTGTTTCAATTTCTGACACAAGTTTGTTCCGGCACTCGTTGTCGTGTTCCCGAGAAATTCCGCTGCGGCCAGAGTATAAAGCATTGCCTGTACTGTCATCCGCATAACAATGAATGCTGCTTGATCGCAACATATCATTAATGTGCAGAAGAAACAGCGTAGATGATAGCACACAGCCTTGAGGAACACCAGCATTGACGAGTTTAAGGTCAGAGCATACGCCAACAACAATGACATTGATATTCCGATTCGTCAGAAAACTGGTGATCAATTTGCACAATTTCCCAAGAAGCCCATAAGATGGAAGCATGGAAAGAAGTGCCTTGTGCCACACTCGATCGAAGGCCTTCGCTATATCCGCTCACACCACCAGCCATTTTCGTATTTTTTTCTAAAAACACACGGACCGTTACGCGCACGCGTTTCGAGTCCGTTCCGATGGACCGTGGTCACAAAAATGGTTTATGAGTTGTTTGGATTGAATCCGATACTGTAAAGCGTATATTTTTTAAGAGGTCTTGAGCACTGCAATACACTAGTGTTAGAATTGTTTAATTTAAATGGCTTAAGCTACAAAATAATTCAGGTGTAACACGACACTTTGAGAAAAATATGACTACTTGTTAGTCGAGGATTTTTAATTCAAAAAGTAAATCGATGACCTATGCTTTTTATTTTTTTTATATAATTGGTAAACATATACATACGGAAAAAAAATAAACAACATATATTATAGTACAAAAATATTTATTTACGTAAATATTAATATCTTTTTTTTTTCATAATTAATACGTAATATTTTTCGTAATTTTTAAATAATTTATTTCTTTTTAAATTTTACAGCTATGTTAATTTTTTTAAAAATATTGTTTATGATATTTCACATTCAAATCATATGATTTTTTTGGGATCATAGATATCAACACTAAAATTTACGAAAATAAATAAAAATAGGTACCGTCATACCCAAAGCGCTGATGTCATTAAGTTGGTCATTAACGAAATATATGTTTTATTAATTGATATTTACGGTTTTTTGACAAAATTATTATCTAAACTGTTAGATCTTGAACTAATCTTGATTATAAATAAAGTTTACTTGTTGATTAATACGCCAAAACAATTTTAAATTAACCTGTATCATAAAGTGCAACCAACACAAAACACACAGCACGAATCAAAATGGCGAACTAAGTTCTTTTATTTCTCCCCAAGAGTGTATTTGAAAAAAGAATGCCAATTGGATGTTATTCTATACAATGTTTCATTCGAAAATGATAAAATACCAGTATTGTATTAAAACTGGTAAATAGTGAAAATGTTGTTTTTTGTATGAAGTTAGCGTTGGCCCCTATAGAGACCATAGTGTATTAATGGCATTTTCTCAGAGGTCTCATTAGTTACCAAAGTGATGTGAGCGGTTATCCAAACTAACTGCCAAATCCTTTTTCTTCACTGCCTCTGTCCATCGATGTGTTAAGTAAACCAGAAGAGCACCAACTGAGCGTTTGTGACGAAAACCGTACTGGCGGTCACGAATCACCTGGTGCTCCCTAGATACCTCAGATACTGGCAGTTAATAATGGACTCCATTATTTTGGAGAATAAGGAGGAGAGAATATTTATTAATTTAATATGAAAAATACATACAACCCTAAATGTTCACCCTTCTATCACCAACTCCTACTTTTATAGTCATTTTAGTAATTCAATAATTATTATTGCAACTTGATACCTCTACGCGTTCCTGAGAAAAAGGGAAGAGACAGACAGGACAAAAACAACGAAGAGAACGAACGATAGAGAGGACAGACAACGAAGTGATCCTATAAGGGTCCCGTTTTACCTTTTTTGGTATAGGACCCTAAAAACAATAATAAGTAAAATAATTATTTTTGAGTTTATTTATGAGTATAATTTGGTGCGTGAAAAAATTAATCCAGAGGAAGATTAATGTGTGTAAGCTTCCGTGATAATTACATTATTTAAGCTGAACATTAAAGTGTAATAAAAGGAATTTGCATCGGTCGTGGATACGATGTGCCAACAATAAATGTGTCTATTTGAAATCACCTATAAATAGCATTATTAAAATCCGATAGCGGTCGGCTGTTGAACTCCGAGGCGCCACTGGGAGGTGCGAATAATACAACTGTATGTTTCATTTAAGTACAGTCGTTTACATCGCATATGTATACAGTTGTGAGTAGTTCTATACACTATGTAAGTGAAAAGGTTTTTTTTAGTTTCTTAAGATAGAAAACAAGCAGGTGATGTCTGATATATATATATATATATATATATATATATATATGTATATATATATGTTGTGGCTTGAAACACCACATGCATAACTTTAGTGGCCTATTTATTCTTCAAAAGAGGTCCGGAGTAATACAGAAAAAAACGGGGATATTTGTTACTATATATCAGGACTATAAGCCTTAAATATCACATGCAATAGGCTAGTTGACTAAATTTGAAAAACTATTTATTACTTTATTTTATTAGGTACGTATATTAACAAAAGAAATATTTTTTCAAATTTTCAATTTACCGCAAAAACGCTTTGGTCTGTCATGGCGACAAAATGACATCACACCGTAGTCATACATATTACATGTATGTTCCTATGAAAATGTTAAAAATAATATGACGTTTAACCACGGTGTGATGCAACACTTCCAGATTTGCGTTTACTGTCACGTGACTTAATGTCTATTTTTATCGAAAATATATCCTACAAATATAATTAATCCTTATATTTTGTCACAAATATTTTAATTTATTTTTTTCCATATCATAATTATTAATCATTAAAAACTACAATATATCCGATTCATTCTTAGTGGAAAGAAGCCTATTATTCGGAGCCATTTTTTACCTCCTCAAATAATTGGTATTTATTAATCCGAGTTTTCCTGACAATGAAATGGCTATTCCGGCTGGAACTTTCGTTCAATTATGATGCCTGTTGCGACGCAATTGCTTAATATGTCAAAACAGGTTAATGTAACGAAATGGTGCCAGAATGGTTGCATAATATCTGCTGACATTTATATTAACATTTTCCAAAGTGGCCTAATGTAAAAAATAAGTTCGAAAGTCAATTTTATGCATATATTCTACACTTTTTATCGTCGGCACTTGGTGAAACTCCATTTTAGCACAATATTTATTAACTGATAACACTTGTACTGTTTCACAATAAGATAATTAATTTTTAATTTTCGACCGGTTTCGCTTACACAAGCATCGTCAGAGTATTTACAGTTATTAACTGACAACGAAATCTAAATGTCACAAATAACAGATTTGAAGGCAAATGTACATCCTTTAAATCTATTATTTGTGACATTTAGATTTCGTTGTTAATAACTGTAAATACCCTGAGGATGCTTGTGTAAGCGAAACCGGTCGAAAATTAATTATCTTACTATGAAACAGTACAAGTGTTATCAGTTAATAAATATTGTGTTTCAATTTTAAAAATTCACCAGATTAATTTGCTGTCTGTTATAACCAACTAGAATGGCTTAAAAATACTTATGATAACTGAAAACAAATGAATATAAAGTATTGGAAGATACAAATTGACCTCAACATGCTTGACAAGATGCCGAATGATGCGACATCATAATTGAATCCTCTCACCAGCCAGAATAGCCATTTCATTATCGGGACAGCTTAAATCTATGTTAATATAATAAATGCCAAAGTTTGGATGTTAGATTCTCCACCATGCAGAAAAGGCAAAGCTAATTTCAATGTAAGGAGATTGATGAGATCGGCCTAAAAGGGCTACAAAAATATTACGTCAGCCGAAATTATTAAATTAATTTAATTTACAAAAAGTCAATATTAGAATTTGACGGACACTTTTTAATAGCAAAATAATTTTAAAAGGATTTTAGTTGGAAAGTCATGAAACTAAACAAACTTATACGCTTTTTCTTATTTCTAAATCAAGCAAAGATTTTTATTTTCTGCCATCAAGTTAACATTTTCTTTTATTTCTGACCGATTAATAAAAATGCCGGATAGGTAAGACGCAAAACTTTAAACAAACTATTGTACAAAATACAACAAAAATGAAAATATTTTTTATTATAGTCAAAACTTACAATATAGAAGGCTGTATAAATAAGTTCTCTTAGTGTATCATCCTAAAGAATAAAAAGAAACAAGTGTCACTATTCACACTTTGAGCGAGTAACAAATATTTTAATGTAAACAAAAGTTTTTTCGTTCTTAACTTTAAAGTGGTTTAAAATCAAATAATCTTTATGATGAGTGATACAAAAACTAATTATACATTTATGTTGACAATATGTTGCGTTGTGAATGGCTTAAAATGGAATGTACCAATCGTAAATTCAAGAAATATTAATCTTTGAAGGAGTTTCGTGAATTTCAGTATTATCAAAAGTGTCCGTGATACAATTTACATTTCAGAAGAAATTAATGATGCATTACAATACGATAAGCAGCTGTCATCATGTGTTGCGTTTTAGGCCAAATTTGTATAGAACCTCATCATCTTCTTTGGCACACATGTAGATGATGGCCTAAAATAGGGCATAGAATATTTTTATCCCGCAAAAATAAGTTTTTACGATGGGATCCACCTAAAACTTTTGTAATGCAGCGGGATGCAGTGTACAGCTGCTAGATAGTAAATATTATTCAAGAAGTTAAAAATGCACTACCAATAACGCATGTTATCTGCAGAGCTATTACGGAATTGACTGTATCTAGTCAATCCTCGTCAATCAGTAGAATTAAAATCAAGCAGGCATGACTTTAAATAAAAAAAATAGTATGTTGTATCTGCGGAGTGATAGTACGGTATGAGAATAACTTAAGACAACGTCCAGAAGAGGCGAATTTACCACTAGTTGATTCGTGCGCTCGTTGCATCCTGAAGAATCGATCGACGTGCTAGAATTTAAGGCTCGAGGGTGTATTTAGGTCCTAGGTACGAGAAGTTTATGCGTAAGCATTTCGGTGATCAAAGATATCCCTGTATATCAGCTCGTGAGAGTCGAATTACTAGCGTGAAAATCGAAAGGATCCAATAAGCCAGTTTCTGGACATGATTATTCCATAGATTAAGAATTCGCACGATGCTTATAATTGCATTGTAAGGATAACTTGTACCTTCCCGATGCGCCTTAGAAAAAAGCATAAAAGCACGATTCACCGAGCTATCATTTTTTTTGATAACATCGTACTTCGAAAGGATTCAGCAGACTTGAAACTCCCGCGAAATGCGAACCGTTTCATACAGTAATGCTGGGACCACCCTTCCATCTATTGTCACAAAGCTTCGTTCAATGAAACAATAAATGTAGATGTCACATTTGCATTTATTGTGTCATTGCACGAAGCTTTGTGACGATAGACGCAAGTGCGGTTGAGGCATAAGATATTTTTTTTTATATCATAAGATAGCAAACAAGCTGATTGGTCTTCTGATGAAAAGAGTCAACCATCGCCTGTAGACACCAAAGATGTTAATGGTGCATTGCTATCTTGTGGCGAGGTCTAATGCCACATGCATAAGTTTACCAGCTACCTTATCCTCCAAACCGGAACAAGACAGCGACTAGCACTGACGATATTGCGGCAGGAATAGGTAAGGCGGTGGCACAAGACCCGGACGAGACAATGCAGAACTCTACCACTTAGTAGCCACGATGGTAGTGACTCACATAGCCAATCGGTCGCCTTTTATGACTTGCCTAGCAAAATGGCAGTTGGCTTATTCTTCAAAGGAGCCCGGAACCAACACGGGGTTGCCCCATGTATATGAACGGCTGCCCCCTTTTCTATTTGTCAACACGTGATCACCACCGTTTGGCTAAAGCTGTAGGTATTGCATTATGTGTTACAAATGTTGTATTTTATTAATCAAATGAAGAAAAGTTGAAACCGAAGTAGTCATGAAAGCGGTAACACATATGGCCAATTGTACGCCTTTTATGGACTGAATGGTAACACGGCTGATGGCAGATGGTCTAGGTGGTCTATTTTATAAAGAGGGCCTGGACCAACACGGAGGATTAGGTATAACTGTGGATTTCATTTAAGTACCAAAGACAAGAAGATGGCAAGTATTTAAGCATAAATACATTTGAAATTAGTATTACTCATCATATTATATTCTATAATCTCCATCGTCGACACATCTTGGTGACAACAGAAGTGAAATAAAAGTACAAGTGATTATATAGTCAGTTGTGTAACATTACTCATTATCATCATCTTAGCGTTAGTCCCAGTTATTCCTCACGTTTGGACGTTGGAACAGAGGATTCGCTGTCCTGCGTTAATTTTTCACTTCGCAAGGTCTTCAGCATCCTTGACAGTAAATCCATTAGCACGCATATGTTGAGCCACAACATCTAACCAGCGCGCAGCGTTTCTTAGGTCGTCCCCTCTTGCCAGCACCTAGTGGCTCTACAGTGTTAAGGAATTTGTTGCCTACGTTACTTGCCGGTTAATGCAATATTTTGTCCGCTATATCATGAACTTGGAGGTTGCCTCAGCTCCATTACTATCACTTTATTTTTTATAAAAGGTTATTGTAAAAAATATTTATCAACCTTTTTCCAAATAAATTTCTTCTTACCACGTCCTTATGCAGATTTCCACCTCCCACGACTTCAATTTATATTTATTGATAAAGACTAATAAAAATATTAAAACTTAATTAACCTGCAATTACCGAATACACTTTAACGGTTTCTTTAGAAACATATGTTCTATTTTCATCTAATTTATATTAAGATCGCAGCATGAATATTTAATAGTATATACATTCATCCATTTGTGGTTTAGGGCTCCTATTCGCCTCAGATTATAAGGTCCCAGGCTGATCCCTAAATCGCGCAAAAGTTTTACTGAGAGTTTTTCGAAGTTTTTCTAGGAAGTCATAAATTTTAGTGGCACCTTGGAATCTGGCGGGTTTTGTTTTCTCCCCATGTCTGGGACCTCATAGTCTACAAAAAACACTTCTGTTCCACTAAAGTGCAGTCCATGACACTGTACCTACGTCAGAATTTGTTGAATGAAACACGTAAGCGCCATGAAATTCGCGCCAGTTACGACCTTTTGGTCGTGAATATATATATATATATATATCTACCCTATTAAACGCTCCAGCGCTGCTTAATTTTGACTTTCGTTGGAGGATTTACTATTTTTCCGGCGCCGGAGCGGATGTTAACGAAATGGAACACGACTTCTGCTTGAAATAGCTTCTCTAGTACACAGTACATTATACTCTCTGTTTATTAACAACTCTAGTCACGATTTCGGTAAATTGCTTTTTGTAAACAATGAATTTTTATGCATCAACACAGATGACTATAATAATAACGACTTTTATTGGAAAATGAAGTCAAAATTTAAGTACCTATTTTTTACATGTTCGGTATCTAAATCGAGTACTGAATACCTTGCTTCAGTATGTACAATCACTCTGCCTGTATAGTGAGATATAAAATTGACTATTTCGGGGGTGTATTGTGTACTTCTGTCAACTGCGCTATACTTAGTAATGAATTTGCCGGTATAAAATTTATTTTTATTATGATTGATTTTAACGGTACAGTTTGAAAGCAAATTAAACTTTCCGTGTGGTCCCTCTACTACTTTCATTAGGTGGGCCGCGGTTTATTGTCATCGTTAAGAGCATCGTATAGCAAAGACATTTTGGTGAAATGAAAATAGCAAAATATACACATGAACACTATGTTTATATTTTGCTATTTTAACTATAGTAACTCATATATAGATACTCCTTTATGTATAATAGATGCAAAGTAAACTTTAGTGGTATATTTTTTGATGAAATTTGCATTCCCATCGCTTTCCTCCCCTTAATCATATCTAACTAATTGAGATTATGACTTTCGCAGACATCCATTTTAATTCGATGTAGTAAATTGACGTTGGATAATGTAGGTGACATAAATAAATATATATCTACTTATAATAATATCTGCAACCTCAACCTAATAATGATGTGATTCCATTGCTCAAGTTTTTCTAAACAGTGATCTCATCTATATTTTATATGTCTAAGGTGCTTTTGGAATATTTAATTTGTTTGTCAAATTTTATAATAAATATTCGATTTATCGATCAGAAATTTTTAACTCAAGAACGTCTTCACTGATCTTGAAATATTTAGTGAAAATATGTGATTGCACAAATAGTAGGTCACATAATTTTTTTGTCAATAAATTTACACTCAGCAAAACGGGCAAGTTAGTATTATAATACAACATACATATCTTCATGCCAGATCCCTTACGGGTTAGGAAAAGAGAACCGAGTGCCATATACATATAACGATCCTTGCAAACTTGTCTTGCTTCTTCTGCATTCATTACTCTCCATTACTCTCTTTATACAAGCACGTCGATTTTACTCTTGACACCACCTTCGGACACCACTCGATCAATTTGATCATGATTGTCAGTCTTGGTCTTCCACGGTATCTACATCCTTCCACATTCGCATTGCATATCTATTTCATTTGCTTTTCATCTACCATTCTTTCTACTTTTCCAAAACAACAAAGTATGCGCTTTCTCATCTTTACACCAAGACTTTCTTTTCGGCCTAACCTCTCTCTCACACAACATTACGATATGCGAGTGTTACGCCACATATTTTCCGTAGCGTTCTCATCTTGACCGGATTGATTTATCTTTCATGTCCTTTCTATCATACCCAACTCTCACTTGCATACAATAGCTTTGGGATATGCACATTAGGCATGCACGGCACGACGGGCACCCTGATTTAAAACTGAGCTTTTAAGTGATCTCTTTAGCGCTCCATTCACCCTGTTTCCTGCACACACTATTTTGACATCAGTAGTGTACCTTCTATCTCTTTTAAAAGTACATTCAGTATATACAAACTCATTCACTTGTTCCATCCAGCACTACATGATCGACTACTACTCACATATCTGTCCTGGTTGCTTCGATTTTTTAGTTTTCTTCGCATTCAATTGTAAGTTCATACTCTTATAGTATTAGAATAAAACATAATTAGTAATTAAGTAACTTAAAATTTATGGATAATATAAATAATTATCCATAAATTATGTCACACAAATTTTAGAATTTTTGGAACTCTCTTCCTTGTCACATTTGTGAAACCCCCCTCTTCCATGGTGTGACATTACATATTTATTATTACAATATGCGAAAGCAAATAAATGGTGCGTAGATAATCATATTGTAATATAAATTAAGTATGTATACTGTATGCTTTCCAAATAAAATAAAATAAAAATAAAATAAAATAAAATAATCAATTTTGTATTAAAAAGTAGTAAAATTAAAACAAGAGTTTTCTTAATTTTCACTCCCCGATCACTTAAGCCTACCTAGACTATTAGTTAAAATGTTTAAGTTCTTGGTTTAAATTTTGCATTTTAGCATTTCTGATTTTACCACTTGTTGTTCGACGACAAAGCTCTTGACTCATTCCACCATCCGCGTTAACCCATCAGCGTTAAATCGTTCCCCAATATGTGACGTAATTTATAGACTGCTCTTCACAGTAAGAGAAACATCGCGTAGCTGCTAATAATATCAATGTCTTAAATCAATATGATGAAATCACTCATTATCCATTTAAGCCTGCTACCCGAATGTCTTCCTTCTATAAGGAAGTTTAAATTTTAATCTTGTTCTAATATATAAGTGATGTTGTTTCTCATAAAATTATCGGTCAGTGATAGATCCGTCAAAATCAGCTTAGTCGTTTTAAAAATTAGATGGAACAAACAGAAAGACAAATAGTAATTTTTAAAATTGCTATTTTGGTTTAAGTAGCGTGTAATATGCACTTAGTAAAAAGTTGTTATTTTAATATTACAGACACACACATATTTTAAACTTACAGATTGATCTGCACATTAAACAAAAAGACATACAAACAACTATCAATGTTAGTTTTACTTACTATCACATCTAACCAATAATTTATGTACAGAACCTTAATGTAATATTGGCTGCCCTTAAATTGAATTGGAATGATCGAAACACTGAGTAAATGAATCAAAGTGAAGCAGTTGTTTAATTTAGTAATTAGTATTCTTTCTAGTAGTCTTGGATGCTTCCGTTATTGGCCAGTGTTTTTAATTTAATTAACTGTGCTCCATTTTTTATATACGTACCTTCATATAAACAATGATGGGTAAAAAAACATTAAATCTATCTAATACCTTTAAACGAGCAATTCTTGTATATATATATATATATATATATATATATATATATATATATATATATATATATATATATATATAATATATATATATATATATATATACATATATATATATATATATATATATATATATATATATATATATATATATATATATATATATATAAAATCTCGAATCGGATTCTCGGAATCGGCTTCAACGATTTTCATTAAAGTCACAAATTAGGGGGTTTTCGGGTCAAGGAATCGATTTATCAAGGTTCCAGGTCCAAGAAAAGCTCGGTTCCCAAGATATGGATATGTGAAAAACCGAGCAAAGCTTGGTCAACCAGATATTACTATTTAAAACGGCTATTTAAAAGTATTGACGATTGCTAGATATCCTAGATCTCGATCTCGATATAAAACCTATATCGAGATAATTCTTTTTGATTTAAATCAAGAACTCCGACTTAGAGTTCAAGTTCTTCAAAATCGGTTCAGTAGTTATTGAGATATGGGTATTGGGTATCGTTGACAGATATTTGGAGTCGGTTTATTTTTTAAAAAGTTTAAAAATATATTTTTAATTATGTAATTATAGAGTTAAAATAAACAACTTAATTTTAATTACACAAAAATAAAGCAAATACGTTCGTTATTTTTCAAGTCTACGTGTATTTTTAAAATTTAAAAGCAGTTTTTCATAATGAAAATGAAAGCATAAAAGATCTCAAGAAATAATATTGCCGTAGTTTTAATTAAGATGACCTTTCTTTCTTTTAACCTTTTCTTTTTAATTACTCTTTAACTCTCATTCTTTTCTGCTTTTAGTGTCTCATGCAGGTAATAGGAACAGAATGCTGCATCATTAAAATATACTAATATATATATATATATATATATATATATATATATATATATACATTACACTTACTGATCTAACCCCAAAGTAAGCAAATTATTTGCTTGTGTTATGGGTCAACTATACTAATACATAGAAATACATATATAAATACCAGAATATATTTAATAACACCCAAACCCGGAAATACAAACATTTATGCTGATCACACAAATGCTTGTCCCCGTCGGGGATCGAACCTGAGCCCCGTTGATTACGTAGTCAGGGTCGCTAACCAGTCGAGCAACGGGGCGGTAAAATTATACAAGTATATTAATGTGATGGAAAAATTTTAGAACCCTTTTTAAAAGGGCTTAAGTAGTTAAAGTTTATATTGTCGAGGAATGCAAAAACTTAATATTTTTAAATAAAAAGTATTAGAAAACATTTAATTAATAATATTAAACATTACACACAATAATTTCATGTGACATACGTGATAATATACACACATGCATAGATACTATTTTCTTTACAGCTGCCAGTTGACAAACTTAAGAGATTTTATTGTATAGTTTATGGTCGAATTTCGGCCACAGGCGATCGTTAGTTTTTATAATTCCCGATGCAAAACAAATGGTGTTTGCATCCTGATGCAAAACAAACAAACAAACAAAACAAGTTTAATATGTATTTGTGTGTCTGTCTGTGGCACTACAGCTTTCAGTCGGATGGACCGATTTGATTGCGGTATTTTAACTCAAACAGGATGGTTCTTAGACGTCCTGATGCAATCAGAAAAAACTGTCACCCACACCTTGACACCTCAATCACTTGTCATAAGGAGTGTTATGAATGTGGAGGAAATAAGGCAAGTCTTTCTGGGCCGTGAAGTATGGCGTTGCTATCCGTGTGGCGGCATGGCAATGCCCATACATAAGTTTACCTACTATCTTACCGTCAAACAGGAACATGACAATGACAATCATTGACAATAGTGGTACCATATATCTGGGCGAGATGTTGTGGAACTCTACTCGGAAATGACACGTATAGCCAGTCGTTTACCTCTTACAAACTACCTGAGAGAATGGTAGAGAGTATATTTTTTAATAGGGGACCGGAACAATATAAATGTAAATGATGAAACATAATACAATGCTTTGCCGTTTCAAGTAAGACTAAAATACTAAGTTAGACTCAGTTAGACTAAGATATATAAGACTGCTTTGTTCAAACAAAATTTCGCCAGTTCACGTTACTTCTTTTTCAATAAAAAACTATGTTACATAGAAGATAACATTGAATTTATTTACATCCTGCCAACAATTTCTCGAACAATGGAGGCTTGAAAGTGATTTGTATGATATTTCAGTAATTGTAATGTAGCACAATAGTTCGCCCTTAACCTTTGCAATGCGTGGGCGACGGCGAGAGGAGGAGAGTGGGGACTGCCCACAACGTTTAACGAGATCTCAGTGGGTGCCCGGTGTGGCTTTGCGGTTGCTCTTCTGCGATATTTCGTGCTGTTTCTGTCATATTTCATTTTTCATAGTACATTCTCGTTACGGTTCTTATATCTACATATCTGGCATATTAAATGAGCAATCCACGTAAATATTTTTTAATATTCGCTTTACAAATTACATGAATTAACCTAACTCCAAAGTAAGCAAATTATTTGCTTGTGGTAATGACGATACTTATACATAGAAATGCACATTTAAATACTGAAATATATTAAATACTGGCTGTGCCCGCGGCTTTGTCCGCGTGGAAAAAAATCTAAAAATAAAAGTCCCGGGGTTTTAACCGCATAATTCCCGTTTCCGGGCTGCCACATTCATAATTTCCGGGATGTGGGTGTAAGATTTCCGGGATAAAAACTATCCTATGTCCTTTCTCGGGTCTCAAACTATCTTTGTACTAAGTTTCATTCAAATCAGATGAATAAAACTAGTTATTTTGCAGGTTCCCGCGAATTTTTAAGTGTACCTTTGCGATGTTACTGATAGGGAAAACATATAAAAGCGGTGTAAGAAATGAAACTAATTCATAGTAGGTCTGAAAATAATGAAGACCCCAGCGGCACAGTTATCCACCCTCGTCCACCACACTTTATACCACGACAAGCACAAAAGCACACAATTTACGCACTCAACGCACATTTCACTTCGCAACTGAAGTATCTTCGGGAAAATAACTAGTTTTCTTCGTCTGAAGAATGAATTTCCACAAAATAACGCCTGAATCTATAAAATATCTTCATCCAAATCGGTTCAGTGGTTTAGGCGTAAAGAAGAGACATGCGTCTGGATTTTTAACTTCCTCTTACTTAATATGTAAATAAGGAAGTAATTTTGCCCCAATTTTGTTACATTATAGGATAACAAAGAAACTGATGTCTCTCCTGGTGGACAGAGGAGACACTCTCACTTACCCTCCAAACTAGAATACGACAGTGACAAGCATTGACGGTAGGAATAGGTTACCACCGGTAACAAACCCGGGCTAAATGAGTTGACATATTCAAAAGGGTACAAAAAAGTTTTAATTTATAGTTTTACATATTTACAGCAGAAAACTTTCTTTGTGTTACAGAGTGACAGTACACCTTCCTCCTTTAATAGTGCGTGGGCGGCAAAAAGGGGAGAGTGGGGACAACCCACGATATTTAACGGGAAGTCAGTGTAGGTGGATCGGTACTGCCCTTAGGATATGCAACGTGAGATAATTTTGTCAACTTTTTTTCGCCTTTGTATATATATTATCTCTAAATGTTCAACTTGTGACTGTTTTGCTACTTGCGTATGTTTTTCTATACAATTATAAATTTTCGACTCGGTTGGGTTTAAATCAGCAACAAATTTGCTTTTAAGGCCAATAACGCTCTTACGACTGAAGCAAAGGAGAATCAGCGACACGTCCATTAGTAGTAGCATATATATTAATACCCACGTGAAGAAAAATCTACACGCGGCTATAGCATACATGATGTGTGTATATTACAATATGTATATACTATTTTCTTTACGTTTAAAGTCTGCTGTAAAATTTAAAAGAGATTTATTGTTTAGCCTATGGAAAAATTTTGGCCGGGCAATCGCTTAGATAAACCTATCTCTAAGGGCTAGTTCACATGAACACGATATGACGTGCATCGTGCTACGACGCAGCATCAGTCCACAATGAGCCGTGGAAAAGTAGAAATCTACAACGAGCAATTTTAAACTAGACAAAGTGACAAAGTTTAAGAGACAATTAAACAATATGTTAAAAACAGTCATATTATGAACTTAATGATTACTTTAGTGATTCCACATTATCATAGGCATGTATTTAACGCGGCGACAAACTAATCTGATTAAGAGTTTTGAAAATAATTAAAATGGGTAGGAAAAATAATAGGTTGGCAGCTACAGTAAAGTAGCATATAAAGCATAAATTAGCAGCTTTATATTGAGTTCTAAGCTTTGTTTGAATTTAAATTGGCAGTGATTTTTTGGTGTAGCAACTGAATTTATTGTTAGGCGTACAACTTGACGGCGGATAAAATGTAGAAAATAGGATTTTATAAATTACACAATGAGATCGTTTATAAAATTAAATGAGATGAGAAGAAAATATGGATATGGTCATAAAAAACATACTATGTGCGACATTTTGTGAGATCTAAATTAAGCAAATTGTGGCATGTAAAAAAATATAAATGGTTATTATAATTACTATAATATTATTTCTTGACTTAAATATTTTTTTAATGGTGAAATAGTAAAAGGCATAAATTAAGAAGAACAATTATCTTTATTTATTTATGTAACATTATAAACGAAAGTAGTTATATCGGGGTAGATAATGGAATAGGTACTTAAATTGACAATTAAAAAATAAAAATGCTATTGCATTATTAGTGCAGGTTTTGATTTGGTAGGGCGCCCACGCTTTCTTTTGTTTCCAATAGGAATCAATTTTGCCTCTAAAAATGCAGTAGTTAGTTTCAGTCGAATAGCTAGACCCAATATATGTTTACATGTGTATATTTTAAAGAATTGAGGACAAGTGCATGTGCCTTGCTTCCATCCTGCGGTAGTTAATTTGGTTTTCCAAAATGCAAAGTTTTTTCTTTGAACTCATCAAATGTATGCCATGTTCATCATATGTCATGCCCGTAGCCTT
Organism: Apodemia mormo; assembly: GCA_036924255.1. NCBI lineage: Eukaryota > Metazoa > Arthropoda > Insecta > Lepidoptera > Riodinidae > Apodemia > Apodemia mormo. The sequence goes on along the minus strand of JAUPFN010000012.1, from coordinate 20,528,590 downwards.
AACTTCGTCATTAGGTACTAAATATACTTTGCAATCAGATTTTAAAATCTTTACTTTAACGTTCTGTTTCGCCCAACAATATCCTTCTGTCCATTCTTTTAGTTCAATATTATGAGTTTCTGGGAATGAATTTTCATTGATATCGTTTGATCACTGCGTAACCACCTCGCTTAATTTTATGCAACCAACGCATTTATCGCTTTTTCACTACTTTACGATTCTACAAACAAAAATTCTGATATCGTAATGCTTAATTATTTCCGCCGTGTTGGTCCCGGCCTCCTTTGTAGAATAGGCCAACTGCCGTTCTGCCAGGCAGGTCGTAAAAGGCGACCGATTGGCTATCGAGTCACTGCCATCGTGGCTACTAGGTGGTAGAGTTCTGCATTGTCTCGCCCGGGTCTGGTACCACCGCCTTACCTATTCCTGCCGCAACAGCGTCAGTGCTTGTCGCTGTCGTGTTCCGGTTTGGAGGGTAAGGTAGCCGGTAAACTTATGCATGTGGCATTAGACCTCGCCACAAGATAGCAACGCACCATTAACATCTTTGGTGTCTATAGGCGATGGTTGACTCTTTCCATCAGGAGACCCATCTGCTTATTTGCTATCTTATGATATAAAAAAAAACCGTTTTAAGTTTTACAACTACTTGCAAATCACTGCTCGATAGTGTATTTTTATATGGAAGCCAATAGTTGCTAATAATACAATGTTTGATATCCCACTGTTAATATTAGCTGCCAAGTCATTATTTTTAATACCTCACCTATTATTTCATTTTCCCTGTTTAATATATTTGCTATCTTAAAGTAGCAGCCGTTATTTAGTTTTATAGATCTTACGTTTTGTAGCTCATTATAATATAATTTTTGCTAAAATATTTAATCACTACCAAAGTAATTTTTTTGTAACCAAGTAGTTAGTCGCCTCATTCTTAGTAGCCTCAAAAATAATTAGCTATTATCATAGACATAGGAGAGAGACTTAGATATATTTTTATTGACATTAGAGGCATTGTATACTTTTTTTACATTTTTTAAGACATTATGCCATTTTATAACATAAAAGAAAAGATAGATGTGAGAGAAATCTGCATTTAATAAATTGCTATTATATTAATTTAAATATTTTAAATACAATTATATATATATATATATATATATATATATATATATATATATATATATATATATATATATATGTGTGTGTATGTTTATATATATATATACATATATAATCATACTTATTTAGTTATATAACTAAAAATTTAATTTTAATAATAAAAATAAAAACATATTTTTATTTCGGACTCAAGCATTATTTATTCAGCTAATTTCTGTTTTTAATAATTAAAAAAAAAATTATGATATAACATTTTACGTTAAATTTAAATTAAATTAACTTTAAATCGATCAGGTTGTTGACTAAACAACCGAATTAATGTCTGACAAAGTAATTTTGTATTCATTTACTTCTTATTAAAATAATATCAAAATTACAGACATTCAAGAATGGTTTAAAATTTATTTATATGAAATAGCGTCTGGCACATAGGTTTCAACCACAAAAATGTCTGTTAATTAGACATTAATGTTCCTAATAGTTTCTTAAAATTGATGTTAAGGAAAAAATATTCTAAAATAATGTAAAATTCAACATTTTTACCTATCAAGGTAGGTATACTGCGCAGTAATGAACGCAACGTTTACCAACAGCCAGATAGCTCGCACTCTACTCGAGGGAGCATTGTGAATGACATTTAAGAATCAGCCTTTTAAAATTGTTTTTTTTCAACGTTTCTAGCTCTCGTACTATAAAGATTACATGACTAGTGATGCGAATGTAGGTATTCGGCCTAAAAGGCAATTATTGTTATACAAGACAACGAAAGACTTTGTGTTTTATTACAATAATAAAATCTTTGTATTTGAAGAAACATTTATAAGAAAGTACCAAATATAATATCAACTCCCTCATATTTTCGAATAATCCGATTTCTAAACGTAACTCCACAAAAAATCTGTTTCATGAATTGAAATATATTCAGTTACGTATATAAATAAATGTGATTGAACTAAATACACAATTTGATCGGATTCCAACTTGGATTTTCTTATTTATTATTAGAAAAAAACATATATTCAACTTGCTAGTACTACGTATTCTTCTTACAAGTGTACTATAAATCGACGTCCTACGTAAGTTGTCGTAACTGAAAAAATGGGATTTTTGCTTTGTTTATGAAAATGACTCCACTTTTATAGATCTTTTAATAACACGAAGAATAAAAATGGGATTTCTATTAGAAAAATCAAACTTCTAATCACACAAATGTTTGTTCCAGTCGGGGATCTATCCCGAGCCCCATTGATTCTTAGGTTCGCTAACCACTCGACCAAGGGGCGGTCAAATTTATACCCGAAACTTAAAAATATACCTAACGTTTTACATACATATATACATTATACATACATATTTTATAATTTTGCAAATCCGTTTATATGTGACGAAGGTTTATACATAAAAAAAAACATAAACATCCGCATTGAGAAACTTCACCTTTTATAGAAAGTCGGTTAAAATTGATCGAACCGTTTCAGAAAACTGCAACCCCAAACTCCACGAGACGAGCTATTTATATTATATACAGTGTGTAAAGAAAACCCTGTCGGATAATTAAAGGTGTTATTTAGTACCGTAATACGGTTACATATGTGTAATTATTTTATGGATATTAATTAATTACTTTTCCCAGTAAAAAAAACCTTAAATGGTATTTTCATGCATTTAGTATGACAACACCTACAAATAAGTAAATTCTAGTATCAAAGAATGCCGCACAAGTCGGATGCTACCGAAACGCGGCGCGTATAAGACGCATTTAAAAATATTTTGTAAAAAGCCGTAAAAAATAGCGTGCCTTCGCGTAGGGTTTGTGCGAAAGCCGCCAAAGCGAAACAATGAAAACAAACAGCGACAAGGTGTTGTCATTTTTAAAATATTTGCTTAACTCTAGGAAAATAGAATTAAACACGAATATTAAAAAAAACGATATCTTTTTTATTTTCATAAAGAAATTTATTTTAATATTTTTTTCAATAATGCCTTTAACCAACTTTTATGATTCTTTCGGATCGGACAGGGTTTTCTTTACACACTGTATATTAGCAAGGCGAAAACAAGCACAATGAAGAAATGATGATAAAACAATTACGATCTGTATGGCGAAACACATCTTTTATCCTCTCTCTATCCTAGAATTGACTGTATGTCAAAAAACTATAAAACTTCGGCGTCAAAAAATGACATTACTGGTATCATTATCATCGTTACAACAAGGCATAATCTCATCCTAAGCGGCTAATTACAAAACCAACAAAGCAAATAAAGTAAGGACTAATTAATAGGTGCAGTGTGGGTGCAGTGACCTATTAAGGACAAAATGTACGAATTATTTATGGAAACACGAGTGTAAACAACGGTTCGTGGCAAATGCAATAATGGGATAACACAGGTTTAACGACATCAAAGCGATGAACCAAAACATTGCAAAAAAATAATTATGCTATTTTATAATTATTCATCCATGTACGAGTATTAATACGTGAAGCAGAAACTTTGGATATGTTATTGAAAATATTGCGCGCGGAATGTGAGACTAATGTTTGAAGAAGGGATGATAAATGAGATAAATTTTATAATAAATGTGTGAAGAATTCATATATAAATTATTTTTTATCGTATTTTAAACTGCTCCAGTTAAATGTAATTTTACCTAAAATTGGGCAAATAATTTAAAAACTTATTAGAGCATTAGAAAGTAATGACTGTCGATCGGATATTGTTTTTGTTATTTACTGTACATACTGTAGCATTATGATTGGTTTAAATTGTTGTAATACCAACCTTTTTAACACCCACCCACTAAAAGCCAACGGTAACAAAACTAGAACTTTAATTATTATTTATGTTTATAGTTTTACTAAAAATAAAATGCGTGAATTGTAAAATGCGTGAAACCAAAACTTACTATTTCATCTCATTATATCAATCTGCGGTACTAGTTGTAGGCTTAGTAGTAAAGTTGTAAATACGACTTATGTCGAGATCCTAAATTTTAACGATCCGTTATTCGTAGCAGTGACTAATTTAACAATAACAAGGCGTATCATCATACAGTTTCATAAGTTTCTAGGATCATTTGATCATTCACAAAAATTGAAATTAAGTTTATTAATTTCCAATTTTCTGCGAAATCTTATATGCTACTTTTGTAATGACACTAAAGCAAAAAAATAATGTAAGGTATAGAAAAAACTTTACACAATGAAACAAAGTGTACGAAATAGAAAAACTTAACAAAACGAAGAAACAGTAAGGATTTCTTTTATGTGATAAGATAGCAAACAACCAAATGGGTCTCCTGATAGAGTCAACCATCGCTTATAGACACTAAGGATGTTAATGGTGCATTGCTATCTTTTAGCGAGGTCTAATGCCACATGCATAAGCTTACCGGCTACCTTAACCTCTAAACCAGATCACGACAGTGACACGACAGGAATATGTAAAGCGGTGGTACCAGACCCGGGCGAGACAATGCAGAATTCTACCATTTAGTTGCCACGACGGTAGTGACTCGCACAGCCAAACGGTTGCCTTGTACGATCTGCCTGGCAGAAATCTTCAAAGACCTATTCTTCAAAGGAGCCCGGGACTAACACGGGGCATATGTAAACAAGGGATGATTTACTTACTGATTTAATGTAAGACGCATGCTTTTCATCAGTTTTGTTTTAAATCTTTTACGAACGATTTATTTCGTCCTATTCTGTAATAATTTTGTAAATCAAATTTGCGAGTCCATTCCGTATTCATTTCTTCTTGCACCGGCCAATCGAGACATTTTAATTCAACTTCAATATGAACGGTAGTGGCATTTAAAAACTTGCCGGGTATAATGCGAATTGAAAATAAAATAAAGAGAGCTCTTAGGCCCCGATCTTCCTTCTGAGAAGCATTGATTGCACCCCTACCAATCTTACCATGGCTTTGTAGTTGAATAAAAAGTTGCTTGGTAAAATGCCAGGGCGCAGAAAAGAATAGCCGTTTTAATGTGTATACTTAGATATATGTATAAGAGCTATGACGCTTATGTATATTAACATGTGTGCTTGTGTTTTTGTGTATGTATCAGGGCATTGCGGAACAGTTCATACCTATTAATCATTTTTAACATCCCGCTACATATGTAGATAAGGAAGTTATCGATTTTGCCCCGATTTTTAACAATCGAGTTTCACCAGATGTCCATGTTTTGAATGCCTAAGAACCTTTTCAGAATATTTTCACGATGACGTCAGTATATCTGTATGTATGTATGTGTGTGTATATGTGTGTAAGTATGTGTGTATGTATGTGTGTATGTATGTGTGTATGTATGTGTGTATGTATGTGTGTATGTATGTGTGTATATATGTGTGTATGTAAACATCTCATAACTTTTGAACGGCTGGACCGATCGAAACGGGGTAATGCCATTCGATTGTATTCCGCTCAACTTAGTCTTCCTGAAAATTTCAATCAAGTCAGCTCAGAAGTTTTTGAGAAATTTTAGTTTCAACCTTTGGGTACGGCACCCTATAAATAATAAACGACCTGTCTTTCTGTCGAACGATTGGTAAGACATGTCACTTTACGGTGACTAATATTCAGCAACGTCTCGCTCGGGTTTAGTACCACCATTTTACCTATTCATGCAACTGATATTTTTATGACTGACACTGTTACTGAATCGATTCCAGTATTTTTGTATGTTAAAACCAAGATTTTTCTAGTGAATTCGTTAACACTACCTATTATAGACTACTGTGATGTGAGCTTTCCCGATCTTAGTGTGCAACTACTCAACAAGCTGGACCGTTTGCAAAAATAATGCCGATAGATTTATTTTCCCTCTTCGTAAAAGTCATATTTCTGGGTATCGTAATTGTCACTCCACGCCGTCAATACAGAATTTTATGCAAATTGTATACTGTTTTATTTGATGACTTTTTACCTGAATATCTTAAAATTAACTTTAAATTTTATATCAGAGACTCACAGTCTCTCACTTTAATTCTCTGATTCTCTGCTTTTGTTTTTGCCTTTACACTATTCAGGTTTTCCGTCAAACTTTTTCACGCAAAGGAATAATCGTTTATGGAATGAAATCTTGATTAAGTTACGAAAGCTTAGAAATAAAAATTCGTTTCAGGGGTAATCTAAAAAAGTATTTTCTGGAGCTTGACAGTATAAGTCGGAACTCAGCACTTATTTTGAAATTTGAGTTTCTTTTTTTTTGCCTATGTTACTACAGCATTATAATTTTACTTAAAAAGGTGAAATTAAATAAATTTGCTATTATCCGCGAACTGTTCTATGTAGCCTCCGTGATATTACCGAAAAAATAGACGTCGGTTTAATAAATGGATAAGACTCATCGATGGTTCGGATCAAAAGAAGACCCCAGCTGCACAATTATCCGCCCACATTCACCACACTTTTACAACCACGACCACGCCGGCGCCAATCACAAAAGCACACAATTCATGTACGCACTCAACGCACGTTTCACTTCGAAACCGAAGCATCTCCAGGAGAAACGAACACTCCCTTACTCTACGCGAGTGTAAGTAATTTTACTTATTTGAATAGTTTGAGATGCATATTTATCTATATACTAGCTGCAACGTGCAGCCCGCTGCATTATAACAGTTTTCGGCAAATCTTGCGGGGTTATCTAATTTTTCAGAGATAAACAGTAGCCTATGTGCTGTTCTAGGTCACCATCTACCTGTGTGCTAAATTTCATCCAAATCCATTCAGTAGTTTATGCGTGATTGAGTAACAAACATCCATCCAAACAACCAAACTTTCGCATTTATAATATTAATATAGATATAGATTAATACGTGAAACAAAAACTTTGTGCCCCTTTGTAAGACAATTAAGGGGATGGTGGCGTGTAAAATTGGTCTCTGTTAAAGTTTACACTTTGGCGGATTGCAGACTCTAACATTTTTAAACAAAATGCATAAGAAATATATTAAATTAATAAAAATAAACATTACACACGTACGTATACTATTGTATAAAAGTCATCGCTAATAATGTTAAATAATCCTCAACTTCAATTGCTACACCTACGCAGTATTCTTTTCTGCTAACCCAAAGGTTGACTGATTGAGAATGCACATAGCCATTAGTCCACCCATTGTACTTTTTGTAAAAGTGTTCTTAAAAATGTTACAAAAGAAGCAAAAGCTTAATTTAGTAAAGAATTTTCATTTAAGATTTTGATCATGCGCTGCGTTTGAAGTAAAGTTTTTGGCGACCTGTCTCATTCTTTCAATATTACGTTTACTTTTCATTCAGTCTATCGAAAAGTTACATTTTGGGTTGTAAATGTCAAAACATGCAATTTTCTAATTTGGGTGTTAAGAGAGGGTTTGTGTAAAATTAAATAAGGTCACAATCCTTGTCCTGCGGTCGCCATTTCTGTTTACTCTCCCATTATATAATAAAAAGGAAAATTGGTAAAGTGCCTGGCCACGCACAATGTAGGGTTCCGAAGGTGCACATCCCAATAATGCGGACTAAGAAGGGCTTTTATAGTTTCATATTATGAACATTTGAGCTATTCAACGTCAATGACAAATATCAGTACATCACCACAGGTTCACCGCCTGCAGAAACTTCTCTAAGTACATTTTACAAGTTGGTCGACTATTACTCAAAAACTTGTAAAGCCTTCTAAGCCGTGATAGTTTTCCTTTTAACTTCAATACATTTACTACTACCGTGATTTTTTTTCCCACCCCCGAAACCAACCGTTTAGCCTGCAGAGGGGCGGGGGAGGGGGGTACTTGACTTTAACAAAAATAAGCACTTAAAAGCTTTATATTTTACAAACGACTCCCTTAATCCAAAACTTGTTTTCACATACCTACAATATTTTTTAAAAACTTGTTCAACGATACCTTACACAATGGGGCAAGTGAAAAAAAAATTAACATCCCCACTTTATATTTAGAGGAGCTACCGTGCAAAAAAAAATATTTTTCAAGATTTTATGTTACCACTTTGTTGACGTGACTAATATGTATATTCATACCAAATTACAGCTTTCTAGTACTAAGGAACTCTGAGCAATCGTGCGGACGGACGGACGGACATAGCAAAACTAAGGGTTCCTAGTTTACTTTGGAACCCTAACAAGTTGATCTAATATTCGTACCTACTTAGAGCTTTACGTGTCTGCACACAGAACGGGAATAATAGTCGTATTACCATTAAAAAACTCAGCATGAAATTGAAGCTTGCTTGGAAATTGGCCAATAATTTTGTCGATATAATGATTAATGTACTTTAATTACTATGATTCAGAAATACATAAGTACGAGGTTGAAAGAAATATATTTAAAAAACGGTATATATATTTACAACAAAGACTAATGGATGATAGATTTCTGCCATGACCTAAATACTCTCTCTTTCTATTTTTTTTCATACGAAAGCAAACCAACACATGGCTTTTCAGATAGAAAGTGAGAACTATCGCCTATAACCACCAAAGATGTTAATGACGATTGGCGCGTTACTATTTGTGTGGCGGGATGAAATGCAATATAAACAAACTGATCTGTTTCGAAGTCAAGTAATAACAACACTGGCTTTACAATTTTTGGATTTTTTTATATCATTAGATAGCAAAGAAGTAAATGACTCTTCCGATGTAAAGAAAAACCATCGCCTATAAATACCAAATAGCAATGCCACATGCATGAGTTTACCGACTACCTTATCCTCCGAACCGAAACACGATAATGATAAGCATTGACGATATTGCGGCAGGAACAAAAAAGCGGTGGTAACAAATCCGGACAAGGCAATGCCGAAATCTACCACCTAATAGCCGCGAAGGTAGTGACTCGCATAGCCAATTGTTTGCCTCTTACAAACTGCCTGGCAGAACGGCGCTGGTTTATATATATTATATATGGCAACACGAGGTAAAAACTTTAAATCTAAAGTCGCATGTTCCTAATTTAGTAGGTAAAGTTAGTAGTGTCGATAATTTAATTTGAGTGTAGCAATAACGAGCTTCTTATTCAAAGCGTTGTCGCCGACTCCAGACGACAGCTAATAGATTATTTATTTGCACATGTAGTTCAGTTTTGTTATCAAAAACGGGTAACTTAAATTTACTTAGACAACAAAGTTGTTGAGCAGATGGTTTTAACGTTTCTTATTATTTTATAACTTAATACTTTGTTCAGACTTACGGGAACAAAATTTTACATTTTTTGTTGCAGACGAAAGAGGATTACGGGTATATTGAAATAATAAAAATTATAGCTATATAGGGGTTCTTCTTACGGGTCTTTTTTTCAAGCTCTTATTTAATAAAGATCATCAGTTTTCCTGTCAGACGATTTATATTCTGTTTTAAGTTTGCTGGAAGAATTTTGTTTTGTAAAATTTTCATAAATCAAAATGTAATTTTTGCCCCTACGTGTGCAAAAAAGTATTAAATAAATAAGTAAATAAATACATTTTTAAAAATAAACGTTGCAAATGCTACCATGCATTTAAAACATAATATCATAATGTTCACACATATACTCACAGAAAACAATTCCATGATTATACCTATACTATGTATTTTGTTGATGGCAAGTCTCTTGTGATATTTTAAAAAGATTTTAATATAGCCTATGATCAAAACTACGATCGAATTTCTACCAACTGACAATCGCTATTAATGTTAATTATATACCATAATTTGATTTTAAAGCATTAGTGTACATAGTAGGAGTAAGTAGTTGTATTGTATCGAGCGAGAAGGGCGCCAGCGATAGCGTCCGTCTGGTCTGCGGCCGCCTACCCGCGACCTACTGCCAGGGTCAAGGATCTGCGAGCGACGACTCGTGTAACGTGTTACACCTTATGGTTATTATCCTTGTCGCGTCTAATCGTGTTGTACGTCTTGTACATCAATTTCATTGCTCAATATACAAATTAGGAAATAAATCACTTATATAAATCGACGGAAAAGCATTTCGTATTTATAAAAAGAAATAATTCCTATATAATAGGTATGTATACACACACACAGATACGAGTACATACTTGTCTGTGCTTTATATAACACAGATTTAGATTGTGGATGGCAGTACTGAAGCAGACTTCCAATAAATTGATAGGGTACTGTTAATAGTCCGGTTAGGTGAGAGTAATGTCTAGAGTTTTCGAAACCAACATATTTATACGAAGAGAGTAAGAAGGAGCAAGCCAAATCGAACCAAAGAACCGACATACACCACAGCCAAATCTGTCTAAGATTGGGCTGTGGTGTATGACGGTTCTTTAAAATGAAGATGTATGATATTTCTAATCTTCTCAGCTTTCTGCTTCGATAATGAATAAAAAATATGCACCCGTCGAAGGTGAAATCTCATACGACCCTAATTGACGTAGGAGCCTATACCGCGGTTTTAAGCATCACCTGCAGCTCGTTTGGAAACATAACAAGCCGTGGGCCATGCTCGCCGGTATATAAAATCATCGTATTGCAATGATACACCGGCGAGCTTTACCAATGAGCCATAAAACCGCGGTTTTACTCGCCCGTCGAATATTAAAAATAAAAATATTTATTTCCTTACCAAGCATGCAGTGTAAGCTACAGACAGACACGCCGGTTCACTACTACTTATCGTTTTGTCGGCTGGTGAGATATGAGGTCGGCTTGTCACCTTATTTGACATATACTAACTATTATTTTGCTCAATACAAGTAAACGGAATCGATAGAATTACATTCTGGCTGATTCACAATAAATCAATTTCCGGACTCTGGACTGCAACTACTGAGATATTTTTCTAGGTAGCAAATAACCCGAATGAACTACTATCGTTATGATACATATGTTCGTGCACCAGTGCAATTGAAAGTTTATTACATGAATTCTTAAAACATGTTGAACCTTTCAATGCACGTTCTAGGCACGATGACGGAAGTGTATTAAAATTATATAACGACGCGTTCTCCTTCTGAACATAATCGACGTGTCTCTCTCTTTCTTTTGCTTCTTTGTCACTCTCTTAAATACAACTACATTAGATATACAGCGTAAGAGTCGGATCTAGCGCTGCGTAGGATACTGAAAGCCCCTAGACATGTTACCAACGCTGTCATCCGTCGCGATCTACACATGGAGAGTCTGGAGGACTTTGTAAGAAGACTTGCCACAGGCATGTTTGAAAGAACAACCACCTCAGCCCATCCTCACATTCAGAATATTGTCCCCTGGCATTCGCGTCCTCCGGACGCGAAGCCTTACCGTATATAATACCACAATAAATTCTTCTAACTCTCACCACCCTCTAGCAAAGTCGCCGCTGCGATCGCTGGTCGGTCTCCGCCGGGTTTCCCCAACGGGTCTTTGCCGGTGGGGCCGATCGCTCACGGTGGTGTGAAGAGCTGGGGTGTGTGAGATATCCCAAATAAACAGCAAGACCTCCCCCCCATAGTCAAACGAAGCCAGGTGGAATTATCCCAACCCAATGACCTGGCCGTATTTACGGCCAACGCTTGATCCCATGGTAAGGGGGCCATCAGCCCCAAAACCACTTCCCCATCCCTGCATAAGGGATGCGTGAAGATTACACGATGTAAGAGTCGGTCGGATACTTTTTCCCGTGTATCTGCCATCAGCAAAACACGCCATAAGAAAACTCTTTCAAAACATGGTATACCTATTACACAGACTTCATTATAAATATTTCCCTCAAGTAATTTCGGTTACAGTAAAAAATTAACTGATTTAATATAAAGTCAAATAGTTTACATTAATGTTTAATTTGAAAGTAAATTAAAATATTTATGATATTTTGCTACTCGCTGCATTTACACATTCACTTAGGTAATTAATTGCACGAAATCGTTGTATTTTTTTGCGAATAAAGCTAACTTTGCTTTCACTGAACCGGTGTTGATGTACAAAGATAAAACTGTAAGCTTTTAAAATGTAGCCATTAAATTAAAATTAATTGGTAATATTTTGCTATCATCTAGCTTTTTTGTTGCTTGCAATAATCAAGACTGACAACTTTATGTGATCATTGTAGACACAAGTATTAAGTTCCCCGTGTTGGTCCGCGCTTCCTTTAAATATTTCTGCCAGGCAGTTTGTAAGATGCGAACGATTGGCTATACGTGTCTGTACCATCATGATTACTAGGTGGTAGAGTTACATAATGCCAGATTATGTAAATGCACTTATACTGTTTCACAAATCACTTTTTATTTTATTTATATCGCCAACTGGTTTAGCTTTTTATGGCATTTTCAGGGTTTGCTACTTTATTTACTAGTATTGTAGCCCTGAAGTTTCTAGAAGAATACTTTAGTATTTACTAGTATTGTAGCCCTGAAGATGCTATAAAATACGAAACCAGTTGTAAATAAAAAGTGTTTTGTGAAACAGTACAAGTGCATTTACGTAATTATATACCTACAGAGTTGCAACAAGTGCTGATGACAAAAAGTATAAAATACAACTTATTAACAACTGATGTATTTTTTGCTGCTTTGGATAATTAATAAATAATTCCTTTTTGACATCCTAGCTGAGTTTTAATTGACAAGCAGTAAAGTGTGTCAATTCTAAATGCATTAAATGCAGTTTCTCGCAGTCTGAAGACTCGATTACATCATAAAAGCATACGAGACAACTGGGTTAAAATCGGTCATTACTTTTATAATATGTGAACAGACAAGTATTAAAAATACTTTTACGATCAGAAACGTCTGAGTTATTAATTTTATTATTTTGCATGGAAATTAAGTGACATAATCCCTCAGTTATTAATCGATCCTAATATTTTTTCTAAAACTGCGTAACACACAAAACTGTTTTTGTGATTGAAAATAAATAAATTCTAAGCTCAGCTCTTTAGTATATTTAATTTTGATAATGGAAACATTACGTATTTGATATCTTCAAATCTATTCGGTATGGCAACCATGAAGTTTCAAATACTGCTATCATCTTCTGAGGTCTAACCCTCTCTTTCTAACACAGCTGTATAAATAGGGATGGAGAGACCTCATAGACAGAGATGTAACGTAAATATTTATTTCAATTGATTAATACGATTGCTAGCTCCACCTATACCTAATACTTCATGATGGCACTGCCGCCGTTATGTTAGAAACTATTTTTGCAGTTAACTTGACAAATACTTTTCTATTTAATTCCTTAATATCTAAGTAAATACAAAATGTTTGTTGTTAACTGATTGATATTAAAATGTACCAATATAATTATGAAAAATATTTAATTTATATTTATTGATTCGTCAGTTGTAGAAATTTCTATAAATCATATTCTCTCTAGCTATAATTTGTTTCTTAAAGTATTTTTTTTGACAATCGTAGACAAACGTAAAAACAACAAACCCGAATCCCGAAAAAAATTTGATGATATACAGAGTGTAAAGAAAATCGTGTCCGATCCGAAAGAGATATATAGGTAGGTCAATGACATTATAAAAAAAATATCTTTATTAAAATAAGAAAAATCTCTTGTATTAAAATGCCTCATTTTAGTACTAAAATTGAGCAACTTCCCCTTAAAACAAGCAAATATTTTGAAAATTTTTGAATCAATATCCATAAAATAATAACACAAATATGTTTGTATTAAAGCTACCAAATAATGCCTTTGACGATCGGATAGGGTTTTCTTTACACACTGTGTAGCATACGTCACTTGGGAATGTTTCCTACTGGTGAAATAATTTTCGAAATCGGTCCAGTAGGTCTACAGATTACGTCCCACAAACGAACTCACATATTACAAACTTTACCTAAACTTTTGAGTTTGTAAGTGTAATCAAATATACTTCGAATAAAAATTATTTAATTCAATATAGATCGTAATCCTCACGCCCTGCATTTGCTGTATTGAAGTGAGAGGGAGACTGAGACTTAAGATTTAAAGAAAGTGTCCATGTAAAAATTAGAAAGGCTACGTTGGTTCGGACCTGACGAAAAAATGACAGATGAAAGATTAACAGATAGATATACAATGCGGATGTGGACAATGGATGGATGTTGCTACCGAGATAGTTCTAGACTGGTAGGTATACCAGAGTCAAATAAGTTCGAGAGCATCATGACGTATAATCTATACATATAATAAAATCGCAGGAAAGTCAAAACTGTACATTGAATTTTTTTTTAAAGAATACTTGGGGCGTGATCTACACTCGATATCGAAACCAAAAATATAATTTTTAGAATTTTTGTCTGTTTGTCTGTATGTATGTCCGGGGTAAACTTAAAAAGTACTGCATGGATTTACTTCAAATTTTGCACGAATATTACTAACAGGTCGGGTCAACGTATAGGCTACATATTATCAAGCTATCACCTACGGAGGAGGAGCTGTGCGGAGTAAACGAAGTTCGCGCGGACGAAGTCGCGGGCAAAAGCTAGTATTAGATATTTTGCCTGCTACGTTAAGAATCTTGCTTTAAGATATTTACATGTGTGTATTTGTGATTTGATTTGTATTATAGTAGCAGTAACGCCATCATTTTATGCTGCTTATTTAAATATTGTTAGCTTTATGAATTCCATGATAGCGAAATCTGTAGTGATAAGCATTACATTATCTGTCACATTGAAGTGACACACAGATAATATAATACGAATAATTAAACCGTGGATGATATGTTACGATTAATACATCGTTAATCCTATATTTAATGACATTCGAATTTACCTGCAGTCGACGCATTATTGTAGTATAACCCGTCTCATTTTCAAAGTTCTTTTTCATATCTAAGGATAGCAAATAGGCAAATGGTTCTATTGATGAATAAACAAACATATTCATCGCATATAGACACTAAAGATGTAATGATGCGTTGTGTTAATGTTAAAAGAATGTAATGCTACGTGCATAAGTTTACCGGCTTACTGTTGAAACCGAATAATGACATTTGTCCATGGGAATCTGAACTAAGAAGAAGGATCAAGGAATATTTATTATATCCATTATTATGCCCAGTATACTATAAGTCTTACATATTCATTGTTAAATCAATTTAAAGCAATATTTATGAAATATCATGAAATACTTAGAACACTGTTAAGTCTGCTCAGATGATGCGGTTCTGAGTTCTATTTGCTGGTATGTGCACTTTCCTAACATGGGAATTTTAGATTTGATGATCGTAGACAAATCTGAGTAGCGGCCTGAAGTTTGACCGAATAATAGAATAAAATTATTTAGTACGGACACCCGCGCATAGATATCGAAGTTCATAGATAGCAAACGACGAATTGCCGAACTCACAACTAGACCTCTTAATACAACGCGCTGTGGCCATGCTTTTTAAACATAACTACTCTAATTTCGTTGAGGTTTATTATTTAGTTAAGCAATATTCTCTTTTCGTTATATTTTTATTGGTTATATATAATTATCAGTTATCATGTCCTTTAATATGCACAATCTTTTACTAGTCATCCCGTATATCTAATATTTGTCGATTTTTAACGTATGGTGCAAAAGCCAGCTTATTCATCAATTCAGTGATATGCGATTCTCAATGTTATGTGACGTACAGAGCAAGAAGCATGAAGTCTAACAGTATAAATAATATTTCGTGTTGCGCTTTAACTAATACATTGCATTAAAAGTTTGTCATTAAGGGATGCCAATTTGTTTTGCTTTAGAAGCATATATTCAATGAATCATTTCTATGTTAATGTCATTAAAATATTACTAACATATAACAATAGTGCGGTTATCATGAGTAAAAAGCACAATGACATAATGATCTATTAAAAGTTGGCTTAGATTAATTACATATATTAAAACAGAATCAGGTCAAGAATTGGTCCTTTAGGTACTCCTATAGAAACTAATCACAGACCACATAAATACTAACATTTAGCGAACTAAACAAAAATTGGCTATTAAAAACGTTTAAAGTTTACAAATGCAGCAATATCCTTTTCGTCAGCCGACAACCTGAATCATGGTGAATCTGATTGTTTGGTGCACTCTGCTTACACCACAAGTAATCAATCGTTATCTTCTTATGTGATATACTGCATATTCGGCTCTGATCTTGAGACCCCAGGTTCGAGAATAATGCTTTCAAGGTTTTGTCGGAGTTATTCTACAAATCAGTTACAGCTAGAGACCGGTGATAGTAAATACCATGCTTTCAAGAGCACGTAAGGCTGTCGCTTCCCGGTGTTTGCAAGAAACAAGCGATAGTTGTTAACAAGTCGCGAAATATAAGCGGCTATCACGACTCCCAGTCATCTCGCCAAACGGTATATTGATAAATCACAGTGAACCGAAACGTCTATTGACATTCGCTGTACTCTGAATATCATGCAAGAGAATCAGTGCGATGACGTATATTTTATTTATTTTTTACATCTTATGAAACAATTTTGTAGAATGCCCCATCTCTATTATTCTTTTCCGTAATTGTGTTCTTTCATACATTTTTTTTTGCTGCCGCGAAAATAATTCTGTATTTTTAACAAGAATAAAGAACTTTCAATACATTGTACTCTTACCTCATCGCCCTACTACAACTTCGCCCTAGAGCAGGACCGGATTTAGAATTTAGTGGGCGTGGTACCTAGTTACGGAAGGTGCTTATAAAGTTAATTCCGTTTGTTATTAATATTATGAAGCAGATATCTACGTTTAATTATTTATAGCTATTCAACAGTTTAACCAGCTCACAACCTACATGCTCGTTATCAAATTAAAACAAAATTTTTACTTTATCTGATAGGTATTTTGAAGAATTGTTGATCTGCCAGGAAGGTCGTAAGAGGCGACCAATTGGCTATACGAGTCACTACCATCGTGGCCACTAGGTGGTAGAGTTCTGCATTGTCTCGCCAGGGTCTAATACCACCGCCTTACCTGTAGGCTGTAGCGGGATTGGCATGAACAGATGTTGAGCAAATATTCAAAAAATTTTTCCTTAAAATTTTTCAATTCAAAAAATTTTTCCTTAAAAATTATTATTTTGCTATTGGTTCTTAAACGAGCCGAAAAGATGAACAATCCAAAAATTTCATATGCCTATAACAATTACATGTGATTCTTGCATACCATTCATAGAAAATTATTATTAGATGTTTAATGTTTTATAGGAATAATACTTGCCGTCACTCAACTCACTTAATCTTTGGCATGATTCCGTGAAAGTTTTATTTAGTGTTTTGTTTCAATTTAAAAAATAGATATTTTTTAAACTAATTTTGTATGCATAAATACAAAAGAATTTGGTTAAATCCGAGTGACAATGCATATTTAGTTCCAATATTTAAAAGAACCTTTCTTTTTATTTTACTTTTATGAGAATTATGTTCTATTAGTTTTGGTAGTAGTAATGTTTTTTCAGTTTTCTGATAAACACAAAGTTGCCCGGGATTGGAACGTGCCCGGTTGGCGATAGGCTTGCCACTATCACATTAGTGGGACCAAGTATCTTCGGCTAATCGTGGGTGTATTTGTTGTGTACCTATGTCTACCCCTTTGGGGATAAGGGTGTAATAATACTATATGTCCTATTAGTGTCAAAAATATGTTATACGGGATATAAGGGATGGTCTATCAAAAATCGAAACCATAGATTTGGACTTTGATTCTGAGTCGGTAACAAAAATTTTTTTTATTAATCTCCTATTTTTTTTAAATATTATTTTATATCATAAGATAGCAAACAAGCAGATGGGTCTCCTGATGGAAAGAGCCAACCAACGCCTATAGACACCAAAGATGATAATGGTGCGTTGCTATCATGTGGTTACGTCTAATGCCACATGCATAAGTTTACCGGCTACCTTACCCTACAAACCGGAACACGACAGTGACAAGCACCGTCGCTATTGCGGCAGTAATAGGTAAGGCGGTGGTACCAAACCCGGGCGAGACAATGCAGAACTCTAGCACCTAGAAGCCTCAATAGTAGTGACCTATCAACAATCAATCGCAAGACAATCGGTCGCCTTTTACGATCTACCTGGCAGAATAGCAGTTGGCCTATTCTTCAAAGGAGCCTGGGACCAATACGGGGATTTGTTCTAATACCCTACGGTGTTTTTTCTAAAACATAGTGAAATTAAAGGAAATCCACAAACTAAGCAATGTAGAATGCCGCGCTACTTAAACGGCTGGTTCGAGAGTACCGCTGGTGCGCAAGCCCGAGCAATAACTATACATATAATAAAATCGTAGGAAAGTCAAAACTGTACATTGAATATTTTTTTTAAAGAATACTTGGGGCGTGATCTACAATCGATATCAAAGCCAAAAATATAGTTTTTAGAATTTTTGTCTGTTTGTATGTATGTCCGGGGTAAACTCAAAAAGTACTGCATGGATTGACTTCAAATTATGCATGAATATTACTAATAGGTCGGGTCAACATATAGGCTACATATTATCACGCTATCACCTACGGGGAGGAGCTGTGTGGAGCTAGTACAATATATGTAGCAACGTAAAGCGGCAATATACATATAGCCGCTTTACATTGCATGGCATAAAAAAAAAAAAAACATAACTCGTAATTATGCATTTCCCACAAGAAAAAGAAGTTCCCACAATTTTTAGGAAGAATTACTATCATGACCAGGCAAAAATGGCACGAATTTTTTTTAGTTTTGCGGTAGACCGTCCCTTACACGCTTTATATGTAACTAAGTACACGTAGGCGACTTTATATCACTACAAAATATATTTTTCCAGTAAGATTCACACAAAAAAATGTAAACGGTGGACCCTGCAGGCCATACCTGAAATTTTTCGCTAAATTGAGGTATTTTACGCTCATTTTACGCTCAAAGGAGTAAAAACTATAAGCATAGTTTTTTTTTCAGTGCAAACATCTAGTTACTTAATAATGACAGTATATTATTTTTGAAAAGCTGTGTATTTTGTAACGGATGATCAAAATTTGATTTTTTTTGGAAGTGTTGTTTTAGCTACATGATCGATAAGTTGAAAAATTTCGAAGCAATGTTAAAAATTATTTTTTTTTAAATTTTTGTCATTGATAAATCCCAAAGAAATTTACGGATTTTGTTTATTTGACGCAATCTTTTAAGGAGAAAAGCTGATAGGATTACTAAGTCAATCTGTATATATTAGCCTGGAAGTTATTTTAAAAATATGAAGTAAGTTTGCTTAAAAAAAAAACAAAATATTAATATTTACAAAGCTATAACTTTTGAAAACTCGATTCGATTTTGATTTTTGAAATTGCATTTGACGTAGTCTTTTAAGTATTAAAATATTGTGAAGGGTTGAAAAATAATCGGGTATAAAATAGCTAGGTCCAAAAAACACTTTTTTCAAAATTTTTTGTTAACGACGACTCCCGAACGGATAAACCTATTTGATGTAATTTATGCATTGGATTTTTTGAGGCATAGAGCTGAATTAGATGTTGTACTCGGTCGGTACAGTAATCTGGAAGTTATATATTATAAAAACATTGTTTCGTCAAAAAATGTTTTTTTCAATATTTCTCAAAATCTCCTCAGCCGAATCGGTTCAAATTTTCAGGAAGTCTAAGTTAAGTGAAATCCAGTCGAATGCTATCAACCATGTTTCGATTGGTCAAGCCGTTCAAAAGTTATGAGATGTTTACATACACACATACACACGCACACACATACATACACACACACACACACACAAACACATTTACATATAGACATACTGATGTCATCGTGAAAATAGTCGGAAAAGTTTCTTACGACCTCAAAACTGTATGATCTAGTGGAAACTCGAATTTTGAAAATCGGGGCATAATCAGTAACTTCCTTATCTACATACTTAGCAGGAAGTTAAAAATTAAAAACATTTTAGCTCCGGGGCGCAGCTCCCGGGATAATAAAGTTGGTAAACTAGGTTTAGATACCTGTGTAAATTACCGCGGATTAAGGATGATTGAATATTACAAAAAAAAGTGTTATGCCTCGGTTTTAGGTTACGTTGCATTCAAAGCCGTCCCTGCCCTAGAACTCCTACGGCTGTGCAATTTGTTATCTCTCACGTATCTATTCATATCACGAGAATATTATACCGATAAAACTACAGAAACTCGTTTTAGTTGAGTTGTTTTATATTGCCGATCAGTATATTCCATGGGGTTCTCATCTTTTAATTTTTTTGTTCATATCTTCACCCTGAGTCTCATACAGAGTAGGCGGAGGAACTCTGCCGCCATACATTTGAGCCTAGGCAATTTTTCCTGAGATACAATATGTTTAGCCAATATTTGCCTCCAATATTTGCCTCCTGGCCCATTGGTCGAGTGATTAGCGACCCTGACTACGCAATCGACGGGGTTCGGGTTGATCCCCGACGGGTATAAAGCATTTGTGTGATGAGCATAAATGTTTGTATTTCCGGGTTTGGGTGTTTATTAAATCTATTCCAGAATTTATATATATGTATTTCTATGTATTAGTATCGTTGACTAACACCCGTAACACAAGCAAATAATTTGCTTACTTTGGGGTTAGATCAGTAAGTGTAATTTGTCCCGTGAATATTTATTTATTTATTATATTTATTAATATTGTATTTCGGGATAGACAAGCAAGGGTAAGGAATTGCTTTAAGCGATTATGAATTAACATTAAACGTGTAAGCAGTGATATCATGCGGGTTAATATTGACTAACATATACATTAAAAATTTTGAGATACTAAGGCTCAAATAACTTGGATTCTCTGCTTAGTTCTGAGAAAACTTTAGTCCTAACAGCTTCTGTCTGCAATAGTACTTACGCGGAATAAGTACTATTGCAGACAGAGTTGTCGCCTTTGGGCTGGTTATATTATCAACTGACAGTTTTGAACTCAATCGATCGGCGCGTTAAGAAACTTATCGATTAGGAGCTTTGCATGTCCAAACTGCCTAGCTTCGAACATCGTTGTAGAGTTACTAGAATTTATTGTAAGAGGGAGTACTAGGGCTGTTTTTTCATACAAACGTTGTCCCCTGTTTCGTCCATTTAATATTTACTAACGATTGCCTGTGGCCGCAATTTGACCATATTCTAAGCAATAAAATCTCTTTTTAAGTTTGACAACTGACTTTAGCCCTAAAGAACATAGTATGCATGTGTGTGTATGATATTATCATATATTATGGCACATGAATATGTGGTGAACATAATAGTGTGTAAAGTTTGTTTTTATTAATTTAATGTATTTCCAATACTTTTTATTTATAAATATTGTTTCTGCAGTCCTCTGCAATGTAAACTTTAAAATTTTACAATATATCTATAATTGTAATTGCCATGTTCATGTGGTTTTTTTTTCATAAATTCATTATTAAAAGAGATATGAACCGACAAAAACCTACATAATAGGCCCGGTTTTCCGTTATGTTCAAACATTCAGCAAACTATTTTGACGAGATTATATTAAAAAAGGATAGGAACACAACGAAAGCCTTTCTTTAATGTATAATAAGACAAATTAAATTCGGTTTGGTTTTGGAGGAAGAAACAGGAGATACAATGAAATGTTATTTTTATGTAACTTCAGGGTGTTCGCACAGCACGTAGATGCTACAAATACCTACCTATTTTTTAATTTTCTCACCTTTAGTATTCCCTCTTAAGGAGTGTAGAGAAGAATTTTATGATACAATCCATTCGGCCTATTTTAATAGCGGCTCAAGACAAACGGCTGAATTTCATTATTACTTACTTGATCGACATACTACGCACAATAACTAGGACGTTCGCTTTATTTTAATCTATATATAATATGTGAAGAGAAAACTTTGGATACCTTTTTAAGCAATACTCTGTACACATAGGAATCTGAGATTTGGCATAAAATACAGGCAAGTCCTCGTGCTTTTCGGAAGTCCGATAAAAAAACCAGCCGAAGGCAGGTTGCTTAGGTAATCCTGTA
This sequence comes from Apodemia mormo, assembly GCA_036924255.1. Lineage (NCBI taxonomy): Eukaryota > Metazoa > Arthropoda > Insecta > Lepidoptera > Riodinidae > Apodemia > Apodemia mormo. The sequence goes on along the minus strand of JAUPFN010000012.1, from coordinate 20,506,549 downwards.
TGATACGCACTAATAAAGATTAATAATATCGGTGGACAAATTACACGAATTGATCCTACCCTAAAGTAAGCAAATTATTTGTTAGTGTTATGGGTGTTAGTCAACAATACTATACATGTATAAATATTGTAACATACATAAAAATGCCCAAACTCAGAAACACAAACATCTATGCTCATCACATAATTGTTACTTACTGTCGGGAATCGAACCCGAGCCCCATTGATTCGTGCTTAGGGTTTGCTAACCACTCGATCGACGGGGCGGTATTTACCAAAATCGGTGTTCCCTGTGGATAGGTAATATCCCGGTTGGAGAATGAATAGGCATCTGTTAGCTCATATATATGAACCATCGAAACTTCCACCACCTTTCATTATGCAAGCAAAGAACCATTAAACTGTGCTATTGACTATAAAATTATTGATATCTTTGGTATTCAAAGCCAATTGTCGACCAAAAGTCGAGTCGAGAGAGTCGACCAAAAATAAAACAAGAAGATATTAGATGAGAAGCGGAAATATCTGAGCAGATATATTAAGACGTGCTATGTCACGGTACATTAATTTCATCTAGAAATTTCGCTGATCCGAGGTTCATTAATGGACAAGGTCGATCAACTGTAACTTCTTCATCCTATGGTTGTATTGCATGTATTATTAGATATGTAGGTAATATCAACGAAATATTAAAATATTAAGCCTAATTTTAAGTCAGTATCTTGGTTGTCTATTATAATGAGGGAAAGTTTTTCTTTATGAGTGTTAGTTGGTTGAGAATAATCTCTGAGACTGAGTAGTCGAGTAACCGATTATAAAAATTCTTTCACCAATAGAAAGATACATTAATTTTCAGTGAAAAAAGGTTAATTTTACTAAAATTTTCCCGTGGGATCGGGGTTACGCAGGTTATACCGTAGAAATTGCTTAGTTTTTTAAGAAGTAAAACTAAAGTAAGGCAAACCAAAGTTGAGTTAGTTGGGCTGGAAAATGTTATTTATAAAAAGTCAGAAGACAAAAGACACAAAAGAGTCTGGAGAATATTATTTAATGAGAATAACAACACTAAAAAATAACAATAAAACTCCTGATCGATTGAGATAACTTTAACTTACGGACAATAGGTTTTCTGGCTACCTGACCTTCCAAACGAGAACACGACAGTTGCTATTGTAACTGGGAAAGATAAGGCGGTGGTACCAAAATTATGCGGACGCTTACAAACCTCCTTGCTTCGTGTTCCTCATTACTGAGGGTCGTGACCTCCTTCTTGGATCGTTCTTGAACGCACAATATTACGCCATTGGACTCTATCTTCAGCGGCGTGCAGAGCATCGTAAAACTTTTAAGACATGAGGTTGGTGCAGACCTGGTCTAACCATCGCATAGGAGTACGACCACGCGGTCTTTTGCCTTCTACTTTCCCGGTCACGATCAGCTTTTCGAGATTGCCTTCTTGCTTTTTAGAGATTTGGCCGAAGAATTGCAGAATTGTCTGAAGTAGTCTCTCGTAGTAGACAGTCTGGTGTTTACTCCAAGTTGTTTTAGAATGGAGACGTTGGTCCTGCGTGCTGTCCAAGGGATCGTAATATTCTCCTCCAGCACCACATTTCAAACGCGTCGATGCGACGTCTGTCTGCAGCTTTTAATGTCCATGACTCTGCTCCGTACATAAATATGGAGAACACTACGAACCAGCCTCTGCTTTGTTTTTAAACAGATGCTTCTGTCGTTCTAGAGACGCTTCATCTGACTCATAGCATTTTTGGACATGCCTATTCGCCGTCGCACTTCTGCCTCGCAGAATCCATTGTTGCTGATGGTTGGTCCTAAGTACCTATGTGAAACTATCAACAACCTCCAGGTTGAGTGAATTATTGAGATGTAGTTTATCGATCTTATTATAAAGCGATCAACCACCATGATTTTGGTTTTGGATTTGTTTATTGACAGACCCAGGTCCTTACTAACTCGCTCTACCTTCTCCAAGATAGTCTTTAGCTCATCTTCATTTGCAGCAAACAGGGTCGTATCGTCTGTGTAACGGAGATTGGAGATCTTCACCCCACTCACCAGTCGTCACAAGATTTGCGGATGATACATTCTCCATATGCATTGAAGAGGATAGGATAAGATTCAACCCTGACTAACACCTTTTCTAAATCTGAAGGGTTCCGACAGGCATTTTTCCACTCTAACAGCTCCTTGACTGCTGTAGTACAGAGTCTGAAGGAGTGCTGTAAGATGTCGTGGCATACCTAGTTCGTCAAGGACCCGCTATAAACTGTTCCAGTCGACGCAGTCAAACGACTTGCTATAATTGACGAAACATTATATCACTGGTTTGTCAAATTCGTATGCCTTCTCTATGATCTGTCACACGTTCAAGATTTCACGAAGCCTGCTTGATCCTGTGGTATCTGCCAATCTAGGTAGTAACGAATGCGATTGTTCACTATGTGCAAGAGGATTTTGCTGGCATGGGATATCAGAGAGAGCGTCCTGTAGTTATCACACTTTGTTGTTGTTCCCTTTTTGTGCGGGGGTATGATTACAGATTCTGTCCAGTCTTTAGGCCATACGCCGGTGCGCCAAATGATGTTACATATCACGTGCAAAATGTCGAATCCCTTCTCACCTAAGCTGTAATTTCGTCTGGCCCTGGTGCCTTCATTAGTTTAAGACGTTTCAAAACATCTGTCACTTCTGAGCGAATAATTTCTGGCTCTAATTCGAGTGCTCCCCAGTCTGAGCCTGCTTCCGCGGTGTCGCTATAAAAGCTGGAATAAACACCATGTTTTTGCTACGTCCTCTAGATCGTGGATGAGGTTTCCATCATTCCCTTAAATTGACCACGTTTTGTGCTTGAATTGCCTTGTGAGCAGCCTAACTTTCTTGAAAAAGTATTCCGTGTGGTATCTGAGGGAGTGGTTTTCAATGTTACTGCAGATGCTATCGATAAAGTTTTTCTTGTCTTCCTTACAATGACTATCGATTTCGGCGGATAGCTCAGGATAAATTCGGTTGTAGTCTTCGTGTTCTAAGGACCTTGCCTTTAGATCTTTCCTGCGCTGAATAAGCTCCCACGTGCGATTAGAAATCCAAGTTATTTTCTTCTAGTCTGCTGTCCTCTCCTGAGTTATGTCTCTAAGGGTTTCAGAAATTTGAGTCTTAAGTGCTTTCCATTGTTTATTAGCACAATTGTGTTGTTCCGGTGGGTGGTCATTTAGCTTAGACTCTATGGCTTTCAGGAAGACTGCCCTTTCAGAGCTTTGCAACTGCCTTGGCTTTTTCATCGCTTATTTGGGTGATTTTAGACGAAGTGCGAGAAACGCTACGAGCAAGTTGTGATTTAAATTGCAGTCGACACCGGGGTTGGCCCTGGCATTCGTGATAGAAGACTTCCAACGTGTACCGATGGGAATATAATCAATTTGGTTTCTGTACCTGTCTCCGGGTGATTTCCAGGTATACAGGCACCTAGAGTGATGCTGAAAGCAAGAGTTAAGAATCCTGAGGCTCTTCCCAATACAAAACTCGAGAAATTTCTTATCTCTATCATTTATATCTCCAAGACTATATCTTCCGACTATTTGCCGTATGTGATTATCAGCAACCTTATGTGTTGCCTATTTTGGCGTTAAAATCACCGAGAATCATTGTGATTTCCGATTAGATATTTTATTCAATACTTCTTCCAACATCTCATAGAACCATTCGATTGATTCTTCAGTTGATTCTGAGGTAGGTGCGTAAACTGCGACGATTCGAACGACCGTCGATGTTCAATTTGTTCAAGTTATGATTCGGTCCGATACAGGGTTATATGCGAGGACTTTCGCATTGAGTTTGGGTGGTACAATGATTCCCACACCATTTAAGCTAGAGTTATCAACACCTAAAAAAAATACATAATGTTCTTTGAAGTAGTAGTAAAATGGCCTCTGCCGCGCATATGTGTCTCGCTGACGCATAGGATACTCAGATGGTGTTGCTCCATTTCTTTCTCTACGATGCTCATATTACAAACAACCGCCGCTTATAGCACAAATTATAGGCTCATTTAGGATAAAGGTAAGTTTAAGCGGTGATAACAAATTTATTAGATACTGCAGACTCTACAGTCTAACAGTCGTAATAATAACATGTTTTGCCAATCGTTCTTCGTTAGCAAACAGCCTAGCAGCAGACAAATTGTTTTTTATTTTACAAAACGATAAATAAATACTAAAATATAAGAAAGAGAAAAGTACTAATAACATGTTAGCGATGTCACAAATTTGAAATCCCTTGTAAAAGTATTGATTTTAAGAAATTTCTAAACAGAATCTAGTAAGAAATTACAATTTAATTCAAAAACAAACTTTAGTTTAATTTTGTATGTGAGTACTCCAATAAAAATATTTTCCGTTTTGCATAACGATACCGCAAGATGGCGCCATTAAATAGCAATTTGTTCCTTGATACACGAGACTTTACTTGTAAGTTTGTAGAGTTAGTCGGGGTCACTAGACCCATTTGTTATTTACGAAAGTTGGGGAAGTATTCTTGTTAATAAGCAAATGCTAAGAAATTTACTATTATTAATATTATTAATGAATTAGCACATAATAATTATGATAGCATAATTTAAGATTACTTAGATTTAGTATTTAGAACTAGCGATCGCCTCTGGCCGAAACAACCATAGACTAAACAATAAAATCTATTCTAAGTTTGATAACTGACTTTATCTGTAAAGAAATAGTATACATACATTATGTGTATATCATGTGTGTCTTTCACGTGACACAAAACCATTGCATTCTTATGCTTAGTCAAAGGGTACCTAGCCTTTGTTACTCCGAAATAATCCAGCTTTCCTAAGGGAAAGAGTTTTACAAATTGGTTTGGTCGTTACTGAGTTTATCCATTACATAGGTACAATTTTACAAACAATCAAATTCATTTTCATAATATTAGTGTAGGTAGGTATTTTTTTTGTTTTTATTAAATTACAATTTCGGTAAGGTTTGAAATTATAATTTAATAAAAGAAATATGTATGCCTGGTTCTTCTATTTGCATCAACCCTGATAACAAATATCGCAATGTCATATCAAACTCTTCCAACTCCACCTTATGTCGAATCAAACATAGCCAAATCTCATAGTTTCAAATCAAACATAGCCATGTCCAAAAGTAAAACTGCTATTTAAGAAAAACTAGCATATTTATATCTATTTTTGTAACTTCAATATAAATTATTGATTAAAATTTTATTAGCAAACAGCCTAGCAGCAGACAAATTGTTTTTTATTTTACAAAACGATAAATAAATACTAAAATATAAGAAAGAGAAAAGTACTAATAACATGTTAGCGATGTCACAAATTTGAAATCCCTTGTAAAAGTATTGATTTTAAGAAATTTCTAAACAGAATCTAGTAAGAAATTACAATTTAATTCAAAAACAAACTTTAGTTTAATTTTGTATGTGAGTACTCCAATAAAAATATTTTCCGTTTTGCATAACGATACCGCAAGATGGCGCCATTAAATAGCAATTTGTTCCTTGATACACGAGACTTTACTTGTAAGTTTGTAGAGTTAGTCGGGGTCACTAGACCCATTTGTTATTTACGAAAGTTGGGGAAGTATTCTTGTTAATAAGCAAATGCTAAGAAATTTACTATTATTAATATTATTAATGAATTAGCACATAATAATTATGATAGCATAATTTAAGATTACTTAGATTTAGTATTTAGAACTAGCGATCGCCTCTGGCCGAAACAACCATAGACTAAACAATAAAATCTATTCTAAGTTTGATAACTGACTTTATCTGTAAAGAAATAGTATACATACATTATGTGTATATCATGTGTGTCTTTCACGTGACACAAAACCATTGCATTCTTATGCTTAGTCAAAGGGTACCTAGCCTTTGTTACTCCGAAATAATCCAGCTTTCCTAAGGGAAAGAGTTTTACAAATTGGTTTGGTCGTTACTGAGTTTATCCATTACATAGGTACAATTTTACAAACAATCAAATTCATTTTCATAATATTAGTGTAGGTAGGTATTTTTTTTGTTTTTATTAAATTACAATTTCGGTAAGGTTTGAAATTATAATTTAATAAAAGAAATATGTATGCCTGGTTCTTCTATTTGCATCAACCCTGATAACAAATATCGCAATGTCATATCAAACTCTTCCAACTCCACCTTATGTCGAATCAAACATAGCCAAATCTCATAGTTTCAAATCAAACATAGCCATGTCCAAAAGTAAAACTGCTATTTAAGAAAAACTAGCATATTTATATCTATTTTTGTAACTTCAATATAAATTATTGATTAAAATTTTATTAACCAATGCCAAAAATGTAAAAATTTACTTTGGGAATCTTCGGCAGTCGATTTTGTGCATTTCTGAGATTTGAGTTATGATGGAGTTGGCCATGTTTGAAATTTAACGACTCTCGAACGTAATAAGTGAAAGTAAAGAATAACACTGTCAAACGACAGGTTGCAACCCTAAGCGTATAGACGAATGTCTTCTGAACAGTAAATTGTTGTTAAAGATAAATTATTGTTAAACAATCTAAACATAGGAAAAAAATCTTAGGAATACTTAAAATTAAAAGATAAAATGTGCAAGAAAGCAGTTGCTTATAGTAAAAATAATATAGATACATGTGGCATATATGTAAGAGTAAGAGGAGAGCCACTGTGACGAGTTTTATAAGTATGACGTATATCACATCACAATCAAGATTCAAGAAAAATGTGTTCTCCGTGTAATTTCCATGGTATTTTTGAAATCGCTTAATTAAAGTAAATTACACAAACATTTTAAAAGTTTATGCAAATTTAAAGAACATATGAAAATTCGACACGTAGTGGATCTATTCTTTTCCTAAAAAAAATATTGAACATTTGTGGTCCATGGAAATTACATTACAGCCCACGGAAATAACCCAGCAGGTAAAATTTTGCTAAATACCGTATCAGATATGAAAATAAGATTAGATAAAAGTGGTTTGGGAAACTATGAACGGCTGTAACATATTAGGCAATTTTTTTTCAGCAACTCTTTTTTTCTGAATTCACCTCTCTGCTAAACTTAGATAGAGCAAAACAGATTAGCGATAAAGTGTGTGTGCTACAAATGTGTGAAATGTGTACATTTCCTGTTACCTTTTGCTTTACTAAGCCATGCAATTGAAAGTGTGTGAAAAACTTAGAGTTCGTATTTTCATAATAATCATCATAATTGTAGCGACGATGTAATCATATTGGTACATAAGTAAGTAGCCGTATTACGAAGAGTTGCAGGATTAGCGAAAAATATGAATGTATGCTCAACCGAGCAGTTACCTAGCCTAGCTTAGGCGCGGTACTACACTTTACGTGAATACTTTCCTTAACATCAAAACAATAGTAGACTCATTTTCGGCACTTAGAGCATAATAATAAGACGCTTTAAATGATAATAAGCTTCAGTTTAACAAATTTAAATAAAAAAGGCAGATTAAACTGAACGTCTATAGACTTTCTGGTTCACCGTGATTCACCGGTTTGACGGTTGGCGAGGGAAGTGGTGATCCTAATCGCCGCATTTACCGATATGTTAACGATTATCGACTATTCCTAGCGATAACCAGGACTGACAGTTTTACGTGCTCATCCAAGGCACGGGAGTGGTAATACACCACTCCGCCCGACTTTGAGCAGCTACTGAGGTTCAAGACTTTCGACGAAACCCCGAAATAATTTGAATAACACCTTTGTTCGACCTGGGGATCGAACCTAGGACTATGAGCAGTCTAAATAAGCTTTGGTTTAATAGGTTTAAATTAAAAAAAAAAACTGACAAACAATATTTATCACTTAATGTGGTGATTCTATGAATTACAGTATAAACATTGAATATTTCATTATAATTATTGCAACCAAAATGAAATAAAGTAATTCCCATGGGTTTTTTGTAATTTTCACGGTGTTTACATGGAAATTACACCATGGAAATCACCAAAAAGCATATATTTTGAAATTTCTTGCCATTGGAAAGATATAGGCTACTCGTTTGTTATCTACATTTGGGAGTTAGGTATAAGACCGCAATACCCGTTTACTAAAAATAGTACGAATACATTCCAAAAATGTGACATGGAAATTCTTAAAAAGTGAGAACCAAAAATTGAAAAATTGAAGAACTTACTCTTGCACCGAAATTGAGGGATTTAGGGCTACGAATACCTGATCCATAAGCTGCAGCATAAAAGCAGAACCAGAAAAACCAATCTCGATACCTCAGGACCTCGTCAGTTCAGAGTAGTACCCGTCGCAATAAGCGAAGCTAAAATTTTGCCAAGTTTGTGACATACTTACTTACACTCATAAAATAAAAACTTTTACTGCAATTCGATTAAAAGTTTGGCCAGGATATAAAATGATTTGTATTTTTAAATTTTGTGTATAAATCTGATTAAAAGCGTTAAGGAATTAAAAAGTATCTGCGATTGATCAGAAGACGGAGCGCGTGTTACGCGTGTAAAACATGCAAAATTAACCGGATTTGAGGTGTTGAGGGTAAATAACTCTTTTATACATGATTATTACATAACGAAATGTATATGACTCGATTCATATAGAATGTATAAACATATTATAGTAGATTTATGTAAACATCATTTGTTTATATAGGAGATAAGAATACGCTCAAAAATTGTACTCTGAAGAATGACCCATTTACAGGATCCTATCTAGTTAAAAATCATACGGGATTTTTTAAATCTCATAATATGTAAAGTATGAGTAAGACAGTGGGACGGATTTTGACAAAAATAACTGACAGCTAAATTTTGTAATTTTTTTACATCATGATCGTGCTATTGGTGAAGTCGCTGCCGTACGATAAGTTGGCTGGTTGGAATACGATTCGTATCGATGTCCAACACTAGTGGCAGTAGCATCACAACGACACAACGGGCGAATTTAAATATTGTAACCAACTTATTACTTTAACTTATCTTTGTATTGTGCAATTATTATATTCCTTCAAAATACAGTCCACACTTATTTCAAGCCAGAATTCCCGAGCTAATAGCAAAGGCACTGGCCCCAACACTATAAATAGAAGATTTTATCTCATTATTTTCGTGATGTACACCATCCGCGCGAAGTCGGGATCAGCAGCTTATTGTTTACTAACAATATAATGAACAGTAAACACTAAATAACTTTGTTTGAAAAAGGTTTTTGTTGTCCCTAACATGACATCAGAGCTGAAACACATATATAATAAACACTAGACCACGAGACAGGTTCTACATATAAAACGGAATTGTTAACAAATTTTATAGTTTTCTAGTTACCATACATCGTTCATTTTATCGTCATCCCGATACAGCGTCTGCAGGGAGGATATAGCAAATGTTGCTTTTATCCAAATCTATTTTAATTTGTGTTATAATACTTTACTAGTCAATACATAAAATGTGGTTTGAAAGCTATACTAGAAGTGTGCATTATTTTATTGTGTGCAACAAAATTCTACTCCTCACTACCCAATTGTGAAATTGTGAAAATTAATTTCACGCACGCGAACACACTCATACAAACATTTTAATTCTAATAGGATTTCAATACCTCATTTATATAATGTGGCACTCTTGTATTTTGTTTGAATGCGAATCAAAATATGCCGAAACTCTGAACGTCATCTATGTAACTAAGATGCCACCAACACCTGTCATTATAGAAGAATGACATGAAACTCACGTAATTATAAAACACGATGTGTCAAGTGAAATCCTGATGAATGTTGGGTGTTTCCTTCCCAATTGAGACCGCTGACGGATTTCCACTGTCAACGCGGAATACCTACGACTATTTAATTTGAGTTTGCGAAGTTTTTGTGACTTTTCTCTTTCCTTATGATCAGTTTTCCGTGAGTTTAATAGCTCCAATTTATTCTCGAACTTTGAGAGTTCGTGGTACTGATTCATCCATATAAATTAATACTACGTTTTTTAACAAAATATTTTATGTTATGATTTATGTATTTCGTTACTATTTATATTGTGTATAGTAAGAAAGGTGAAGATTTATTAAATATCGCGTTTATCACGTTTTTTAACTTCCCGCTACATATGTAGAATAAGGAAGTTACAGATTTTGTCCCGATTCACGAAAATCGAGTTTTCACCAAATCTCCACGTTTTGAGGTCCTAGGAACCCTTTCCAACTATTTTCACGATGACGTCAGTATGTCTGTATGTATGTATATGTGTGTATGTAAACATCTTATAACTTTTGAAACGCTGGACCGATCTAATCGCGGTTGATAGCATTCAATTGGATTTCGCTCAACTAAGACTGCGTAAAAAATTGAACTAAGTCAGCCCAGTAGATTATAAGTATTTTTGAAAAAACCCCAAAAAAATATTTTTGGCGAAACAGTATTTTGTTAATTTAACTTTCAGATTAATGTACCGATTGAATATAAAAACAAATGACCTCTATTATTCAAAAAACTACTTGTAATGCATAAATTGCATCAAAATCGGTTTATCCATTTGGGAGTAAACGTTGATGAAACATTTTGTCATAACTTCGAAATTTTTTAACCAATCATATTTTGGGATTCTATGATATTTTTGTACTAAATACGTCGAATACCGTTTCAAAACTCCAAATCGAATCTAATTTTCAAAAGTTACAGCTTTTCAAGTATGAAAATTACGTTATTTTTAGCAAACATAATTAATATTTTTGAAATAACTCTCAGTCTGTTAAAAACTGCGTCAAATACCTTTAAATGGATCAAAAACGGTCAATTTCTTTGGGATTTATCAATGAAGAAAATTTAAAAAAATGTTTTTACACTGTTCAAAATTTTTCAACCTATCGATTATTTATTATAATTAGCTAAAGCAATTAAGCTTTAGAAAAAGCTTTAGATCTTAAAAACTGAGTTGAATGCTATTCGAAAGATCAAAATCTATCATCTTTTTAAAATATACAGCTTTTTAGAAATCAATATACTGCCATTTTTAACTAAATCTTTGGTCTAGCGGTCCAGCGTTGGCGTTGACCACATGAGGTCCCGGGTTCGATTACCGGGTTAGGCACAAAAAAAAGTGTTTTTTCAGTTTTCTGAGAAGAAGTTGCCCGGGATTGGAAAGTGCCCGGTTGGCGAAAGGCTTGCCCCTTATCACATTTGTGGGACCAAGTATCTTCGGCTAATCGTGGGTGCACTTGTTGTATCTCTGCCTACCCCTTCGGGGATATGGGCGTGAAGATACTTTTTAGATGATTAAAATAAAAAATCTATGCTTACAGTTTTTACACCTTTGAGCTTAAAATAAATTAATTTAGCGGAAAGGCAAAATTTAGATTTTTTAATTAGTTTTCTTCTAATTGCCTTGTTGATTTATTGATTAGTCCCCTCGGCTCACTGCACCCGAGGTCTCGGGTTTGACCCGCAGGTCAGAAAAGTGTTATTACTTTTTTTTTAATTTCTAGATTTTTATCAGCTCGGAGGCGTTACTACATCATCGCTGCGATGTTTAGTTTTTGATTGAAACGCACTAAAACAATATAATATTCAACTGGATGATTTTCATCATCAGCAAAACTGCATTTTAAAATATTACAAATTAACTCATATTTGTACTTGTAGTTTAATCTATATATATAAAAATCAATTGCTTTTTGTTAGTCTCGCTAAAACTCGAGAGATTTGGCTAATTTTGGTTTTGACTAACTGTCGAAGTCCAGGGAAAGTTTATAAGGTGAGAAAATTTAGAAAAAAATAAGAGAAGTTAAAAAGGCAGCAAAGCGTTTGCCGGGTCAACTAGTCTTATATATAAAATTCTCGTGTCACAATGTTAGTTACCGTACTCCTCCGAAACGACTTGACCGATTTTTATGAAATTTTGTATGCATATTCTCGCCGTGTTGGTCCCGGCCTCCTTTGTAGAATAGGCGTTTTTGAGATATATGGGTATAGTTAACAGATACATTCGAAATCGGTTTAATTTTTTAAATAACTTTTTTATTTATAGCTTAGATAAGCGGGAAAACAGATGGTTCTTCTGGTGGAAACTCGTAATTATTGCTTTAAATTACCAAATATATTAATGATACATTGCTATTCATGTAGCTGAGGGTTATTAAACTGACAGCATAGAATAGCGTTATTACTCTAAGACTAACAGATTCATAAATTTCTTACTAAAACTCGTCGGCACTTGAAGAAACTACATTTTAATTTCTATTATAAGTACACTTGTACTGGATTCACTTTTTTGAACTGGACAAAGCCATCTCGAGGCCGCTACTGCGGCCTCCTTGATGTTGTACTTATGTCTGTCTGTCGACATTATTTTCCCGACTTTTTATTGTCGTAGTAATATTTGAAATATAATTTAAAATTAATCATTTTGATCAGCGAAAATTTACCCATTTATATACATGAAATAAAATAGTAACATTATAATATCCCCTTGTTAGTTCCGGGCTCCTTTGTAGAATAGACCAACTGCCGTTCTGCCAGGCAGGTCGTAAAAGGCGACCGATTGGCTATCGAGTCACTACCATCGTGGCTACTAGGTGGTAGAGTTCTGCATTGTCTCGCCCGGGTCTGGTACCACCGCCTTACCTATTCCTGTCGCAATAGCGTCAGAGCTTGTCGCTGTCGTGTTCCGGTTTGGAGGGTAAGGTAGCCGGTAAACTTATGCATGTGGCATTAGACCTCGCCATAAGATAGCAACGCACCATTAACATCTTTGGTGTCTATAGGCGATGGTTGACTCTTTCCATCAGGAGACCCATTTGCTTGTTTGCTATCTTATGATATATAAAAAAAAATATTCAGTAGGTCTGAGAATCGGCTACTATTTTTCATACCCCTAAGTGATAAGGGTTGTCCACCCCTACAAATATTTTTTTATTTTATGGAAAAAAAAAATTATTTTTATTTTTGTATGATTCAGTATTGAAAAATACATGTAACTCTAAATGTTTTCCCTTCTATCACCAACCCTTATTTTTAATTAAATAATTTATATGGCAAAACAACGTTTGCCTCGTTTGCAAAGTCAACTAGTTTATATAATATTTTAAAAACCCAAACGGTTTAGCTAATCACAGCATCATCTAGGGATGTTTCGCACAGTGATAATGTTTTAGAAAATTTTACTATTCTCAGTCGCCTCTGTGGTCTAGTCGTCCGGTGTCGGAGTTGACTACATGAAGTCCCGGTTTGCAATATGAACTTTTGAACTAACGCGTTCTACTATCATTTTTAAATATATAAACGGGTCAATAACGCGTACATATATAGAACTTACTTGTGAAGCTCGACGTTTCGGTCAATTACTCATAAATATAAAGCGTGTTCTTTTAGCAGGAAATACCATATATGTAACGAATGCGTGCGTGGCTTATGAGATTAAGAACCATATAATAACTGCAGGTTATTAATGTTTAAGTAAACTAGCTTTAAGAATGAGTTTTGATATTAAAAATCAGTGCACGTTACTGGACGAAACAATCATTTATTCAACACGTGTTGATCCGGACTTCATATGAAACGACCATAGATTAAAAGATCGAGAAACATCGGCGACGCCATGAGCTGGTGGATCTTAGACTTAGCTTGGTGGCTAGCTGGTAGACTCGGCGGATACGAAACGGAGGTTTCTGTCCATCGAGCAGCACGCGTCGAGTGTTGCATAACATTATTTTTTTTATATATCATAAGATAGCAAACAAGCAGATGGGTCTCCTGATGGAAAGAGTCAACCATCGCCTATAGACAACAAAGATGTTAATGGTGCGTTGCTATCTTGTGGCGAGGTCTAATGCCACATGCATAAGTTTACCGGCTACCTTACCCTCCAAACCGGAACACGACAGCGACAAGCATTGACGTTATTGCGGCAGGAATAGGTAAAGCGGTGGTACCAGACCCGGGCGAGACAATGCAGAACTCTACCACCTAGTAGCCACGATGTTAGTGACTCGATAGCCAATCGGTCGCCTTTTACGACCTGCCTGGTAGAACGGCAGTTGGCCTATTCTTCAAAGGAGGCCGGGACCAACACGGCGAAGTTGAAGTTGAAGTATGATGAACTTATAATGAAAAGTTGATCCTGTAAGATGATTAGAAATGCTCATCAGTGTGATTAAACCCAGGAGAGCCAGCTAAATCCTACTTTAAAGAAAGTTGACTTCGAAATGATACTGGTAAATGTCAGATGAAGTGCAGATGTCATCCACTACTTACTTACTCCATTGGCTCAGCGGCCCAAAGTGAGTCTTGGCCACCGAAATTAAAATACAACAATGTTTCCGATCTTGTGAAGTGCTTTTTCAGTCCCTTGCGCTAAACTTGTTCAGGTCTGGATTTACTTACATCGCGCCATCAATATCTGCGGCAACCGACTGGACTCTTGCCTGACAGTTGAATTTGTAGACCTTTTTAATATTGCGATCCACTTCCATTCGCTCTAAGTCATCTACAACAGCTTCATTCAATCTGTCTAAATAATTGTATGGAAAAGCAAACAGTTAAAACTGTACACCAGAGGATCGCTAAAATTAAAGAATATTCCGACAGCCACCATATTCTCCAGATCCAATCTTGCCTCCACAATTTACTATTTTTCCGGAATTTGAACAATTTCTTATCAAAGAAGTAATGCAATCCTGTTGAGGATCCAGACCGCCTTTATATATAATTAATAAATTCTCGCTATCATTTTTTCTATTATAGATTGATTGAATAAATATTTATATATTTTCGTTTAACCTTTTCCATATAAGTGTGTAAATTTCATACGTGTACCTAATAAATATAATATATAGTTCATTTAAAAATTTTAAGGTTTCCTGAAATCCACCTTATATTGAATTCCGGAGTTGTTTAGCAAAGGAACTCAACGGGAGCGCGCTATCGAAATTCCGTGAATTCCTGAGAAATCCTGAGGTTACCAAAGGTTGTTTAGTCTTAACCTATAACTACACATATTGGATATCTCTAGTGCTTAAGTTATGTTTATTTTAAATGCTTATGAAATATATATCGATGTATTGTTATAAAAAAAAATTAAATGACTAAATAAAATTCATTACGCTGATTCCTTTAAGAGATAGGTACAGTGAATCCGTTTGCCAAGATTGACCGGTTTGTATATTAGCTAGATCCCCATCGTCACGTTTTATCGATCTGAGTGCTAAGTGTGAGTTTTTTTTTCACAACAACCTCAAGCCTTAGACAAGCACTTGAAGCCGTCGACCTTGGCTATCGTAAGGAAACAAGCGATAATCATTATCTGAGTGCTAAGTGTGAGTTTTTCTTTTCGCATTCGATCGTGAGCGCGTTTGGAGTTTAATAGGAATTTGTATGTGATTTGTACACTGCCACCTAGTGGTAAACGTGAGAAACCAGTTTACCACTAGGTGGCGCTGTACAAATCACATACAAATTCCTAGTAAACTCGAAACGCGCTCACGATCGAATGCGAAAAGAAAAACTCACACTTAGCACTCAGATAATGATTATCGCTTGTTTCCTTACGATAGCCAAGGTCGACGGCTTCAAGTGCTTGTCTAAGGCTTGAGGTTGTTTATATACTATCTGAGCTGACATACATATTATACTGTGAATACTGTGATACACATGCTGAGAGACACATACTGAGATTTTAATTATTTAGTATAACCATGAAATAACCTGAATAACTAAACTTTTGTGTAACCTGGGGTACAGTGCTAGCCTTAGGGTAGCGGTAGAGAGAAGGGTAGTAGTTCTAAGCGTCGGCTGGCAATGGCCGCTAAATTATCAAATCTTTTGATAGCGCCTTTACATCGTGTGGATGTGTGCAGCGGAGTACACTTACACCCTTCGCAAATGGTAAAAAATCCAACTAAGGGCCTTGAACAAGAATCTTGAAAAAGTATCTTAACGCCCGTATCTTCGAAGAGGTAGGCAGAGGAACAATCCAAGTATTTTCGGCTTATCATGGGTGTACTTCACCCACGATTAGGCGAATATACTTGGTCCCTGGTCCCACAATGTGATAGGTGGCTTGCTTATCGCGAACAGAACACTTTCCAATCCCGCGCATTATTTTTTTTATCAGAAAATTGAAAAAACACATTATTGATTTGCCTGACCTTGGAATCGAGCCCGGGACCTCATGTGGTCAACGCCGACACCTGACCACTAGAAAACAGAGGCGATACAAGGATCTTGCACTACCCTAATTAAGGACTAGCGCTATTGCTGCTGGAAATTGATCCTCGGACCTCATTACTAACCCGAATAAGTTAACCACAAGACCACGAGGCAGCCAACACGAAATTAACCCAGATCTTAAAAGTTTTGGCAGTATTAAAATAGTGTGCAGTGGCAGTAAATAAATATTTCTGAAAAAATTAGACGAAATAATCTAACCCCAAAGTAAGCACATTTTTTGCTTATAAAATAGAAAAGTATCTTCACGCCCATATCCCCGAAGGGGTAGGCAGAGGTATAACAAGTGCACCCACGATTAGCCGAAGATACTTGGTCTCACAAATGTGATACGTGACAAACCTATCGCCAACCGGGCACTTTCCAATGCCGGGCAACTTTCTGTTTCTCAGAAAACTGAAAAAACACTTTTTTTTATGTACCCGACCCGAGAATCGAACCCGGGACCTCATGTGGTCAACGCCAATGCTGAACCACTAGACCACAGAGGCGACCACTAGACCACAGAGGCTATTAATAAACAATACATATAAATACTCAAATATATCTAAGTATTTAATAACGCCCAAACCCAGAAGTATAAATGTATGCTTATAAACTCAAATGTCTCGTTAATAAATAATATACTGGACAAATTAAACCCAAAGTAACTATCTAACCCTAAAATAAATCTCAAAACAAGAAAATATATGCGACAGAAACGATCATAACTTTTGGTCACTTTAAGTCATAAGTTTGATTTTTACAGCTAAAACAAAGCGTAGATCAGAGTACTTGATGTAAACTTCAACCCGTTACATTTTCACATTTTAAAAAAGACTTGCCCTTTTTAGGGTTCCGTACTTAAAAGGTGAAAAGGATCCCTCTTACTAAGCCTGACCTGTCTGTCTATCTGTCCGTCTGTCACCAGATTGTATCTCATAAACCGTGATAGCTAGAAAGCTGAAATTTTCACAAATAATGTATTGCCGTTGCCGCTATAATAACAAATACTATAAATAAAAAAATGAAAATATTAGGGTAGCAAGTACCTTGGTATTGCACAATTTGTTTAAATAAATCACGAGACTACGAGACGTTTAAATCTGTTTGTAATATTTTAAAACCAAATTAGAATCTTTGAACGTTTAACTATATGGGGCTAAGGTTATCTGAGTCGAGTGTGAAACCCATGTACAAGAGGCATTACCCGGGAGCGTTGTTCTCAAATCTTGATGCACGACTCGAACTGCGCGCTGACCGATATGCGATATTAACATATTTTATCAGTAATATCAATATTTATAAATGCATTGTTAATGTAAATTTTATAGTATCTGTGGGAGTGTATTTTAACAAAAATGGAAATGATTTTTTTAATTTTTTTGTGTAAAGAGAGCACAGCGAGTGTTAATGCAACTACTTCAAAGCATTATCATAAGTTGGGATGCCGGTTTTGCGCAACATAACCATGTCCTATTGTAAGAAAGTGATAGCTGAGTATGTCGAAAAGTACATGACATTGAAATTACTTCAGTCGAAATGAGAGAGTTACGAATAGAAAAATCTGTGCATAAAGTGCATCTGTGCAAAATTAAGAAAAAGCAATCTCCGTTGGCTTTTGAAAGAGAAGATGAACGATTAACAAACCAGTGGTACAATACGAATGTACATGCGTACTGGTGATGATGCCGGCTGAAGAAGGCTGAAAGTTTTTTTCGCCTTAAAGATTTTTCAATCAATCGATTTTTACGTGCAAATGTGCAAACACTCAATATAATATTTTGAGACCTCAAAAAGCTGCGCTGAATGTCAAAAAAATTTGAATTTATGTCATTTTTAACAAAATATAATATATTTGTGAATTTAATAAACTCAAATTATATTTTTGACTAGTTTGAGCTTGAAATACCTCAAATTTACGTAAAGTTTCCGGGATATTCGGTAGGGTCGACTGAGTATCGTTTTTATTAATTACTAACTGTTGCCCACGACTTCGTCCGCGCGAACTTCGTTTACTCCGCATAGCCCCTCCCCCGTAGGTGATAGCGTGATAAAATGTAGCCTATATGTTGACCGGACCTATTAGTAATATTCATGCAAAATTTGAAGTAAATCCATGCAGTACTTTTTGAGTTTACCCCAGACATGCATACAGACAAACAGACAAACAGACAAAAATTCTAAAAACTGTATTTTTTGCTTCGATATCGATTGTAGATCAACCCCAAGTATTCTTTTTAAAAAAATATTCAATGTACAGTTTTGACTTTCCTACGATTTTATTATACTTATAGATTAAAGCTATCATTTGTGGTTTGGAGATTACTCAAATGACAAAAATTAATAACATTATCCTGGTTTATGAACGTCAAATATTTTAATGTTTTTTTTTTCGAAATGAGCTTCAGCAGTTGGCCAAATGACCGTTACTGCAAAACCGGGCATTTTCGGCGAGCAGAGTGCTCAGCTAGAGTTTAAATTAAGTGAGCTAAGAGCTCGCCGTAAGGGTGGCTCCTGTAAGACCGAACCTCGGCTTAGGGTAGTATCTTGACGATTAGTGGGAGCGTAAGTGGCATCAGGATTTCGACTCGTTAATGGCTCTTGATCGGAGTGTCGAGTGTTGGCGGGCCGAAACAGTAGGCCGAGTCGCCGCCGGCGGTGACTTTGGCATGTGTGTGTGTGTGTGTAATTTGTGAAGTGTATGTCGTGACGGGATCATAAGGATCAGATAGAACATGACGTGGCCTTCTATGTTTGTTGTCGGTGATCACCACCAGAATGTAATTGGAAGCGGTTTGGATACCTCCTCGCTTTTTCGAAGTGGCGTTCTGACGTCTTTTTGAAATGTTTTTGTAGTGTAGATAATTCTAGGTCTTTGTGAAGATCTATATTTTAATGTATAGATAATCGATCCCTACGTATATATTTATATCACTTGTCAAAAATGCCTTTTTACTGCATATGTTATGGCTTTAAATTGACCAACGCTCATAAATGTACAAGACGTTTTTTTAATTTTTTTACAACATACACAAATCGCGTAAGAGAACAAATGTAATAATTCAAATGATAGGTGTTGTAGATGCGGAGTTTGAAAACGTGCGTTTTAAAATTTAAAGCCCCATATGTCTTTGTTAATATATTTTAGGTAATACATATTTTAGGAATAGTGAAAAACTACATGTGCCCAGCCAAAGACTCCACATTTTTAAAAGAAATGCCTATTGTATGGCAATTAATATATACAATCATATTCCTGATAGTCTTAAATCCTTACCTCTTAATAAATTCCGCAAACAATTATTTGATTTACTACTAGACAAATCTTATTATAATGTAAATGAATTTCTTGCTGATAAAATTAAATATTAATCTAATAATAAATCTTTTACTGTGTATAATTATAAAAAAATGTTGTAATTAATAAATTTAAACTAACATGAATTAGAAATTACTCTTTTTAAATTACAAGTATGATATTTATAAAATTGCATATTAAAAAATTTAGTTTATAAGGTAGAACATGTTGATATACAAATTATCTATTATCTTTCTTCTGTGTTTAAACTTTGTAAAATGTCAATATTTTAATTAAACAAAAAATTAATTTTGTAATTCATAGAAATAAGTTGTGATGTCAATTAATGTGTGTAATTGTATCATGTAACTATAATTAAAAAAAAAAAAAACAAGCCCGCTGAGTTTCTTCCGCCGGATCTTCTCAGTGTGTGGCCGCGTTCCGATCCGGTAGTAATTGTAAAAATCGACTCACAACATTTTTAGTTTAATAATAAATAATTATAATTTTAAAATATTTGCACACCATATCATGGTAGAATATGTTGGTAACTTAATCAAATTTTAATAACTTGTAACTCCCATATTCTGGCAAATAAATGATTTCTTTCTTTCTTTCTTTCTTTCTTTAATATTTTTGGGTGACGATCTTAGACTGTTTAAAGTATGGTTTTGAAAATAATATAGTTAAATGATTTCATAAAATATTCATGTTTTATGAGCGCATTATAATGAGCAAACCATTTAAAGAATAATGTAATGCACACATTCTAATATTATAAACTAGCGACTCGCTCTGGATTCACATGGGAGCAATATAAGCGCCAAAGTCTTTGACATTCATGACTATTTTAATATACATGTGTTAACAATAAATTGGTAAAATGCATGTCTGTCGGGTGCTACGCGCGATATAGGGTTTCGAAGTTGCCCATCACAAAAATACGGATCAAGAAGAGGGCTTTTATTGTTTCATACTATAAAAACCTAACATATTTAACGTCAATGATGGATATATTTTACCGCCTTTAAAAATGTAGTAGTTAATTTTATAAGTTAGTAGTAAGTAGTAAGCCGTGATTGCCGGAAGCCGTGATATAATATATTACACGCTAAAACCAACCACTTAGGATCTCTCTGCGGATACACTTTGCTGTAACACAAATTAGCAATTTAACGCTTAATATTTTAAAAAGGAGCCCTTTAATTGAAAAATTGTCTTCACAAACCTACAATGTGTTTTTTAAAAACCTACCCCACACTATAGGGTAAGCGAGAAAAAAACGATTTTCTGTGCCACCAATTTACATGTAGAGGAGCTATTCTAAAAACAGATTCAAGATTTTATGTTACCACTTTGTTGCCGTGACTAAAACGTATATTCGGGCCAAATTACAGCTTTCTAGTACTAAGGATCTCTGAGCTAGACTGCAGATGGACAGACGGACGGTCGGATATAGCAAAACTATAAAGGTTCCTAGTTTGCTTCCGAACCCTTAAAAGCCCACAACATAATTAAAACTCCGTTGCGTAATTTAAAATATTATCGAACATACAGTCATAGGAGTGACTTTGTTTTATACTATGTATAGATGCGAAACTTTGTCTGTCCGTTACTCTTTAATGGCTAAACTTAGAACCGATTTTGACGAAATTCGACAAAAAGATAGTTGAAGATTCAAAGTCAAACGAAGACTCATTTTTTACCTAACAACTAACAAGCAGAAATAGGGTATGAAATTTCGAATGCCACTAATGACATGTCACTCGCGGACGAAACCGCGCGAATCAGCTAGTACTAAATAAAAGGAACACCAATTTTTTGATGTACATTATATTGTGTCTTCACGGAGTAGCTGACTTTTATATAGGGCAATATAAAAGTTCTTATAATAAGTTTTACGTTTACGAGTATATTAGGGACCTTCTAAAGAGACTACAGAGAGCAGTTAATAAATTTCAAACTCTATGGATTTTTTTTTATATTATAAGATAGCAAACAAGCAGATGGGTCTCCTGATGGAAAGAGTCAACCATCGCCTATATACACCAAAGGTGTTAGTGGTACTTTGCTATCTTGTGGCGAGGTCTAATGCCACATGCATAAGTTTACCGGCTACCTTATCTTCCAAACCAGAACACGATAGTGACAAGCACTGACGCTATTGCGGCAGGGATAGGTAAGGCGGTGCTACCAGACCTGGGCGAGACAATGTAGAACTCTACCACCCTGTAGCCATGATGGTAGTGACTCGTATAGCAACTCGGTCGCCTTTTACAACCTGTTTGGCAGAACGGCAATTGGCCTATTATTCAAAGGAGCCCGGGACCAACACGGGGAAAATGTAGGTTATAACCTCGTATTTATAACGCTGGAGGTTTACCTCGTGTTGGTCCGGTCCCCCTTTGAATAATAACCATCTGCCATTCTGCCAGGTAATTCGTAAAATATGAACGATGGGCTATGCGAATAACTTCCATTGTAGCTAATAGGTGTTCTGCATTGTCTCGTCCGGGTCTGGTACCACCGCCTAACCTATTCCTGCTATCGTGCTGCCTAACTCGTCACTGTGTTTCAGTTTGGAAGGCTTATTATATATATTCTAGTATTTATATATGTATTTCTATGTATTAGTATCGTTAACTAACACCCATAACACAAGCAAATAATTTGCTTACTTTGGAGTTAGATCAGTAAGTGTAATTCGTCCACAAGGACATCCACAAGGACAGCAAAGCACCATTAACATCTTTGGTGTCTAGAGGCGATGTTTTTTTGTTTACTATCTTATGGCAAAAAATGTAGGTGACCCGAAAACATTCTTCCTTTTAATCAGTCGGGTAAGAAGCTATAGCCTCTTTTTTAAATATGTCTATTATGCAAAAAAAATCTTGTCTATAAGGTAATAATGTTACACGCCTTGTCCGAATTTCATCGCAATAGCGTCAATGCTTGTCACTGTCGTGTTCTAACTTGGAGGGTAAGGTAGCCGATAAATGTATGCACTTAGCATCACCATCCCGCAACACGAATAGCAAAGCACCATTTACATATTTAGTGTCTGTAGACGATAGTGGCCTTTATCCTTCAGGAGCGCCGGCTGCCTGTTTGCTACTGTATTATATAATTAAAATAATCTAAAGTCAAAAGTGGTAGTTAATTAGAAATTGATTTTCTTCAAAAAATCGGAGGAAATTTGCGCCTTAAAGTTTTCCATATACAAGACGATGTAGTCTTGTTTGTCAAATAACCATCAAATGGTGAAGTCTCCCATAATGTAGCGTTGAGATACAGCTATAAATAAATTAACAGCCAACATCTTCTAATGTTAATTCGAGACTCTCTAGAGTAGTGGTTCATAACCAATAGTCTCGGGTGCTCTGATGGTCCCTAAAGTGTCCGGTGGTGGTGTTTTATTTATAGCTAAAGATAGCAATCCTTAATGCTTATACTGTACGAGTATATTACCTTCAAACATCTATTATTATCAAGTAACCCGCCGTTACTAAAAGTTATAAACCAATGCTTTAGAAGAATAGATCGCTTGCCATGCATTACTTAATAGATAATAGAAGACTAAACGCTTTAATACCATCATAATAACAATACAACCTCATTTGTTATTGTCGATAGCGATAATGGTTATCTCTTTTAATCAGGACAACTATCTTCCGTGTATCGTATCGTTTTCCCCGTGTTGGTAAAAGGTGACCAATCGGTCACTTCACGTGTCATTATCATCGTGACTACTCACCTAGTAGAGTTCCGTAACGTCATAAGTACTTGTCATTGGTGTGTTCCGGTTTGGAGGGTAACTTAGTCGGCAGACTTATGCAGGTGACATTTCCATTCCGCCAGACGGATAGCAACGCACCATTAACATCTTTGATGTCTATAGGTGATTGTTTCTCTTTTCATCAGGAGATCCATCTGCTTGTTTGTCTGCTTGTTGCCTCTCTTAAGATATATAAAAAAATCTCCTTCTTTAATATCCTATTTAAAAATGTCTCTCTTTATTCCTGCCTTTTAATGTGTCCAGTCTCCTGTTGCGATGTTTCTAGATATAAAAACCAAATGTGATCTACATATCACAAATGCAATCTATCCAAAATCAAACCCAAGACAACGTGTCACACAATTGAACCGCTAGATCACCAGTAGTATTTATTATACGTTGTATGAGTAAGTCTTGTAAAAATATCTGAAGAATATTCTTCGCACATTGTATTATAATGTAAGTAAATATATTTCGCTCGAGCGGCAACAATGTTTGCGTGTAAATACTTTAAGCACAACCCTCGTAAAGGTTCCCGTTAAAAAGTTCCATTGTTTTTATTTCGTATTTCCCGTTTTCGTTTGACTTATTGGAATATAGAGACCCGTGGAAGATAAATAGGGAGATTTCCATTTTGTTGCTTTCAGATATTTCCTATTCAGCGTTCCTTTCAGTGGAAACTGGAGCGATATTTACTCGATTGCGAAAAAGTCATATTTGGTATTTTCGATCACTTTTAGCAGTGTTACTGTTTCCTTAACTTATTTCGGTACTATTTAGGAATCGAGATGTCATTAGATCTCTATTTTTTGAGGTCCTAGGAAGCTTTTTATTTTTTATTGTGTTGTAGGAATGTGTAACCTCTCAGTACTTTAAAATGGCTTAACTGATAGCAGTGTGATTGAAGAAACTTGATAAGATTTCATCAAAATTAAGTAAATTTTTAGAGAACTTTCAAAAAACATTTTTTAGCTTACTTCCAGAGTAACATACCGATTTCAAAATCTACTCTCATCCTTGAAAATCATGCCGTGAAAATATTCAGCGTTCCTTTCAAAGATCTGGCCAAATTTTCGGAGGCTATTCAGAATCGATAATATGTTCAATTTATGTAACAAAAAATAATTTACAAAATTCAAAATTTCATTTATATCCGATACAAAAAACAAAATGCATAGATATAATTTCAGTTACGCAAAATTCGATCAAAAATATTTCAGTGCCTTCAATCAAATTAAAATTTGATAATAATTATATATCCTATATACAAAATTACAGAATAGTTATATATAATAAAATATATTTATTTTTAATTAAAAAATATATGAAACATACTTGATGATTTCTGTATACGTGTTATAAAATTTCAAATGAATGTACATATTTGGAAAACAAAAATTTACTCCTAATACCAACTATATTTTGTTATTTTATTAATTTTTGTAATATTGTAATACACGTATTTTGAAAAAATATAAATACAAGACAAGCTTGCTGATTTTCTTACGCCAGATCTTCTAAGTATGTGGCCGTGCCCAGGTCCGGTACTAATTCTAAAATTGTCGACTTGTCAAAAGTGCCTAGGGTTGATTTGAATAAAACATTATTTTTAATTTTCTTTGAGTAACTAGCTGTTCCCCGTGAATTCCTTCGTATGACCCACATACATTACGTCCTTAAACTCAGTCGGTTAAAAGTAGCCGATGTTACTCAGTGATAACGTAGCTTTATATTAGTGATAGAATTTTTAAAATCAATCCTGTAGTTTTCTGAGTTAACCCGTTACAAACAAACAATCAAATTTTACCTTCTTATAATATCAGTGTAGAAGACTCGTTACGCGGTCCGTTGCGTAGGTATCTAATTTAAATTCTATGCAAATCGCACAACAATTATTTTCCTAAATTTTCCGGAATATTAATTATTAACCTCTACGTTATCGTGCGTCTCTCTGTGTGTATGTGTGTTCTATACTATATTATATACAATCTTTCGTATTTATAATAATATTGGTATGTATTACAACAGACGAAATAAATGTTGATTTACAATTAAAACAAGAACAAGACACAATTTTATTGAAATTATTTATAAAGGATCAAGCACACTGGGACGGGTCGCTATTGGCCGGCGCGGCGTAAGCTGCATCGCGACGCAACGTATTTTTGTATTTCTTTCACAAACCTTTTGTTAATCATCATATCGCGGATCTTGTAAAACATATAGCTCTTTATAGGCTTAACCTAAATCTATTAATCATCCTTCGTTCTTCATTTATAAACAAATACTCAAAATTCCACCCGCCATAGCACAATGGCAACGCGGCGCATCGGGCCGGGTTGGACCGCATCGCATCCACCGAGATCTGCTTTACAAAAATCCGCTCGATGCGTCCGGGGTAGATGTATCCCGGCGTAGTATTCAATAGTTTGCATATAAAATGTATGAAAGTGATTTAAGCGAATTATTCCCACCCCGGTTGAGTGGTTAGCAAACCTAATCACAAATCGATGAGGCTAAGGTTCGATTCCCAACAGGGACTAACGTTTGTGTGATAAGCATATTTGTATTTCTGGGTTTTTGTGTTTATAATTTATGTTACAGTATTTAATTATGTGTTTCTATGTATTATCATTATCATTAGTATCATTGACTAACATCCATAACACAAGCAAATAATTTGCTTACTTTGGGGTTAGATAAATTCTTGTAATTATCTACTGATATTATTATTATTATTGCGATGCGCTCCGACCCGGATGCTTACCCTGTGTGTTCGATCCTTAATTCGGCACTCTCAAAAAATAAAAATAAATCAACAGAGTTTATGGGTAATTTGTTTTGGTCAACTTTAGATAATGGAATGAATGGAAGTCGGTTACAATGTTACTTCAATTATATTATTCCTGTAACTACGTATACTCGGTGATATTTAGCAATAAAACGTAATTGTTATTGTTATGTTCCATAATTTGTGAGTTAAGTGTAAAAAAACTGTAAGTCTGAACGATAATGAGGTTTTTTGTGAAATTCTTACTAAATAAAAAAGCAAATAAAATTATGCCAATCTCTCGTGTGGTATCTTCAACTGGCGAAAAAACTGAGGTTTTCAGTTTGACATGTTTGTATGTAATATTGTTGGAATTGGATTATATTTGAGTATGATGAATGATAATCTACTGAGGCGTCTATGCACATGTATTAAATTTCGAAAGTGTGTGTATGTTTGTAATACAATATTTATTAATTAATACACTTGTACCTACTGTTTCACAATAAGGCAATTACAATTAATTTCCAACCGGTTTCGTTTACAGAAGTATCTTCAGGGTATTTACAGTTACTAACTAGAAATGAAATCCAAATTGAGGACGATGAAAATTGTAGAATATATGTGTGTCTGTGTTTATTGTTTGTATCTTTGATCACGAATTTCTCGGAAGATAAAAGCTATATCGAGGTGACTATTATTTAAAACAGGTATATTCCAACTTAGGGATAAGTCCAAGTTTCATCAAAATCGGTTTTGTCATTTTTGAGATATATGGGTATAGTTAACAGATACATTCGAAATCGGTTTAATTTTTTAAATAACTTTTTAATTTATAGCTTAGATTAGCGGGAAAACAGATGGCTCTTCTGGTGGAAACTCGTAATCATTGCTTTAAATTACCAAATATATTAATGATACATTGCTATTCATGTCGCTGAGGGTTATTAAACTGACAGCATAGAATAGCGTTATTACTCTAAGACTGACAGATTCATAAATTTCATACTAAAACTCGTCGGCACTTGAAGAAACTACATTTTAATTTCTATTATAAGTACGCTTGTACTGGATTCACTTTTTTTGAACTGGACAAAGCCATCTCGAGGCCGCTACTGCGGCCTCCTTGATGTTGTACTTATGTCTGTCTGCCGACATTACTTTCCCGACTTTTTATTGCCGTAGTAATAATTGAAATATAATTTAAAATTAATCATTTTGATCAGCGAAAATTTACCCATTTATATCCATGAAATAAAATAGTAACATTATAATATCCCCTTGTTGGTTCCGGACTCCTTTGTAGAATAGACCAACTGCCGTTCTGCCAGGCAGATCGTAGAAGGCGACCGATTGGCTATGCGAGTCACTACCATCGTGGCTACTAGGTGGTAGAGTTCTGCATTGTCTCGCCCGGGTCTGGTACCACCGCCTTACCTATTCCTGCCGCAATAACGTCATGCTTACCACTGTCATGTTCCGGTTCGGAGAGTAAGGTAGCCGGTAAACTTATGCATGTGGCATTAGACCTCGCCACAAGATAGCAGCGCACCATTAACATCTTTGGTGTCTATAGGCGATGATTGACTCTTTCCATCAAGAGACCCATCTGTTTGTTTGCTATCTTATGATATAAAAAAAATAATAATAAGTATTTATTGTATCTTGCTACCAAACAATGTCTTTGATAATCGGACAGAATTTTTATTACACTGCTTAAGTAATAATAATATATATATATAATATAATCGACAGAAGTAGAAACCTCTTCGTGGTCGGTCGTATGAGATCGATTGTTTAATGAGTCATTGTGGACAAGGAACTGCACTTGGCGTTACGGATTGTGGGTGATGGATAGGGGATCGTTTGTGAGGCGGAACTTGTGCGACATTTATATTATTTTTTAGCACTGCAGACTAATAGTAGGTATAGCTACAAGCTATTTAGTATTGGTGGCAAAAAATCATCATAGATTCGCTATGTCCGTCCGTCCGTCTATCCGTCCGTCCGTCCGTCCACGCGATAGCTAAGAGGTCCTTAGTACTAGAAAGCTGTAATTTTATATGAATATGCATATTAGTCACGGCAATAAAGTGGTAATATAAATATCGGTGAATTGTGGCAAAATTTATTAATAACGAAAATTAAAAAAATATTTTTTTTTATATTACTTCGATATTTTTAGCCTATATCAAAACTGATCCTTGTTTCAAAAAATGGAGATTTTCAAAAATAAAATTACTTTTATTTTATAACAACACAGATTTTTTGAACTCTGAAAACAATCAAGCTTAGATATAGTTTTTTTTCTTTGAGCTTAAGAGGCCCGGTGGGTCAACTTGTATACAGATTTTTGTACTGTTTTCGATCAGCTTTCGATTTCAAGCTGTTAACCCCAAACACAGCATCTTTGTTGTGCCAAGGCAATAATAGTCTCTTTCATCAGGAGAGCCATAAGCTTATGACATAAAAAATATATTTAACATCATAATATACTCGTATATATTATAATTGCTTTTTGATTTAACAATTAATCAAATATATATTCCCTTTCGGTGTTAGAAGAAAATTCATTTAATATTCGTAACACATTGCTCACTTATGGATATGACATAATTTAACAAGGAATTTTTATTAATTTATATAATGTGATATTTTATTAAATGTAAAATTCTTTGTCGAAGTTATTAAAATTGTATTCATGTTGTACCGACCGTGTTTGAGAAAATTAAATGTTAGTTATATATTTAAATATTTTAAAAATATTGTTTTGCTTTACAAATTTGTCAAAGTTGACCATTACAAAATATATTGAAATATTCCCGAATGTCACTAGTTGTCTTGAAATCATTGATTTGGTGATAAAACTGCCAATTGGGACGAATCATAGTAAACAAGTTATAAGCACATGGTACGCCTGATGTAAAAAGACGACTATTGTCCCTGTACACCAAAGATATTAATTCTGTGTTGCCAGGCCACATGTTTAACTTTACTGGCTCCCTTACTGTCTAAACTAGAACTCAACAGTGGCAGACATTTGGTTTAAGAACTTGTAACAATTAGCGATTGAAAGCTTTATGCAACATGAAAATCTTAATATAGGGCAAGATACAGAAAACCCAGCGTAATATAGAAAGGAGTACCCTGAGTATTAGGCTGGAGGATAAGCAAAATCAAAACACATACGCAAAAAAACAGAAGCTATAGTGTCGAGAAGAACCACCACAGTTTGAACAGCTCACATAAGTGTATAAAAGTGTCCTTCGATAGCCACCGAGTGTTTTAAATTTGATTGTTATAAGTAATGTCGTGTACGACATAATATGATAATGATAATGTCGTGTAATCACCGCCGAGAGATTCACAAGCCGAAGTGATGTGGGGTGTCACCACGACAGACGTCAACTGTCAAGGTTGTTGTGACCTACTCCTCACACCAAATGCGATATAAATGTCCGGACACAGTTACCTAACCCTCCAAACCGAAACAAAACAATGATAAGCATTAACGCTATTGCAGCAACAATAGGCGTACCGGAGTACCAGACCCGATCGAGACATTGTGGAATTTTACCACCTTCTAGTCACAATAGCACACGTAGGTATGGCCAATGTTTTGCCTCTTATGAACTGCCTGGCAGAATAGCAGGTGGTTTTTTTTCAAAAGGGCCCGGACCAATACGGCGAAAAATTATTTTGAGGTACTTGCTGCAAAGTAAAAATTTTACACAATTTGTCAATTGGTTGGTCTTTCATCACCTTATGTGGCTAAATACCGTTGGAAAATCGTAAATGCACGAGCTGTACTTCTCACTATTCCTTCTAGGAAACGGACGTGATTGTTTTATTTCCCAATTCGAGAACCTGAACTGAAAGGTGAATAAACTGACACATTGAAATAACCTAAATGAGTTAATTCTGAATAATTTGAGGTTAAATGTGTGTTTACTAATTGAGTCAGAATTCGCGTTAAATGTCATTACTTCACAGTTCGACTAAAACTTCTGTTGTGGACTTTGGCCCTCATATTAAAATTACCCTTATCAATTAATGTACTAATAATTTTATGTATCTCTATGTTTGACTTTTTAATATATCATTAGATAGAAAACAAGCAGATGGCTCCCGTGATGGAAAGAATTTTAACAACATTTTGACTGTAGCCAAACACCCATCTTGAGCAAGCCCATGCTAAATGGACAGTCATCATCCATACGTATATACGTAGGTATATAAAATTAAATTTATAATTACACTCGAAAAATCTTTCTATCCTTTTAGTGTTAATTAAATTTGTACTTTTGTTTTAAATTACACATTTATATCACATCTACATATAAAAACATTTAAAGTTTATATATAAAATCATCAACTCTCAGCTCCTCAAGTATTTAGAAGAGCACTAGCTAATTAGCGACCGTCAGTACGGTTTCCGTCGCGGCCGCTCAGCTGGTGAACTTCTAGTATACCTAACTCATCGATGGGCGGAAGTAGTTGAGTCCAAGAGGGAGGCATCGGCAGTTACTTTGGACATGATCAGACATCACGTCAAAATTTAAAGTTCCACCCTCACCATCTCGATGTCTGGAAATCCACAACTGTGCGATTCTCCTGACACTTTTTACCTCGCACTACTCCGTTGTCGAACCAATTACCGGCAGGGGTATTTCCGAACGGATACGACATAGAGACCTTCAAGAAAAGAGCTTACTCATTCTTAATAGGCCGGCAACGCAACTGCAAGACCTCTGGTATTGCAGATGTCCATAGGCGGCGGTGATCACTTACCATCAGGTGCACCTCTTGCTCGTTTGCCCCCTCTTCTATAAAAAAACGTTTTTTATATGACATCTATATATAAAAACAGTTAAACATTGCGGGGGTGTGCAGAAGCCTAATATTTTTATATAATACTAGCTGTTACGCGCAGCTTCGCTCGCGAGTATATTAATAAGTCATCCAAATAGCTTTTAATAAAAGTTTCATCCCCTATTTCAGCCCTTCAGGGACTGATTTTTGAAAAAAATTTAGCCTATGTTTGACCCCAGATCTTCAACTATATCCATGCCAAATTTCATGAAAGTCGGTCCAGCGGTTTAGCCGTGAAAGCGTAACAGAAGACAGACAGACAGACTTTTGCATTATAATATTAAGTACGGATGCGTTAGAAATACATTCAATTAATAAAAAAACCAATACACACATTATAATTATGTGACAATAATAAACACCCATTTTCTATACATCTAAAAATCTATTGTCAAACTTGAAAGACATTTTATTGTTTAGTCTATGGTCGAATTTCGACCACAGGGCGATCACTAGTATAAATAAATGTACATATAGCTAGATATTATATAATTGGTCGATTCGACATAGTTTATAAAATCACGGGTGGAATTTATCTGGCACATAATGTTGTCATTTTTTCTTTAGGACAACTCTGAGTAACAGCTTGTAGTCTGGTGGTGATCTATTAATATTGCCGGGCTTCGGATAAGTATGTAAATTATGGGTCTCAATTGTTGCAAGAAGTGGACGATAATTGACACATACCATTAAAATTCAGCAATGGGGCTTATCGCTCATTTTACTATGTTGCTACGCTGCACGATGTTCTTTCATGTGAAAATGGATCGTCACGGATATGACACTTACCAAGATTTACGAGTACATACGAAATATATTTATTATTTACACACGCACACACGTACACACGCACACACGCACACACGCACACACGCACACACGCACACACGCACGCACGCACGCACGCACGCACGCACGCACGCACGCACGCACGAATGCACACACGCACGCACGCACGCACGCACGCACGCACGCACGCACGAGTAATGCTAGAAGATGGAGTAAACCGTGGTTTACCCTGGATGACTTAGTATTACCCAAGATAAACTACCGTGACATTTTGAATTGCAAAATTTTCCTCCAGTTTTGCATGAACATTTCTTTGTAGCACATTTTGTTTTGCAATTACACCTTTTATAACCTTGGCTTCCTGAAAGCAACTAACATTACCCTGTCACCATTGGGTAGACCTAGGTGAATATAGGTAAATCGCGAATTTAAATTTTTTTACTTATTAATCGGACTTTACCCAAAGAGCTTGGGTTACTAAGTCAACCCGGGTAAACTTAGGTTTACTCACTCTTCCAGCATTACATATATACACATACAAGATCGTTAATTTAATGTATAAGATGATATTTATTTGTATAAATATGGCGAATATGAAAATACACTTTAAAATTGGCCAAATTACGTTACATTTAAATTCAACAATTTCTAATTCTTGAGGGTAAAGTGTTTTTCCCTCGTCTCATTCATATTTATTATATCGGGATTTAAGCAAGATATATAAATATAGGCACTACGATCTAATATTTTCCAAGGTTTTTGCGAAAGAAGTTACGAACAAAAAACAGTAGCAACAAAAAGCTAGAAGTTTTCAAAATAATTCAGGAGTTCAACAAAGGCCTCAGAACTTTGAAATAGAGATGTGAACGTAATTCCATTGACAATTTTCAAGTTCTAGTTCGAAAATCTAAAGTTCGAATCCCTCTCATAGTATCATGGCGGCTTTGTCCCGAACACAATAGGCTTGCATGTGTAAAACCGAGCAGAATGGCCATTGCATCAAGGATATTTGTCTACCCCGTAGACAACAACAGGATAGTGTAGTGAGCATTTATTTGCTCATACAAGAAAAGGAAAGTTTTCGTACCTTGTAATATTTTTTCAAACGCCTCGATTTTTAAGGACAAATATTGACACAATATAACAGTAAAACTGCAACAAAACATTTTTATTCCATACATCTTTAGATCTCAAAATAGATACCTGACTATACCTAAATTGTTAAATAAAAAGAAAAACTTCACTTTGTAAGAGTTATCAAACATTTAAACCATAAATATACAATGTAAAAAAGAAACCCTGTCTGATAAGAAAGAGGTATATAGGTAGCCCAATGACAGTATGAAAAAATAATGAAATAATTATTTTTATTAAAATAAAAAAAATATTCTCATTTTAGTACTAAACTTGAGGATCTTCCGCTTAAATTAAGCAAATATTTTTAAAATTTATCCATCGGACAAGGGTTTTTTTACAATTGCTTTTTTATATTAATTAGATTAATAGGAAAAAGAAATTCATAAAAGAAACTTTAAAACTTTCCTGTGGAACAATAACATTTTGTTTCTTTTTTGCTTTTGGACTGATCGCTTAGATCGATTTTCTAAATCAAATGGCAGTCTAACGATTTTGTTTTATTATGGGTCTGCCCATATGCAATATACCCTGCAAATGCAGTTTGTGCACATGTTCATCTCTTTCTTTTTACGATCAAATGAGTATTATGAGTTATGCATTTTTGGATTTTCCAAACTATAATGATTGACTATGGTTTAGTTAAAAATCAATTATTTAATTTATATGATGTAACATTTTCGTGGTTCAAATTATTTAAAATAAAACTTAAGATTTACAGATGTGAAATATTTAGCTATAAATAAAAGCTGCCGTCACCAAATATAGTAGATTTTATAAATGTTATTGTATAACTGCAATTATTATCATTTGTAATATAATAATTTTAAAGATGATTTTCTTTAGAAATGAAATAGATTGTCTCGTGATCGAACTGGTGATTTAGGGAATACTTTTTTGTTTTTATATGGGATGTTTTAATATACAGCGAGTATGGGACGATCTACCAAAAATCGAAACCGCAGCTTTGGGCCACGATACTGAGATTAAAGCCGTTGGAAAGTAGGAATTTTTTTTGACACTTTTTTACGTTAAATTTGTATAACTTGATTTATTGTAATACACTACGGTGCTTATTCTAAAAAAATGGTTAAAATTAAAGAAATAGACAAATTAAGTAATGTATTATGTGCCACGTCATGCCGCGCAAACTAAACGGCTGGTTCGAGAATGAAGAATGTTACCAGGTATGCCAAATCGCTTGCAATTTTGTCTCAGTAAAGCCTGTATGTATACAAATACACTAGTTTTTGTTGTAGGAAAAAATACCTAGTAGTTTTGATTTTATAGGCATTCAAAGTTTCGAAAAATATCAAGTCTCGCTAACAGCCACGTGACCGCTTGTGACGTCATGACACAACGCGCCGCGCCTCGCTTAGTATCAAATCAAGTCTCCAGCGGTTATAGTATAGTAAGGTGTAATAGCTTGCGCAGTATTTTGTTGTTTTCGTCAGCGTATTACTTTAATAGTCTATTAATAGTAAATATTATTCGATTAATAAAATGAATGAAGGATTCGAAAAAGAGCAATCGGATATTTCACCTAAAATAGATGGATTAATGGTTGCGCATTATTTATCAACAAATAGTGATTAAATAAATAAATAAATAAATATTCACGGGACAAATTACACTTACTGATCTAACCCCAAAGTAAGCAATTATTTGCTTGTGTTATGGGTGTTAGTCAACGATACTAATACATAGAAATACATATATAAATAGCAGAATATATATAATAAACACCCAAACCCGGAAATACAAACATTTATGCTCATCACACAAATGCTTGTCCCCGTCGGGGATCGAACCCGAACCCCGTTGATTGCGTAGTCAGGGTCGCTAACTACTCGACCAACGGGGCGGTCATTTCGTTGGCGCCGAAATGCGAGGAAGAAAAATGCAAAGGTAAGAAAACTTTCCTTGCTACTACTTATGCTTAATAGTTTATCTGTTCTAAATTATTTTATCAAAACAAAATACCCAACTAATGTCGTAATGAAAGAATGCAACTCAAATAATAGAAGGACCTACCTACCATTAAATTTTTACGTTAAAGACAACAAATATGTATTAGTTTTGTAGCTATAGGTAGGTACGTAGGACGTAGGTATATGTACGTGTATAGGTACCTACCGTTCTTCTTAATTTAAATAAATACCTCGGGAACTCCATCCTTTCATACGCTTGCGTAGCGTTTGCCCATCTCCCCCGTACGGACTTGCATCCGTTGCAAGTGGTACAAAATAATTGCAAGTGGTATTGCCACGGGAGCACCGTGGTATATGCGCAACGTAGACCTCCATAACGATCTTGAATTGCCGAGCTTAGCAAAGCATTTCAAAGTCATCTCCGAAAGATACTTCGATCGTGCCATCTCGCATCCAAACCCACTGGTGGTAGCCGCGGCTGACTACATCCCAGACCCTATCCCGATCCCAAACTACGTAGGCCCCGCCACGTTCTTACCGATCCCGATGACCCGATAACTCTGGCCAACGGTTTACACGATAACACTACACACCTACATTCGCGACACCGTCGCCGCCGGCGGCGACGAGGACCCCTGTTTCGCCCTTCGGCGAACCGAGCTCAAGGGCAACGTTCGGCGGACGGACAAAACAATGCCACTAGCCCTCTCATCGCAAATCACGACCCCACCCTAAGCCGAGGTTCGGTCTCACAGGAGACACCCTTAGGGCGGAGGGCGTACAGCCCTACACTTTTAAATTCTGGCTGAGCACTCTGCTCGCCCCCGCGACCGGTGAAGCTGTAACAGCCCATAAGGCTAACAGCAATTGAGACATTCCGAAAAAAAAAACCTCGGGAACTGTACATTTTCCCAGAATTAAAAGGAGCCGTGAGTTATTCCAGACTTCGTCCAGATCCGTTCAGTAGGCACAACTCATGATTTCCTAGTATTTGGATTGGACATTTTTTTTTGGAAAAGTATTGAGGTGTAATTTCGACGGCACGGGCGCGCGGCCGCGAGTTGAAGACTGAGCGTGTTGTGAGATGACGTCACAGCGTCAACGGCAGCCAGCGTCGTGCGGTTCAACTTATTTTACTTCTAAATCGGAAACTAATTGACGTATCGAAGTAATTCTTTCACTAGTATTTTTTATTTTTCACAGAGAATATGGAATGCTAATAATCAAAATTAGTTAACATTCTTCATTCCGCGGACGCAACGAGTCAGCGCAACGATCGCTTTATATTGCATGGCATAAAATTTTTTGCACTTTCTCCCAAAAAAGAAA
This sequence comes from Apodemia mormo, assembly GCA_036924255.1. Taxonomy (NCBI): domain Eukaryota; kingdom Metazoa; phylum Arthropoda; class Insecta; order Lepidoptera; family Riodinidae; genus Apodemia; species Apodemia mormo. Next base: position 20,470,415 of record JAUPFN010000012.1, on the reverse strand, counting down.
ATTGCCATCATTACTACAACCTAGTACGTAACGTATTAGAACGTAAACAGTCAAAAGACTGTCCCTTACACGTTGTGCATAAAATGTTAATCGACTTTACTTTCAAATTTAATAAGCGATATGAATTATATTTAAAAGAATTTAGAAGTAATGGGTACGTTGTTTATACCCTTGTATTAGCTGAAAATATTTTCATTGAATGAAACTAAAAGTTATTATGGATAATTCAACAAAATAATCATTTATTTCCCAAATTTATTAATTGACTATAGTAATCGAGTATGTTTTATATCAAAACCTAAGTTTCGCAATATTGCACTGTTTTGAGTAGTCGGTACTCGGTGGGTATCACGACAAAAGCATATTTGACTACCGCAGAAGTAGACTTCTTAATACCCCATTGTATTTATTCTTTGCTCAAATAGCGGGCAGTGGGATTGGATTAACCATTTAACCAAAGCCCACATGATAAAAATTGCCTCTTACCAACACCTTTTTCGCGTGGTGAATTGACAGTGAGTGATGTTTGGGAACACTTCAGTCCATCTGTTAAAATTCTTTTTCACTCAAAATATCTTTCCGTCCAACCTTTTTGTGAAAAAAGTTTTATTGTCCTCCATTAACTAATAGGACAACATGGTCAGGGGGAATTACAGCAATAAGTTAACTTAAAATCTTATTTTATCAAAATAGCGGTGCTATACGAGCCTCTTGAGCTACGGCCTAGGTATAGAGAAGTCGAGTGGCACACATTCCGTATAATGCATTCTTCCTTTAGAGAATAGCTTGACTAAAATTAGTTTCATTCTATATCCAAGACTGTACGTTGTTCAAATATTAAAGTTTTCAATGTAAACATTCTCAGACGACTTTACAGTAGAAAATGTTCTATTTTTTCTTTTTATCGTGTACCTAAAATGTTATATGCCTACATTTCTATACATATATGAACCGATTCATAGAATTCTTTCGCTTTTATTTGGGAGGAAATTAGTTTCAGTGTGAATTATATTTGACTATTGATACTGGAGATAAATAAATTTCCTTTTGGTAAATAAATTTCACGCCTACATTAATATGTGTAAATAATATACACGCATATAAACACGTATAAATTGTAACTTAGCGTCAAATTAAGGTAGATTGAGAGATTAAAAGAATTCGTATGAGAAAACACAAATTTATAATATAAATAATAATTTCCGAGCTAATTTCGGCTACAGTGACCACTAGGCAGGATCCGTCCCCATGTGCCATAGTTGATATAAAATGTGTGAAAGCAATCTAGGCGGATTTTTGCGATAGGGCCCAACTCGTTGCGCCCTGTCTCAGTGTGTTCCTTTATTCGACAAAAATATCCGGCTCTACGGGAGAAATATAGTAAAATGTCGAAAATGTAAGACGAGATTCTTAAAATATATTTATTGATTTTTATTTAATTTGGTGGTCATAATTTAAAATAGTTTGGAAAATCTAAAATTACACGCCTTAAAAATTTTTTTTAACCCCCGACGGAAAACGAGGGGTGTTATAAGTTTCAGGTGTGTATCTGTGTATGTGTGTATCTGTGTGTCTGTCCGTGGCATCGTAGCGCCCTGGCGGATGGTCCGATTTGATTGCGGTTTTTTTTTAATTGAAAGCCCTGTTTTGCGAGATGGTTTTTAGCTATGTTTCAATAGAATCTGTTCAGCCGTTTCAAGATCACCAGCTTTTTTCTAATTGATGAAAGAAATTAAACAAATTGTAATGGCTTTATTTATACTAAATTTTGTATTTTCTTACTTTATTGATATTACAATTACATGGTAACCTTGACGTGATACTTTGAGATCCTCATTCAAAGACTATAAGCATCCATTTAACTGGCAATTTTCGTATGTAAATAACTGATTTTCTAAATATTGCAAGCAACTTTTTAACGACTTTCTGATATCGTTTGTACAAAAATTTGACAGACTTGTAAAAGCTCAGTGACAATGCAATACTATGGTACTGTAACACCTTTATGGTGTTACATACGAACTGGCCATTTTGTCGACTTTCAAATGTAGAACTGTTTAGTATGTAGAGAAAGAATAAATTGTTTTTTAGAATAGGAGTATCTTTTAAGATTTGACGTAAGATAGACGTCTCTGAAAATAAACGAAGATATATACGAAAAGTCTAATTTCTTAAAGAATCCCAAAAGGTCCTGCTACTAATTAGTACCTCGAGCAGCAAAGCGAGTACCAAGAAGGTTCCCTGAATAAAAAAGGGATATCGTCGGCAAAGTAACACGTCCGGCACGTAGTACGTTGGGCGGCGTTACAAATTGGTGGAGGCGCCGTGCAGTCGCGGTGTGCAGTTGCTGTGGGAAGTTGCTGTGTGAAGTCGCTGCGGGAAGTCGCTGCGGGAAGTCGCTGTGTGAAGTGGCTACGGAAGTTCCCACGTTCAGGCGCTAAGCGCAATCACCACGCTAGAAAAACCAGGAGAGCTAAGTATTGGTGTCAGAGGGTAAGAGTTGAGATGGAGGCCATCAAGCGCTTCAACGGAACGCAAAACTTGGCGTTCGCTGAGTTTATTAAAGATTTCAAAACGGTCGCGGCGATAAATAAATGGGACATGGAGAGCCTACCGTTACTTCTGGGACTATATCTCGACGGTCCGGCATTAGCATTTTATAAAATGATATATACCGACACGGCCAATTTCGATGAATTATGTAGAAAAATTGAAAACGAATTCCCCGTTTCAATAAATTATGTGGAACGATTTTATGTATCTAAGCAAGGCCGTGATGAGGAACTATTAACCTATTTTTACAGACTCAGCGACACCGCAGCCAAAGCTGAAATTTCAGACGTAATTTTTGTAAAACAATTCATCAAAACGATGTTACCCTCGCTAAAAGAAAAGCTAGGGATGAGAGTGTATTCGTCACGAGAAGAATTACGAAACACAATCATTCAATACAACGAGGTCTTTGGGGGTCAATTGAGAGCGAGTAACCTTCCTTTGCAACCGCCGATGGGGGTACAACAGAAGGTGAAATTCAGGGAGGAACCAGACATCCTGCCCAATACGCCCATACGCTCACAGGCAGAACATCCACAGCCATCGGAAGTTTTTCACACGCCCCGGTATAATTTAAGGCCGAGACATTATGAAAGAACGGCCTCAAACACACGTAATGATTTCAGACGCAGCCCGATGTCACCGAAACACCCAAACGTACAGGGACGCCGCCAAAGAAATGAAACGCGGGAGATGAGAGCTGCGTCCCAAACAGATGAAGATCTCCCGGCAGAAAGCAAAGGTTTGTCCAGTCCATTTATACAGGTCATAATTAAGGGTCATTCGTGTTCGGCGTTAATCGATACGGGAGCAGATATATCGTGCATGTCAAATGATCTCGCGGAACATCTAAAAATAACATTCAAAGATGATGCACCCAATAGGCATTTTGTAAAATCGCTAGGAGGATCGTTACTAAATGTGATAGGAAAAACGTGTGTAAATTTAATGATAGATAACAGTATTTTTGCGAATGAAATGTTAATAATAGAGAATATTAAAACTAAACTTATATTAGGTCGAGACTTTCTGAAAAAATATGATGCTGTAATAGACTTTTCAAAGAATTTCATATGTCTTAAACAGCGTTGCTATGTAGATTTCATTAATACCTCATTGCTACGAAACAATGATGATCGTTCCAGTATGGACGGCTACCATAGAAACGTTGTAAATAGTAATGTCACTGATGTAAATAAATCATATAATTTGTTAAAAACGGATTACATGTATTATGTGAATTATGTAGAGAAATACGAGGATAAATTATATCCGCACATAAATTCTAACAATGAATGCGAAATGGATGAAATTAACATTAATCCGGAATTATGTAAAAAGCAAAAGAATATGTTACGAAATCTGTTTAGTAAGTATAGGAAATGTTTCGCATTTAGGCCCACAGAATTAGGTAGGTGTAAACTAACAGAAGTAGAAATAAAAACGGTAGACCAGGTAGCAGTACACCACCCGCCATATCGTGTCTCACCTAAACAACTAGAAATAATCAATACACAAGTGAGAGAAATGTTAGACAACGGTGTCATTCGCGAATCTAAAAGCTCTTATGCTTCCCCAGTAGTGTTGGTGCGGAAGAATGATATGGAGATTCTGTGTGGACTATCGTAAGTTGAATAAAAAGGTGGTGACAGATAGCTATCCATTGCCTATTATAGAGGACATTTTAATATATCTGTCAGGTGCCCACTATTTCGCTGATTTAGATTTAAATTCTGGCTATTGGCAACTTATGATTTCGGAAAGTGATAGGCATAAAACGGCATTTATCACACCGTCAGGATTGTATGAGTTTAACGTGTTACCTTTTGGCTTAAAAACAAGTCAGGCAGTATTTCAGCGTACAATGGATAAGGTGTTAGGGGATATCAAATACAAGAATGCCATCTGTTATGTTGATAATATATTAATATGGGGGAAAACTTTCGCAGAATTTAAGGAAGCATTAGAAAAGGTGTTAATGCGCCTTAAGGAAGCGAACCTTACGCTTAAACCAAATAAATGTAGTTTTGGGTATGGAAAGATAAGTGTGCTAGGGCATGAAATATCGGGGGTTGGTATTCGACCAGATAGCAGGAAATTAAAGGCGATAAAAGAAATGCCTGCACCTACAAATGCAAAACAGGTAAAATCGGTACTGGGAGTATTCTCCTATTACCGTAAGTTCATTAATAATTTTGCCAAAATTGCTCTACCCTTAACAAAATTACTAAAGAAGGGGTCGAAGTTTTGTTGGTCCTCGGAACATCAAAACGCGTTTTCCATTATCATAGATCGAATGTGTAACCCGCCTATTTTAAGTCATTATTCTAGTGATAAGGATGTTTTAACTAGGTTGTATATAGATGCTAGTGGAGAAGCTCTGGGATGTTGTTTAATGCAGGGGAAAATAGAGATGCATCCGATATCGTATGCGTCGAGGAAGTTGAGTGAGGCAGAAAAGAAATATTCCACTACTGAGAAAGAATGTTTAGGTCTAGTGTGGGCGTTAAATTATTTTAGGCATTTTTTATGGGGATTGAAGTTCCAAGTCGTAACCGATCACAAGGCGTTATGTTGGCTTAGAGATAAGAAAGATATGAATGGAAGGTTGGCGAGATGGTCACTGAGCATACAAGCATATGATTTCGATATCGTGCATTGTGCAGGCAGAGAGAATGTAGTTGCCGATTTTTTAAGTAGAAACCCGTTGAGTGTGGAGAGTACAGCCGAGAACGCTCAGAAAGAACAAGAGGATGGTTTGGAAGTATATAAATTAGAGGTAGTTAAGGTCCAAGAAGAGCAAGGGATGGATGAGTCATGTAGGCGTTGGTTATCCCGAGTAAGGATGAGCAATACCGGAATATATAAGGGGTATATTTTGAAAGAAGGGGTTTTGTGTAAGAGAGTAAAGCGTGGACATGTTATGAAGGATCTTGTAGTTATACCTAAGGGTTTGTTATGTGAGATCTTACAGGAACTGCATGACGACCCGTGGTCAGGGGGTCACTTGGGTTTGGCAAAAACGTTATGTAAATTCAGAGATACTTATTATTGCGAGAATGCTGAGAAGGAGATCGAGAAGTATGTAAAAACGTGTAGGTTGTGTCAAGAAAGAAAAAAGGTCAGACAAGTAGCTGAACTACAACCTATAACTGTGACCCATATGATGCAAAAGGTAGGAATCGATATTTTAGGGCCTTTTAGAAAATCTTTAAATGGAAATAAATATATTATAGTATGTGTTGAATATGTGTCGAAGTATGCGATATGTAAAGCGGTACAAAGAGTTACGGCAGAGAAAGTGAGTGAATTTCTGATTGAGGAGGTATTTTGTAGATACGGAGGTGTTAAGGAAGTAATTTCTGATAGGGGAGCAGTATTCACGGCACACCTAGTGAAAGAAACTGTAAATCGATTCGGGGCAAAGTCGCGATTTAGTACGGCGTTTAGGCCAGAAACGAACGGGTTAGTAGAGCGGTTCAATAAAACGCTGGTTCAAATGTTATCGATGTATGTTGCCAGGGACCAACGAGACTGGTGTAGATTTGTGCCATTAGTATGTCATGCAAATAACACTAGCAAACAATCAACCACTAAAGTTTCACCATATATGATGATGTACGCTAGGGAACCGATATTCCAAAGCGACATGGGGGTAAATAGGGATAGTCAAAGCCGGGAAGTAAATTATGCCGAGAGACATAATTTACAAGGTGCGTTAGTCCGGAAAGCAATATAAAATATTAGAAGGGCACAAGTTAGGCAAAAGAGATATTTTGACAAAAGGGCTAAAGTAAAGGACTTTTCACCGGGACAATTAGTATTAGTTTATACACCAAGACGGGTGAACAATAGGAGTTTGAAATTATGTAGGTTATATAAAGGGCCGTTCAGAATAGTGGAAAGAATATCTAATGTAAATTATGTAATTACGAAATTAAGCAATAGGAGATATAGAGATATTGTACATATAAATAGGTTGAAAGCATTTCATGTACGTATGTAAAAAAAATATATAGTGTACTTATAGTCATTCATTGTAATAAAAATTGTTACATGTTAGACCATTACTTTTGTTTGGGCTTATGTATGAGAATACTAATACTTGTATTTGTTTCATGTAATATGACGGGGCTCAACCAATGCTGTGATGATGGACCGAAGCTAAAAGAAAAAAGATGACCAAAAGAATATTAAATGAAGAAATGTCATATTTCCAATAGCAATGTATTCCTCTCAAGTTCTTTCGTTTAATAATATTCTTATGGGGGTATAATGTATACTAGGGACAGAGCCGCCTTAGTATGAAGTCGAAAGAGTCAGTATAGGTTAAGGGTTGAAAGTCTTTTGAAGGGGAGTTCAACGTTGTAGTGCGACATAGTCGACACAAAGGATATCTGTATAGGATATACATGAACTCGGATAGTTTTGGGAGACATCATAATGATGGTATTGATATGGTTCAGAATAAGGAATATTTATGATCGTGATCTATATATTGGGGCGAGCTCGATGTTGAGAGGAAGTAATACTTCAATCTTTTTTCTTTTGGTCCACCAAGGAAAAGAAGTTTGAATTGTTATGCCTTTCCATCTCTTATTATCTCTTATACAGCTAGAGCCCTTCAGGCTAAAGTGTAATAAAAAAAAAAAAAATGTGTTTGCGGTAGGATAGGTTAGGTGAGGGGACTGTGGTCTGTCTTTTAGAGGGGTTTTGGGAGACCAAAGTTTGTGCCATGGTGTGGTGGTAATGAACAGAACCACACATGGGGCAAACTATCTTTTAGGAAAAGACAGTCCCACCAAAATGTACCTTCCCCTCGTAGGTAGGGCAATCAGGATAGGGATAGGTAGGCCATATGAAGGGAGACAAATGCCCCTCCAGTTTCAGCTGCTCCCACCTTGGGGGGTAGCTGATGTAACACCTTTATGGTGTTACATACGAACTGGCCATTTTGTCGACTTTCAAATGTAGAACTGTTTAGTATGTAGAGAAAGAATAAATTGTTTTTTAGAATAGGAGTATCTTTTAAGATTTGACGTAAGATAGACGTCTCTGAAAATAAACGAAGATATATACGAAAAGTCTAATTTCTTAAAGAATCCCAAAAGGTCCTGCTACTAATTAGTACCTCGAGCAGCAAAGCGAGTACCAAGAAGGTTCCCTGAATAAAAAAGGGATATCGTCGGCAAAGTAACACGTCCGGCACGTAGTACGTTGGGCGGCGTTACAGTACCATCCAACAAAGCTTATTATGTAGGGACTGGAGCTCTTTGATCCAGAGTTTTAACAAGATAACCTTGTTTGGACTCATAGGTTTTGTTTCTAAAAGTGCAAAGTTTGATTAGTGCTCATGTTGACGAATGTCTGAAGATGGAGCTGAAAAAGTGGTACCGAAAACCCCGCGTAGAATGTAGAAAGAGATAAGATGGTCAAGTTCGGACTCGATGGATATTTAATGACGCGTACTTTCCATTATATATAATGTCAAAGACCTGAAGATGGAGCCGTAAGTGTGTTAGTGTAACTCGCAGATAGAAATTCCTAATATAGTGGAGTTTGAAGTCATTTAATTTGTTATAGTAGGTTCTTTCTCATGATGATAAGGCTCTGACGATTGAGCCAAAAAGTGACATTGGAACTCCAAGAATCCAGCTTCAAAATACAACTACAATGAACGCCTAAAGTAAATGAGGTAGTATTTTTGAATTAGCACTTAATTTTCTTGTATTGGCAAACACATGTGCTGGATGATTTTGAGGCTCTGATGATGAAACTGAAAAGTAACCATGAGAACTTCTAAACTAGATAAGATACACTAATCGAAATTGGACTCATTTGTTCTGTTTGGACAAGCACTCTAGTGCTAGATGATTTGCACAGTCTCATGATAGAGCTGGGAGTACGCTATGGGAACTTTGGATTAAAATAGAGAAACACCATCTACTTTGGTGTCATTTGTTATTATAAGAACTTTGGAGCGGAATGGCTTCCAGTGCCTGATAATAGAGCTGGAAGATGTGCCCAAGAACTTTTTAAAGAAAGGTTAATCCATCAAGTGGGGACTCATTCAGTATGTATTAGCAAACAAGATGTTTTAAAATATTTTAAAACATCTTAAGTTTTCGATTTTATGGCTTTTATTTTCTGGCTTTGAAAATTTAAGTTGTAACAAGGTTTATAATACATCAAGATAAAATTGAAATTTTCAGAAATCCTTGACACATCCTCAGACTACCATTCTGCTACATATGCCTCATTTTAAGAGCAAAACGGAAAAGGATCTTTGAAACAGAATCTTGCAGCATCAGGTTAAGGTTATTAAGATTCTTTACTCCATGAGCTTGAGTTGTTTTATTGCAAAGCTCCGATGGCCTCCAGCTCTACTATGTAACCCTGGAAATCATTGTAATTCAGAGTGTATATAAAAATAAAGCAAATGAGACAACACTCGATGAGCTTATTTTGTTTAGTGCAGGAGTTACATGGTCACTTTCTAGTTCCATTATCCAACCTTGCAAATCTCGGCCAACTATATCGACCGATGGCCACATTCTAGTTCCACCATTATTATATCTTACGAAACATCTGGCACCTAAGTTTTGCCAAAATAAACCGAATTAGCCCACATTCGATGGGTTTATCTAGATTAGCTAAGAAGTTCTCATGGATTTCTTCCAGCTCTATCATCAGACACTTGAGAACATTCTGCTCCAAAGTCTTTAAAAGAACGAATCAAACGAGACCAAAACCTATGGTGCTGCTTAATTTTCATTCATTCATTCGTTTCGTTCCCATGACCTTTTTCCCACTTTATCGTTAAAACCTGGAAATCATCTAACACAAAATTATTTGTCAAAATAAAACAAATAAGGCCAAATGAGTTTATCTCGTTTAGCATAAAAAATCCCGTAGCCGCCTTCTAGTTCCATCTTTCCATAGATTCTTAAAATCATCAGTATTTCAAAGCAAGCAGTATGCTAAAACAAATCCAATTAGCCCATACTCGATGGGTTTATTTAGTTTAGCAAGATCTGATGGACTTCTTCCAGTTTTATCTTCAGCTCAATTTAAATTCAAAGTTCTCATTACCTCCTTCCTGCTTCATTCTGTGACCATAGAAATTATCTAGTACCAGGGTATTTCTTAAAACAGAACAAATGCGTCCAAAATCGATGGGTTTATCTTGTTTAGTTTATATGTTCCTATAGCCACTTTCAATTTCCATTATTAAATTCAAAAAATCATTTAGCACCAAAAATATGCCATAACAAACCGAAGCAACCCACACTCAATGGGTTTTTCTGGATTAACCTAGGATTTCTCATGGACTTTTTCCCGTTCTATCATCTAACACCGGAAGCCATCCTGTTCCAAAGACTTTAAAACAACGGGTTTGAAGAGTTGTTAAATTTTAATTCGAAGTTACCATAACCTCCTTCCTGTTTTATTATAGGACCTTGGAAATCATTTAGCATTAGGGTATTTGTCAAAATAGAACAAATAAATCTGAGCTCGATGCTTTTATCTTGTTTAGTTTAAAAATTATCATGGCCACCTTCTAGTTTCATCATCAGATCCTAAAAATTATCCAGCACCAAAGTGTATGTTCAAACAAACCCAATCAGCTTACACTCAATGAGTTAATCTGGATTTGCTTAGAAGTTCTTATAAACTTTTTCCAGCTCTATTGTCAAGCACTAATAACCATCATGCTTCAAAATCCTTGTAAAATTTACTCCATTTTAACATTTTACGTACTTCTAGCTCTAACATGAGACTCTGTAAATCATATAGCACTAGAGTGATTGTCCACACAGAACAAATGAGTCCAATTTCGTTTAGTTTATTTTATTTAGTTTAGGAGTTCTCACGGTACATTCCAGTTCCATCATCACATTCTGAAAATCATCCAAAACTAAAGCTTTTACCAATACAAGACAATTAATTGTTTATACAAAAAATTACCCTCGTTTAGTTTAGGAGTTCACTGTAGTTGCATTTTGAAACTAGATTCTTGAAGTTCCAATGTAACTTTTTCGGCTCAATCTTCAGAGCCTCATCGTCATGAGAAAGAACTTACTATAACGAATAAAAGGACCCTTCTTAGTTTTAATTACACACTTTTTATCTGTGAGTTACAATGCCTCTCTTACAACTCCACTCTCAGATCTTCGATATTATATGTAATGGAAAGTACACGTCATCAATAATCCATCGAGAATTGACTATCTTATCTCTTTCTACATTCTACGCGTGAGTTTCAGTAGCACTTTTTCAGCTCCATCTTCAGATCCTCATTATCATGAGAACTAATCAAACTTAGTACTTGTGGCAACAAGACCAATGAGTTCGAGCAAAGTTTTCTCTTTATTAAAACTCTGCATCAGAGAGTTCCAGTTCCTACGTCAAGGCTATATTAAGAGCTCAGTTGGATGATACCATAGTATTGCATTGTCACTAAGCTTTCTCAAGTTTATAAGTTTTTGTACAAACAAATCAGAAAGTCATTAAACAGTGATTTGCGATATTTCGAAAATCTATTATTTATATACGAAAATTGCCAGTTAAATAGATGCTGATGATCTACGAATCAGGATCTCTAAGTATCAGGTCAAGGTTTCGATGTAATTGCAATATCAATGAAGTAACAAAATACAAAATTTTGTATTGATAAAGCCTTTACAATTTACTTAATTCCTTTCTTCAATTTGAAAAGAGCTGGTGATCTTGAAACGGCTACACAGATTCTATTGAATCATAGCTAAGAACCATCTCGCAAAACAGGGCTTTCAATTAAAAAAAACCGCAACCAAATCGGACCATCCGCCAGGGCACGGACGATGCCATGGACAGATACACAGATACACACATATACAGGTACACAGATACACAGATACACACCTGAAACTTATAACATTTAATCTACGTTAAAATATTACCCAGTTTCTCACTTAGAAAATGAGTTGCAACAAGGTTTTTATTTTTATTTTGCGTACAAACAGAAGAATTTACTTTTAAAGCAAACTTAGATATATTTCTCAGATAATGTAGCTCGAACGAAACGATCGAACTGGTGTGAAGATACGTATGTATGTATGTAAAATATTTCGAGTTATCTTACTTTGAACATTTTAGTTTCAACAAGCTTCTTAATGCAAAAATATTCATTATAAACATCTCGAGTTTTCGATTTTAAAATATCTGGCTTTGAAAATTTAATACCAAATACACGTTTTCTTACAAAGAGAAGAATATAATCTACGTGAAAATATTTCGCAGTTTCTTACTTAGAAAATGAGTTGCAACAAGGTTTTTAATACTAAATTATACTTTTGCGTACAAACAGAAGAATTTATTTTTAAAGCAAACTTAGATACATTTCTCAGATAATGTACCTCGAACGTACCTGACTGCAGCAAGATAAGCCCCGAAGGAATGCAACTTGCACGATAAATAGCCAATAAATCACGAATGAGAGTAATGGAGTCTTTTAATTATTGACTGCACTCGTTTTTGTTCGTAGCGTCCCGCAATTCCTGCATTTATTTCCAAGGTAATTTCTGTGATTTTTCTATTTTACAGTGTGTAAAGAAAACCCTGTCCGATACGAAAGATGTATGCTTAAAGGCATTACTGAAAAAATATTAATATGACTTTATTTCAGAAAATAAAAAAGATATCGTTTTTTGAATATTCGTATTTTTACTTACATTACCCTAGAGTTAAGCAAATATTTAAAAAATTACAACATCTTTTCGCTGTTTGTTTCTTCGCCTTCGCGCGTTGTTCGTTTGTCGGCTTTTTACAAACGAACTTTACACGCGCCACTTGTCCTTCGGTAGCGAGAAACGTATTGCCGGCTTGGCTTTGTGCGGCATTGTTTGATAATAGAATCTACTTATTTGTAGGTGTTGTCATACGTAATGTATGAAAATACCATTTAAGATTACTTTTTTATTGGGAAAACTAATCAATTAATATTCGTAAAATAATTATACATATGTAACCGTATTACGGTACCATAACACGTTTAATTATCCGACAGGGTTTTCTTTACACACTGTATACGACTTAGTAGTTTTATAATTATTTGTGATTTTATATAAACCTATAAATTTTTATCCTATTAGAACAGCTAATTATTGATAAAGTTTTTTTTAACGTGTCACAAGTCACAACCATTACGACCATCTTCTTTACATAGTATAAACCACAGACCGCATTTACTCCGTGGTATAAACTAAAGTCGTTTCCGCTATGTGTTCACTTATATCTTTTAAATCACGCAACGGATTTTAATGCGGTTTTCATCATCAAACAGAGTGATTCAAGTGGAAGGTGTATATGTTTATTTCTCCGTGTTGGTCTCGGGCTCCTTTGAAGAATAGGCCAACTGCCGTTCTGCCAGACAGGTCGTAAAAGGCGACCGAGTGGCTATGCGCGTAACTACTAGGTGGTAGATTTCCGCATCGGCTCGAATGGGTCTGGTACCACCGCCTTACCTATTTCTGCCGCAATAGCGTCACTGCTAGTCAATGTCGTGTTCCGGTTTGGAGGGTTTGTAGCTGGTAAACTTATGCATGTGGCATTAGACCTCGCCAAAAGATAGCAACGCACCATTAACATTTTGGTGTCTATAGGCGATGGGTGACTTTTCCATCAGGAGACCCATCTGCTTCTTTGCTGTCTTACGATATATGTAAAAAAATGTATTAAACGTGCATATTATATTAGAAAAACCGAGAATTTCAAAGATTTATCGTAAAAACGTATTTTTGTGTGTTTACATTGCACCCGTGTAAAGTCGGGTCGAGTCGCTAGTTAACTAAATGGCAGTATTCTGTTTCGAACTTGATTGGTTCCACCGCCTTATAAAGTGTATAATAAAAACCTTACCTGATCATTAAAGACACTGTTTGATAGCCTAATACAACCAACTATATCGAATCGATCATATAGCGAAGAAGAATTTCGCCACATCGAGCCTGCCGACACTAGCTCAGTGGCAGAGCGTCCCGGCTTTAGGGAGACGGACGCAGGTTCAAATCCTGTGTGTTGATACTTTCTTTGTTGTTTTTAAAGTTTTTCAAATATTCCCAAGCACGGGGCGAGTGCATTAAAGTGTGTGCACTGACGCTATTGCGGCACAAAAATAATTAAAACCATTTATGTGTTGTTATTTTGTGGATATAGAAAGATACTCTATCCTGTGTTGGTCCGGGCTTCTTTGAAGAATAGTCTCGCCCGGGTATTTGGGCAGTGGTAGCCAAATACCTTTCCCTGGCGCAATAGCGTCAACACTTGTAAATGACGTGTTCCGGTTTGGAAGGTAGACTTATGCATTGCCATCCCGCCACATGGATAGCAACATACTATTAACATCTTTGGTGTCTATAGGCGATACCATTAATACTCCATTAACATCTTTGTTGTCTATAGGTGTCTATAGGCTTTCTATCCATCTGCTTGTTTGCTGTTTAATTCTACATTTTCCCCGATTAAAATAATTAATCTTAAATGATATTTCAGACATTACTATAGCAACACTTTATTGGCAGATTAAAGTCACGCCGCGATTGTAGAATCGACGTATTGACGATCCAGTTTAAAATATTCACTTCGTTTTAGGGAAATTAAAGGGTTAATAAATACATGTACTAAATACAATAATTTAATAAATACAGTGTATATGCATTTTAAAATGTCAAAATATTTTTGTTTTTATTATAAATAGAATCATTTAATTATTCTGTTTGATAATGTCATCGACTATATGACCCTTTCCAGTCGGATCGGGTCTTTTTCTTCACTGTACTGTGTTCTTATTCCTGCCGCAATATTTATCTTACTATGTGGTTAAGCAATGTTTTCTTTCTATTATATTCTTGTCTTTCAATATGTACAATCTTTTACCAGTTAAACTGTACATACTGTACATAAAAAGGTAAAATAGAATAAATTTGTTATAATCTCTCAGTTTGATAATAGACTTCCACCATAAACAAAATAGAATATGAGTGAGTATTATGTGAGGCAAATGTTAGTATGTGTAATATTTATTTCTATTAAACTGTTATGTATTTTTTGATGCATCCATAATTATATTATAAATGCAAAAGTCTGTCTATCTGTTACGCTTTCATGGCTAGGCCACTGAATCGATTTTGATAAGTAAGGTATGGAGATAATTAAAAATTCGGGGTCAAATATGGGCTAAATTTTTTAAACAAAAACAACCCCTAAAGGACTGAAATGGAGATGAAAGTTTGTATAAAAAACCTACATGTTTAGCTGTGCGGGTCAAGTCAACTAATATTTTTTAAAAGTATTAACATTCGGCGATTTTTCCACATATTAACTTTAACTGTCCCAACTTTCGTACTCCTTTGTTCGCATAAGCACAGATTAGTAAATAGTTACTTGGCATAAGTCTCGTAAAAAGGGTCAAAAAATTTTTATGTTTTACTTTTTTTTTATGTTTATACAGAATATTGTTGTAAAAAATTAAAATGCAGCCGCGATGAGATCGTTATGAAAAATATGTGGTGAAAATACAGAAAAGAGTATTCATGTCGAGTCGCATCCGTAATACCGATATGAGAGAGGTATTGGAATTGAAAGAAAATGTCGGTGTAAAAATGTAAAAAAAAGTTAATTCGTACATGTGGAAAAAATAACAGATTAAAGGTTGTAGTAGGTTGTAGGTATTGTGGAAGACCAAGACTGTCAAACCATAACTAGATTGATTGGGTGTTTTCTGAAGATGGTGACAAGCGTCTCTATATCCGGCTTGTTTGTAAAAAAAGTGTCTTGAAGAGGGAGCAAGTCAAATCTGTCCTTTTTATACTAGGTGCAGTCAGGCGTTAGCAACGTTTAAGAAACTATAAGAAATTTTATTTATCGGTTTAGAGAAATATTACACTGACTGATCTAACCCCAAAGTAAGCAAATTATTTGCTTGTGCTATGGGTGTTAGTCAACGATACTAATACAAAGAAATGCATATATAAATAATGGAATATATTTAATAAACATCCGAACCCGGAAATACAAACATTTATGCTCATCACACAAATGCTTGTTCCCGTCGGGAATCGAACCCGGGCCCCGTCGATTGCGTAGTCAGGGTCGCTAACCACTCGACCAACGGGACGGTCAAAAAAGTATCTTCACGCCCGTATCCCCTAAGAGATAGGCATAGAGGTACAACCAATGTACCCACGATTTATCGAAGACACTCAGTCCCACAATATGATAGCTGGCAAGCCTATCGCCAACCAGACACTTTTTCCAGTCCCGGGCAATGTTGTTTTTATCAGAAATTCAGTTTAGACTTTAGACAACAACAACATATCTTCACGCCAGATCCCTTACGGGGTAGGCAGAGAGAACTGAGTGCCATACATCACGATCCTTGCAGGCTTGTCTCGCTTCTTCCACATTCATCACTCTCTTCATACACATACGCCGGTTGCGAAGACTCTTGACACCACCTTCGGACAGTACTCGATCAATCTGATCGTGGTATGTCAGTCTTGGTCTTCCCCGGTACCTACATCCTTCCACGTTCGCGTTGTATATCTGTTTTGTTAACCTTTCATCTACCATTCTTTCTACATGTCCGAACCAACGGAGCATGCCCTTTCTCATCTTTACACCGACACTTTCTTTCAAACCTAACCTCTCTCTCACTTCGACATTACGAACCCGGTCCGCGAGTGTCACACCACATATTTTTCTTAGCGACCTCATCTCGACCGCGTTGATTCTACTTTCATGCCCTTTCTGACATATCCAACTCTCACTTCCATACAATAGCGTTGGGATAAGCACATGATTATGCAGGGCTAGACGGGCACCCTGACTTAAAATTGTGCTATTAAGTAATCTCCCTAACGCTCCATTCACTCTGTTCCCTGCACACACTCTTCTTTCGACTTTAGACTTTTTTAGACTTTTTTTTAGATTTTAGAAAAATAAAAAAACGTACTAGTAATAAGGTAATTAAAATTAGTGTTGTATGATATATTTCTAAATTATTAATCTGTAGGTACACATGTATTCTACATTTAATTCATGCATTTTTACTTTTTTGGGTTTGCTTGAAAAAATATCTTACAGACATAAACTCGCCTTTTATAGTATTTTTATAAAAAAACACATAAATTTGACGTATATGTGAACAATAAAAAAAAATATAAATATGCCCTAATTCTCTTTATAAATATCAGAATCTTTCATTATTGCTTGAGTAGGTACGGAACCCTTTACTTTCTATTTCAATTCAAATTGAGCTAATTTTTAGACTTTATATTAGGATAAAACGAGGATGCGGTTTGACTAATGATAATTTCCTTCACGATAAACCATCTATTGAACTAAATGAATCATTGATTACGTACAAGCATATCTTACGTTTAATAAACCCGCGGTAAAAGTTATTCCAGTGAGTAAAAGCAAAGCCATTCTACAAATGGACACCAGTCACCGTCTAGTTGGAAGGGGTAATCAACCGTAATTCTCCACATTAGATTCTGATCTACTTTCTGAAATGAAAGTCCTTTGTATCTTGACAGGATTATAATTATTAACGATCGCTCGCTGGTCGAAAATCGACTGCAAATTTGATCATATACTAAAAATTTAAACCTATTCTGAGGTTGACAATGGAGTTTTATTGATGGATTAATGGAGCATATTTTATATAAAAAAATTAGATTTCTGCATTACTTCATCATGTAAACTTTAACTGTGCTAAATTTCATACTCCTCGTTTTTAGGATTCTGAAGTAAACTAGGAACCCTTCCGTCCGTCTGTCCGTTCGCAGTTTAGCTCAGAGACCCTAAGTACTAGAAAGCTGTAATTTGGCATGAATATTATACATATTAATCGTGGCAGCAATGTGGTGACATAATATTTTTTTAGGATAGCTCTCCTACATATAAAATTGGAAAGTAAAGGTTTTTTTATGTAGTGTGTACTCTTTAGTGTGTGATATCGTTGGATAGATTTTTAAAAAATATTATAGGGTTGTGAAAACAACTTTTCGATTTAGGACTTCGTTTGTGAAATATTAGGCTTTAAAGAGGTAATTTTTGTTAGAGTCAAGTGTCCCTCCGCTCTGCCAGCTAAACAGTTGCCAGCTAAACCACCCCTAAGGTGGGAAAAAATTCACGGGAGTAGTAAATATAATAAAGTTAAAAGAAAAACTATCACGGCTTAGAACGCTTTAAAAGTTTATGAGTAATATCGGCCAACTTACAAAATCTACTTGGAAAAGTTTTATAGGCGGTGAACCTGTGGTGCGGATATATCCCTCATTGACGTTAAATAGGTGATATGTTCATAATATGAAACATTAAAAGCCCTCTTCTCAGTCCGCATTATTGTGTGTAACATCAAACCCTATATAGCGCATGGCTAGACATATACTTTACCAATTTATTAAGCTTTTACTTCACAAAAGAAAGTAAAGTTTTTGTCACTAACAGCGACGTTCTTAAATTCAGCTTTTTTTATATCATAAGATAGCAAACATGCAGATGGGTCTCCTGATGGAAAGAGTCAACTATCGCCTATAGACACCAAAGATGTTAATGGTGCGTTGCTATATTGTGGCGAGGTCTAATGCCACATGCATAAGTTTACCGGCTACCTTACCCTCCAAACCGGAACACGACAGTGACAAAAACTGACGCTATTGCGGCAGGAATAGGTAAAGCGGTAGTACCAGACCCGGGCGAGACAATGCAGAACTTTACCACCTAGTAGCCACGATGGTAGTGACTCGATAGCCAATCGGTCGCCTTTTACGACCTGCGTAGCAGAACGGCAATTGGCCTATTCTTCAAAGGAGGCCGGGATATTTTTTATATTTTATTATTCATAGCATGACTTTAAAATCCTAGTTTTACAATTTCAAGATTAAATATACGGTCTAAAGCTAATTTTAGATGCAGAACAGAACACAGATAAAGCAATTGCAAGGTAAATAGTTGAATAAATTTTATTGCAAATAACATTTGACATTCATTCAGATTAACAAATGAAGTAATGGAGACTACCAACTCGCTAACAATCAGATAAACATTCGATACATTTTGCGTTTTCTTCAAAGGTTAAGGACACACACACAAACACACACATATTTCCCACAATTATTACATTTAGCAGGCAGCAGCATTAATATATTATTAATGCTAATGCGTAAAAGACTATAGATAAAGGACAAAGTCAGTTAATAGTCACTTGTAACCAATAAAGATACTTATAATAAAAATTGGTAAGTTAAGTAAGTCGGGTTAAGCACAATGTAGGGTTCCGAATTTGTTCGCCGCGATAATGCGGACAAAGAAGAGGGCTTTTACTGTTTCGTACTATGGACATTTAACCTCTTTAACGTCAATGACGGATATATCGCCACCATAGATTTGCCGCCTATAAAAATTCTCCGAGTATATTTTATACTAGCTGACCCACGCAGCTTCGCCCGCGAGTAGATTAAGATGTCGTCCAGATAGCTTTTCATACAAATTTCATCCCCTATTTCAACCCTTTAAGGATTGATTTTTTTAAAAAAAATAGCCTATGTTTGACCCCACCTCTTCAACTACTTCCATGCTACATTTTATGAAAATCGGTCCAGCGGTTTAGCCGTGAAAGCGTAACAGACAGACAGACAGACAGACTTTCGCATTTATAATATTAGTATGGAAGTACAGTACCCGGCGATAAATATTGCACATCGACCTTTGGAAAGAGACAATCGGCTAATTTCGGCTTCGTAGAGCGTTATCTCTGTCGCACAAAATACAAACAGTCCGGTACCTATTAGGAGCTGTTAAAACAAGTATGATTTGCTTCTTTTGATATTTTTATTCTTTGTATAAAATACACTAATTTTTCTATAAGTAATGGCTTTAGGTTGGGGTAAAATAAAATAAAAAAACATTTTTACATTATGTTTACGTATTTAATTATTTTGGAACATTACAGCTTTAGTGTACATAATAAACACCATTATACCTATTGCTAAAATGAGACATTGCAATAAAAATAATAATAATTCTAATTCTCAATTACTTCCATTTCACTATCTGTGCTCTCAAAGAGGTCAATATCACTGTCACTATCAGCCGTATTTATTACTAATCTATCAGTGTAATTGTCTAAACTGTGTTGAATGCTTCTATATTCATTCTCACATTTGATTGCATGATCGCAAACCTTTTTCCACTCTTCAGCGCCGATCATGTTTACTTTTTCAGTCAATAATGTTTTTACTGTAGTTAAGTTCATACCCACATTTCTAGAGGCTACATAGCCTTTCAGTTGAGACCATATATTTTCAATTGGATTAAAATCCGGATGATATGGTGGCAATCGCAACACAGTGTGCCCATGTTCGGCAAGTATTTTGTCCACAGAAAACTCTGTATACCTCTCCTTGTGCTGACATATAATAGCGTAAATCTGGGTTTTTGTTAATTTTGGATCAACTGGAATTTCATGTCTGTTTAACCAGTTGATCATTTCCCGTTTAATGGTGTTTGAGTTGGGGGGTCTCTCAACATACTTGTTGTGATAGGGTGCGTTGTCGATAACTAGAACAGAATCACTGGGTATATTTGGGATTAATTGGTTAACCAGCCATTTCTCATAGTTATCGTTATTCATTTCATTGTGATAGTCACCTGTAGTGTCCGTGGATTTATACGTTAAAAAAGCACCGGGTACAAAGCCTTTTTCATTTCCCGCATGAACTATTATCAAACGTTGACCTTTTGAAATTGGCTTTTTTACTCCTTTTTTCTTATCGTCACTCCAAGATTTCCCTTTAGTGTGGGATGCATGTATATATGACTCATCCATGTAGACGATATTTTTTCCTGTTTCGCGAAATTTGCGTATTTTATCAAGGTATTCCATTCGTTTGAGACTACATGTATCTACTAATATAGTAATAATATCGTCTACATGGATGAGTCATATATACATACATCTCACACTAAAGGGAAATCTTGGAGTGACGATAAGAAAAAAGGAGTAAAAAAGCCAATTTCAAAAGGTCAACGTTTGATAATAGTTCATGCGGGAAATGAAAAAGGCTTTGTACCCGGTGCTTTTTTAACGTATAAATCCACGGACACTACAGGTGACTATCACAATGAAATGAATAACGATAACTATGAGAAATGGCTGGTTAACCAATTAATCCCAAATATACCCAGTGATTCTGTTCTAGTTATCGACAACGCACCCTATCACAACAAGTATGTTGAGAGACCCCCCAACTCAAACACCATTAAACGGGAAATGATCAACTGGTTAAACAGACATGAAATTCCAGTTGATCCAAAATTAACAAAAACCCAGATTTACGCTATTATATGTCAGCACAAGGAGAGGTATACAGAGTTTTCTGTGGACAAAATACTTGCCGAACATGGGCACACTGTGTTGCGATTGCCACCATATCATCCGGATTTTAATCCAATTGAAAATATATGGTCTCAACTGAAAGGCTATGTAGCCTCTAGAAATGTGGGTATGAACTTAACTACAGTAAAAACATTATTGACTGAAAAAGTAAACATGATCGGCGCTGAAGAGTGGAAAAAGGTTTGCGATCATGCAATCAAATGTGAGAATGAATATAGAAGCATTCAACACAGTTTAGACAATTACACTGATAGATTAGTAATAAATACGGCTGATAGTGACAGTGATATTGACCTCTTTGAGAGCACAGATAGTGAAATGGAAGTAATTGAGAATTAGAATTATTATTATTTTTATTGCAATGTCTCATTTTAGCAATAGGTATAATGGTGTTTATTATGTACACTAAAGCTGTAATGTTCCAAAATAATTAAATACGTAAACATAATGTAAAAATGTTTTTTTATTTTATTTTACCCCAACCTAAAGCCATCACTTATAGAAAAATTAGTGTATTTTATACAAAGAATAAAAATATCAAAAGAAGCAAGTCATACTTGTTTTAACAGCTCCTAATAGGTACCGGACTGTTTGTATTTTGTGCGACAGAGATAACGCTCTACGAAGCCGAAATTAGCCGATTGTCTCTTTCCAAAGGTCGATGTGCAATATTTATCGCCGGGTACTGTATGGATGTTGGTCGACTATTACTCAAAAACTTGCAGTCTTCAGAGCCGTGACAGTTTTTCTTTTAGTTTTATTATATCTACTACTACCGTGAATATTTTCCAATCTCCGAAGCCAACCGTTTAGCCTGCACAGTGGGCGAACACTTGATTCTAACAAAAATTACCACTTTAAATTTCACAAACAAGGCCTTTAATTAAGAAATTGTTTTCTCAAAGCTACAATATTTTAAAAAAATGTATCAAACGATACCCCACTCTATAGACTACACGAGAAAAAAAATTAATATTTCCACTTTACATGTAGAGGAGCTATTAAAAAAAATATTTTTTAAGATGTTATATAACCACCTTGTTAACGTGATTAACATGTATAAATTTAAAAATTACAGCTTTCTAGTACCTAGGATCTCTGAGCTATTATGCGGACGGACGGACGGATATAGCGAATCCATAAGGGTTCCTAATTTACTTCAGAACCCTAAAAAGACTATATTACTTTATTGTACTGTAAACCTAAACGAAATTAGTATAGTAATATTCAAAAAGTATGTTATCCGCGCGGGCGAGATCGACACGCTGCCGAATCTTGTCATGACTTCAGTAAATCGCTGTTTGTAAACAATGAACTTCAATATCTAAGCGTGTATGTCCAATGATTTGTCCAATACATAAATATTTTTGTTGATTAACTAGCTGTGCCCCCGACTTCGTCCGCGTGGAAAAAATCAAAAATAAAAATCCCGGTGTTTTACTTGTAAATGTAGTTCTCGTCCTCGTGGGAAAAACTATCCTATGTCTTTTCTCGGGTCTCAAACTATATTTGTACCTAATTACATCCAAATCGCTTTAGTGGTTTAGGCGTGAAGAAGGGACAGATAGACAGAGTTACTTTTGTATTTATAACATTAATATGGATTAGATCAAATTAAGTACGTTTTTTAGGGTTCCGTACCTAAAGGTAAAACGGAACCCTGTTACTAAGCCTCTGCTGTCTGTCCGTCTGTCTGTCTGTCTGTCACCAGTCTGTATCTCATAAACCTTGACAGCTAGAAAGCTGAAATTTTAACAATTATGTATTTTCGTTACCGCTATAACAACAAATACTAAAAATAAAAAAATTAAAATATTTAGGGGGGTCCCCATACAATGAACGTGTTTTTTTTCGTATTTATTTTGCAAAGATGGTACGGAACCCTTCGTGCGCGAGTCCGACCCGCACTTGGCCGGTTTTATATTTATGTTCATGTTCATATATCTTACATTTATACTTATGAAGTTTATTGAGTTTATAAATGTATGAAAGTTTGAGCTTGGATGTAAGCGGAGTAACGAGCGTCTGTTAGTATGAAATATCAAAGTCCACAACGTAATCTATAAATTTCCTGTGCACGGTCAACGTCTAACCAATATAGGGACAGATAATTCCGATAAACGTCGAGATACCTACATAGCTCGACCGGTGCAAAAGGTCGATGAAGTATTAGTCCTCGAGACAAGCGCCCTGCATCCAAGAGCTTCTATAGGCGTTCCGTAGCTTTGTAATGATCGTCCTCTAAAAATACCAGACTTTGAAGAATGTTCTATTTTTAATAGACTAGGTTGAGTATTATCTAAATTGTACAAGGTTACTTTGGTTTGCCATATTCTATGTTAGGAAGTGTTTTCAAAGATTTAGTTTTTACACAGTTTCGTTCTTTTACTTGCAGTAAAACTGCAATAATTGACTTTCCATTTCCAGTAAATTTAGAAGAAGATCAGTAAGAAAGAATATGTTAAGCAATACAAATTTATTTTTAATCTAATAACCACCTACGGCGTTGGCGATAGGCCTATTACCTATCATGTTAAGGGATTAACGGCAGTTTTCTGAACGCAAATAAATTTTAACAAGCAATCATTTGCTTGTAAAAATTATGTTAAACAGAGATTAATTGCTTGTTAAAATTGATTTGCGTTTCGGAAACCGGCCGTAAGTATCTTCGGCTAATCGTGGGTGCACTAGTCTACTTCTTAGGGGATATGGGCGTGAAGATACTTTTTAACCATTTACAAAAAACCACCATATTCAATTTTCTCAAAAAGAAATATGATAGAGACAATAATTTAAAAATAACATAGATGTTATACCACAATTAGGTTAGGTGAATATTCTTTTCTATGCGTAGGTCCACTTCCTACATCTTACAAGCAAGGGCAAGGCTTAAAAATTGGTGTAAAAATATCGATTAATAAACGTATTTAGCGGTTTTTATAAGAGTTTCGCTTGGAGCGTATCTGAAATGAGAGCGCTTCATAAACCTATTTAAACCGGTTAAGCCCAAATCCGTCCATCACCCCAAAAGTGTCCATAGTACGGAGAAGATCCCCGCTTCTCCGTACTATGGACACTTTTGGACTAATGGACACTGGTGGACACAGGTCTAGAGAAGCTTCTCTATGCCTGTGTCTACCGTGCGCATGGCGGAGACTAGGAGACGACACAGTAGTTATACCCATACTAGTGCACTGACCTCACTGGGAGACAGATGCGTAAACTCGCTATAGCATTAAATCTATTCGCGTGTCTATTCTCCGCTAAACGGAGTCCATACCACCTATCTCCATCTTTCCAGGGTATATCCGTGTCGATAACTGACCACCTCGAGATCTTTGGTATCACATTAAAGCCTACTCTCAACTTTGGTTCATAAATCGAATCTAAAGCCCAAGTTGCCACAAAAAGCTTAGTATTCTCGCGAAGGTGAGAAAGTATTTCAGCCCGAGACAGTTGCTCAACCTTTATCAAGTACAAGTCCGTTCGTGCATGGAATACTTGCTCTCACCTCTGGGATGAATCCGCCAAATACTAGCTGGAGACACTCCTTAGTCAAGAGGCTCATAAACGACGATGATCTGGTAAGCAAAAAACTCCAGAGCCTTGCTGATCGTCGCAGAGTGGCTAGTTTATCGAATTTTTATCGGATACACTTTGGAGAGTGCGCTGCGGAATTGCACGACTTGATTCCGCCGTCCCCATTTTTCTATCGATCGTCAAGGCGCACAGAATCTAGGCATCGCCATATAGTGGTGGTACGTCTACGTACCCGGACAAAGCGGTTCGACTCGACATTCTTCATTCGAACCGCAAGGAACTGGAACATGCTTCCTGAATATGTGTTCCCCGACGAGTACAATCTAGGGATCTTCAAGACAAGCGTAAACAGGTACCTTCTAGGGAAGTGCATCTTAGGCCGCATCTTAGCTTACCATCAGGCGAGATCGTGGTCAAGCGCTCCCCTATCAATAAAAATAAAAAAAACGTACAATTGTACATCACACATACTTTTTTTATATCATAAGATAGCAACAATAAACGGTGGCATGTCGAGAAATATTTAATACTTCTATATAAATCTATAGTGTATAGTCTCTCTGTATATTAAATGTTTTGTTACATGTATGTGTTATTTTTTTTTATAAGTTAACAAACAAGCAGATGGGTCTCCTGATGGAATGAGTCAACCATCGCTTATAGACACCAACGATGTTAATGGTGCGTTGCTATCTTATGGCGAGATCTAATGCCACATACATAAGTTTACCAGCTACCAGGTTTGAAAATAAACCGGTTAATAAGCCTTACTATTGGAGCTATGAATAGTAATTAACTTTATTTCATTCAGTGGGGTTGCTAACTTATCAGATACGTATTTAGTTTCAGAGACATTATATTTTTATGAAAAACGAATTGCGCGGTATGAGATTTAAAACTAAGATCTCACGCGTAGCTATCCTTACTGTTTTACTGTATAGTGCTAGACCAATAGTAACAGATTTATATTATTAGAATTTTAGGATAAAATATGATGTACTATACTAACTATTGCAATTGATTCTATTGTTGATTCTGAAAAAAATATTCCGACTTTCGTATCAAGTAAGATGCGCCTTGTATATGTAATATTTTAATTAATAAATAGCCAATGAGGTTTTACTAATAGACAGGTCATACGCCAACTTTACTGCATTTTAAATAGGCCTTTTCATCACAAAAATTTTTTGTGCGCATGCGTCAGAATCAGCCATCTTTTTCGTACTGTTTTTTGTAAACAACCATGCTAAATTGTCCGCTATCCGTGTATCAAAAATTAAAATATAAATCAAAGTTGATTAATTGTAAAAAAAGTGAAAGCAAAAAATATTTAGTAAGTCAAAATAATCGGAAAATTTTTTTTGTACTCCATTATAATTATGTTGTCTGTACGAAAAGGAACAACAAAACGGTGTTGTTATGGAGTATGTAAAAGTGATACACGATACAAATCATTTAAAACCAATAGATTCTATTTTATAAATTTTCCAAAGCCTTGTCTTGAATATCGAAAAAAAATAATCAAATCATCAAGCAAATTACACATTAAAGCATGTGTAAAATGTGCGAAATGTGAGTTATGGGTGAAAAAATGTGGCAGAAGTGACCGAGGTTTTAGATCTATTGATGATGTTACTAAGGATACTTATATTTGCTCACTACATTTTCTTGGAGAAAGTGGTCCAACTGAACAAAACCCTGATTCTTTAAGCTATCAAGAGTTTCAACATATTGATAAATCAATTAATAAGGTAAGGTATAAAATAAATTATACAGAAATACAATTTTCGGAGTTATAACCTCAAACCTGTTTATAGGTGCTCAAAGCAATTTAATTTAATAAAATTGTAAATATTAATTTATTTTTTTATGTTTTTAGATAGTCAACAAATGTCAATGTCTAACCTCTCAATCAGTTCACTTTTTTTCCCTTTTTGCGGACGCCCATGACATTTTAGCCACCTTTTCAATTGTTCACAATTATGAGCTTCAACTGAATCATAAATAAGTGAAGCACCATCGATGGTTTTTTCCAATAATTTATTTCTTTGTGGAGATAATAGTCCTTGTCCAGCCATTGTTGATTAAAACAGTACGAATTTTTTGAATTACCGCCGTTTCAACATGGCGGCTACGCATGCGCTCATCTGATGATGAAAAGGCCTATCAGCGCTAGCTTGTTACCATAGCTTTGACATCTTTGACGTCTTTGACATATGAGGTGCGTAAGTACATGAAAGTAACAAATTTTTTTAAATAAATTTTCGTCTGTCAAAAAAGTCAGGCAATTACCTTGCTTTGAAGTTGCTTTTTTCGAATGCGGACACGCATCTATACTTTTTACGTCATTGGTAATAGCAGTGAAATTGAAAGTAATAACAGTTTTTTTAAACTCTGTTCTCATGCCAGAGTCGAGGTCCAAGCAACTCGCAAAAGGTGATCAAAACTAACAACTCTTCGGAATGACTGAATCGCTGCTGGCCGGGGCCGATCCCTCTGAAATTAATCAAAAACTAAAGAAAATTATAGTAGGGTGAAACCCATTGCAAATGGAAGAAAATAAAGCCAAAATAAGAAGAAAAATAAATTACGGCCGATTTGAGTTCGGGAAATGTGAGGGGGGGGGGGATTTTAGGGGGAAACAGTTTATTACGATTTTAGGCAAAATTACGAGTCCTGTCGAAAAAAGTTGAATGGCAAAGTTATCGGCAATAAGAAGATCTACTACTTTTGCATTTGCTTTTTTTTCATATAACCTCAAAATTATGCGAAAAATTTGAAAAACTGACTTTTTGGCTTTTTATTTTGTGTCCTACAAAAATAGATTTTTTTGCCGAAAATCATGATAAATCGTTTTTCCCCCTTCAAATCCCCCCCTCACAATTTCCAAACTCAAATCGCCCGTAATTTATTTTTCCTCTTATTTTGGTTTTATTTTCATCCATTTGCAATGGGTTTCATCCTGCTATAATTTTCTTTTGTTTCCAAAATTATCTACCCTAGCCTATTAGCCAGAGTTAAAAGTTGTAGTTATACGCCCTTCATACTAAGAGTGTCTCCTGTAAGACTAAACTTCGGCTTAGGGTGGGATCGTGATTTGCGATGGGAGGATTAGTGGCATTGTTTTGTCCTTCAGCTGATTCTATAACTTGGTCTCGGTTCGCTTAGGCGAAATAGGAGTCCTCTTCGCCACCAGCAGTGAAGGTGTCGCGTGTGTAGTAATGTCGTGTGATTGTGCGTTCCGTTGGCCAGAGTTATTGGGTTGAATCATTGAGTAAAATTTAATAAAGTGATAGATACCAAATCCGTGTCAGATATTGCAGAAATCTACCAAATAGAAATCTT
Source organism: Apodemia mormo (assembly GCA_036924255.1). Lineage (NCBI taxonomy): Eukaryota > Metazoa > Arthropoda > Insecta > Lepidoptera > Riodinidae > Apodemia > Apodemia mormo. Next base: position 20,442,532 of record JAUPFN010000012.1, on the reverse strand, counting down.
AATTAATTATAAATGAAATAGCCTATTTCTTTCTATCAGGAGATATATTTATTGTCTATTTTTTATATCATAAAATAGCAAAGAAGCAGATTGCTCTTTTTTTATTATTATAAGATAGCAAACAAACTGATGGGTCTCCTGATGGAAAGAGTCAACCATCGCCTATAGACACCAAAAGTGTTAATGGTGCGTTGCTATCTTGTAGCGAGGTCTAATGCCACGTGCATAAGTTTACCGGCTACCTTACCCTCCAAACCGGAACACGATAGTGACAAGCACTGACGCTATTGCGACAGGCATATGTAAGGTGGTGGTACCAGGCCCGGGTGAGACAAAGCAGAACTCTACCACCTAGTAGCCATGATGTTAGTGACTTGCATAGCCAATCGGTCGCCTTTTACGATATGCCTGGCAGAATGGCAGTTGGCTATTCTTCAAAGGAGCCCGGAACAAACACGGGGAAAAGGCTCTCCTGATAAAAAGAGAAACCGTCGCCTATAGACACCAAAGACGTTAGTGGTGGTAGTTAATTCCTATCTGTGTGGCGGGATAGTAATACGACATGCATAAGTCTACCGGTTACGTTACACTCCAAACCGGAACACGATGATGACAAGCATTGACGCTATTGCGGTAGGAATAGCTAAGGCGGTAGTACTATACAACCAGGTAAGACGTTGCGTACTCTACACCTAGTAGTCACAATGGTAGTGACACGTATAGCCAATCGGTCGCTTTTATGACGGGCCTTGCAGAACGACAGTGGGTCTATTTTTTAAAGGAGCCTGGGCCAACAATGGGAAAAAGCTGATTCTGAAAAACTAGTTTTGACTTTCCCATCAAGTAAGATGTAAGTAACGTATTTTAATTTTTAAATGTTTCTTTTTATATCATCAGATAGCAAACAAACAGATAGGTCTCCAAATGGAAAGAGATATATCGCCTATAGACACCAAAAGTGTTAATGGTTTGTTGCCATTTTGTGGCGAGGTTTAATGCCACATGCATAAGTTTATCGACTACCTTACGGAATAGGTAGGACCAGACCCGGGCGAGACAATGCAGAACTCTACCACACCACCACTCTACTGTTTGTTACCGGCGCCTCGGCAGACTTGAAGGTCAGGACCTATCCATCCTCTGGTTACGCGTAGCTTGCGACGACCATCCACGCAGCTACGCGTGCCTATACAGGTCTCATAGCGGGAATACTGAAATTGCCCGGCTCATTGAGCGCTTACAAACAGCTGTCGATTCCGTGTTAGAGCAGACCCCCTCCGCAGAGATCGTGATCTTGGGCGATTTTAATGCCCACCACGCCGGATGGCTATGTTGTCGCACCACCGATCATGCGGGGAGGTCTGTTCACGATTTTGCCTTGGCGTATAGTCTAACGCAATTGGTAACCTCGCCTACGCGTGTTTCCGATGTGGATGGCCATACGCCTTCACTGTTGGATCTCCTGCTGACCTTCAGAGAGCGTCCACCGATACCTGATAACGATCTGGGTCAGCCCAGATCGTTATCAGGTATCGGTGGACGCTCCACTTGGCACGTCGGACCACTGCCTGATCCGGAGCAAAGTGCCGGTCACGCGCCCATCACGGTCTCCCTTTGCAGGCTGTCGTCGCGTTTGGCACTATAGGTCAGCAGATTGGGACGGGATGCGGTCTTTCTTTGCATCCTACCCATGGGGGCGGTTGTGCTTCTCGCTGGATGATCCAAATGCTGTCGCTGACTCTGTCGCTGATGTGGTGCTGCAGGGCATGGAACTTTTCATTCCGTTTTCTGCGGTGCCCATCGGTGGCAAGTCTCAGCCTTGGTTTGGTCGCCACTGAAAAGCGGCTTTACGCCGAAAGCAGGAATGCTACCGAGCTTGGGCTGCTGCGTCGGCATCTCGTGATGTAAAAACTAGCGCATTACGAAAGGAGTACAACTCATCCTCGAGATTCTTCAAAAGAGCTATCGCCAAGGCAAAAAACACATTGGCAGAATTGGTGAGAAATTAGTTCGCCTTCCTTCTGGCACTCGTGCGTTCTGGTCTCTCGCCAAGGCTGTCTTAGGGAATTTCTGCCAGCCTTCATTTCCATCCTTGCACAGAGACGATGACTCTCTGGCCCATACCGCAAAGGAGAAAGCCGATCTTCTGGGCTCGTTCTTTGCGGCCAACTCGACTCTGGATGATCGAGGGAACACACCGCCTACCATCCCGCAGTGTGATAGTTCCATGCCAGATCCGCAGTTTCGGCAGTCAGCTGTGCGTAAAGCACTTCTTTCTTTGGACATCCACAAGTCGAGTGGGCCTGATGGCATCCCTCCTGTTGTGCTTAAAGTATGTGCTCCAGAGTTGGCGCCAGTATTGACGCACCTATTCCGGCTCTCTTATTCACTCGGCGTGGTACCGAATTCATGGAAAACAGCTTTAGTGCATCCCATTCCTAAAAAAGGAGATCGCTCTAATCCGTCAAACTATCGGCCAATAGCCATAACCAATAGCCATAACCTCCTTGTTCTCCAAAGTCATGGAGACACTTATAAACTGTCAGCTCCTGAAGTATTTAGAAGAGCACCAGCTGATTAGTGACCGTCAGTACGGTTTCCGTCGTGGGCGCTCAGCTGGTGATCTTCTAGTATACTTGACACATCGTTGGGCGGAGGCAGTTGAGTCCAAGGGGGAGGCATTGGCAGTTAGTTTAGACATAGCGAAGGCCTTCGATCGGGTATGGCATAAAGCGCTTCTCTCAAAGCTGCCTTCCTATGGGCTTCCCGAGAAACTATGCAAGTGGATCACCAGTTTTTTGGCTGATCGGAGCATTAAGGTCGTAGTCCACGGTGCATGCTCCGATCTTAAACCTGTCAATGCTGATGTTCCCCAAGGCTGCGTGCTATCACCGACTCTGTTTCTTCTGCATATCAATGATATGTTGCGAATTAGTAACATACATTGCTATGCGGACGACAGTACTGTTGATGCTACATACTCCGGCCGTAGCGGTATTTCTCGGGAACACGTCGAAGAGGGCCGGACCAAGCTCGTGTCTGAACTCGAGAATCAACTAACTGATGTCTCAGAATGGGGTCGTCAAAACCTTATTTCATTTAACCCCAAAAAGACGCAGCTCTGTGCGTTCACCTCAAAAAAAACACCCTTTGTCGTATCACCTCGGTTCGAAAATACTCTCCTGACAGCCTCAGCCAGTATCGGAATTCTGGGAGTCGACATATCGAACAACGTTCAGTTCCGCGGTCATTTGGAAGGGAAGGCTAAACTAGCCTCCAAAAAGCTTGGTGTACTCAGTAGAGCAAAGCAGTACTTTATGCCAGCCCATCGCCTCCAACTTTACAAGGCCCAAATTCGACCTCACATGGAGTACTGTTCTCACCTCTGGGCCGGAGCTCCTCAGTACCAGCTTCTTCCTCTTGATCGCATTCAACGTAGAGCGGTTCGAATCGTCGACGACCAGGCTATTTCTAATCGGCTTGACTCTTTGGCGTTATGCAGAGATGTAGGCTCGCTCTGCATCTTTTACCGTATTTATCATGGGGAGTGTTCCGACGAGTTGTTCGGACTAATGCCTGCCGCTAAATTCCACCATCGGACATCGCGTCAAAATTTAAAGTTCCATCCTCACCACCTCGATGTCTGGAAATCCACAACCGTGCGCTTTTGTCGACACCTTTTGCCTCGCATTACTCCTTTGTGGAATCTTTTACCCTCGGGGGTGTTTCCGAATGGATACGACTTAGGGACCTTCAAGAAGCGAGCTTATTCATTCTTAAAAGGCCGGCAACGCAGCTGCAATACCCCCGGTATTGCGGATGTCCATGGGCGGCGGTGATCACTTACCATCAGGTGCACCATCTGCTCGTTTGCCCCCTCTACTATAAAAAAAAAAACACCAGTAGCCACGATGGTAATGACTTGTATAGCCAATCGGTCGCCTTTTACGACCTGCCTGGCGGAACGGCAGTTGACCTATTCTTCAAAGGAGCCCGGGACCAACACGGGGAAAATGTAATAGCAATGAAACTAAAAGTCACAACAGTTTTATCAACTTTTTATCCTTATGCTAGAGTCCTGGTCATTTGCTCAGTCAGGCAACTTATAAAAGGTAACAAAACTAAAAGAACACATCGCACCTCCGCTCAAATAGTGTAACAATTCAAAAAATTGTAAAAATCACTTTTTTAACATTCATAATACGATGCCATAGTTTTATCTCGAATTGTAATCTACCATTGTTTTTGATGATTTGATACTATAACGGAGCTAGTGACGTTAGTGGCGTTGGCCGGAAAAGCGAAAAAAATAGACAGGAGCAACTTGAAACCCCTTTACTCGATAATCGTTTTTTGACTTGTGACACTATTTGAGCGGAGGTGCGACATCTTAAAGACTAAACATATTATTTGTTAATATTTTCAATACGTTTTAATAAAGTAAATATGTAATAAACTTTTGTGGAGTTGTAGTGTGAATAGTTATTTAGATTTGTAGTACGTAGCTTTCATTGCTTCCTATAATAAACTTGGTAGAACAAGTCTCTATAGTTTGGTATAAATAAACTTTATATTTTATATGTAGAGGAATATCTGACCGACATAAGTTTGAAAATTTAATTTACATTTCTAAACTTATGAAAATAATCGCATTTCAGTGTTGCAGTGCCGGGATACGTGAATATAATTAATAACCTGGCAAATGAGAGTTAATTTTTCTTACAATGGGTTTCGTATCTTAACAAGGAATAACTTTTATGTGTTTTAGTACATATCCCATACTTAGGAAAACTTTGAAAACTTAACAACGAAAAGTTTCGGCATGTCAGGATTTGAACTTGCGGCCTTGGCTCTGGCTAGCAAGCGCTTTCTAATTGAGCTACTGCCGACGTTCAAAGTGGCGAAATTCTTCTTCGCTTTTGTGATCGATTCCGTCGATTGTACTGTTTTTATCACTTTCAAGTGATATGATACGATCCTTAAGCATAAACAAAAAAACAGTATAAATAAAAGAAACTGCTTTTCTACCTGGAAGTTTGTATGAGGTAAACGATTGGCAAAAAATGTTACTAGCATCGTGACTACCACAGACCACATGAATACTAATTAATAGACACATCATTGAGAAGGAAACGTGTTGCTGTGCATATTAGCAAACGCTCCTATCACTGTCAAAAATGCTGTACATTTGTAGGTATATCGTGAAAAAATAGAAATAAGCCATGTTGTACTGTTTTATTGTACCAAATGAGATGACAAGGTTTAAAAATTACCCTTGAAGTAATTTTATTTCATCGGTAAATATTATAACTCTGTATTTCTATGTGTAAATGAAAGTTACACTGACAAACTACGAAACTGTCTTGAAAGGCGTATCCATTTAATTTGTGTTGGCTACCAAGGGGTAGAATTCTGCAACTTCTCGCCCGAGTTTGCTACTAACGCCTTATTTATTCCTGCCGCAATTGCGTCACTGTTATTCACTGTAGTGTTCTGATTTCCAAGGATATGTAGCCAGTAAACCACCACATGGGTGGCAACGCATCATTTACATTTTTGGTGTCTACAAGCAATGGTCGTCACTTTTCATCAGGATAACCATCTGCTTATTTTGCTGTTCTATTATTACAATAAAATAATTAGTATCAGCAGACGAATACCTTTAATTCTTAGTCTTCGTCGTCGATTTTTGATGAAACTCTTTTATAATGATTATCTGAAATCAAACTAAAGCTAAAACTAATCCTGACGATTCGGTAAAATGTGAAATGATTAAAAAACATAATGCATGTTTTGTGTGAATCATTTGTATTACTTGAGTATCTCAAGTGGTTTGATTTCAAGTAATTATTTATAACGATTATTTATTTCTATATACAGCTATTGAAATAAATTTAATAAACGTTGATTATATTATTTTGGAAATTTTTGATTGTATTAATATTTAATGAACATCTATCTAATATTAGTGGTTATTCCAAAGCGGAAAACGACTAGTTTTATTGAGTTATATATAATTTCTGCACTTTTTAAATATAGATGTTAAGTTGTCAAATGAGAATAAAACAAAAATGGCCTCAAAGCAACGCATGTTAATAGACACTTATTCACTTTTTATAATGCTAAAATTCACGAAAAACTCTCAAAGATTAATAATATACATGAATTCACATTATTACATACTATTTTAAGTCATTCACGTCGCAATATAACGTTAACATAGATATAATATTATGTTCTTGTATCTCTCATCATGAAGATTATTTTATTAACTTAAAAGTTAAAAGATTGACAACGTTTGTTTACTGCAAAATATTTGTTACAGACAAACGGGGTGAATAGAAGTGCAGGGGTGAAAAGGGGCGATACCTAAAACCCTACAGAATTAGTTTCATCTCTACGTAATATGGTTCGTCCCTTTACACCCCTGCATTCCTATTCACCCTGTTTGACGTACTCGTTCACAGATTGAAAAGATAACACTTGTTTCTTTTGTTTTTTTAGGAAGATACATTGACGTGTATAATATTACCCACGTCAATGGGAAGATACCATAGGTAGTAAGTATTATATAATTTACTTCCAAACCGAAATACGGCAGTGACAAGTATCGATGCTATTGCAGCAGGAATAGGGAACGCGGTGGAAGAAAAAACCCGGGCTAGAGAAGTTATTTAGTACTCACGATATAAGGGACCCGTATTAGCGTCATCGGATAAGATAAAATTAATTGCTATTCATAGGCCCACTAGTAGAATGAAACTAGTGGGCCTATAGCATAATAAAATAATAAATAATAAATATTCACGGGACAAATTACACTTACTGATCTAACCCCAAAGTAAGCAAATTATTTGCTTGTGTTATGGGTGTTAGTCAACGATACTAATACATAGAAAATACATATATAAATACTAGAATATATATATAATAAACACCCAAACCCGGAAATACAAACATTTATGCTCATCACACAAATGCTTGTCCCCGTCGTTGATCGAACCCGAGCCTCGTCGATCGCGTAGTCAGGGTCGCTAACCACTCGACCAACGAGGCGGTCAAGGCGGTAAAAATCAATATGTCTGATTACGAGATATGAACATATTTTTATACGAGGCCCAGCCAAGGCACGCTACGCCACTGTAATTGAGATATTTTTTTTACTACAAGGTATAGATTTAAAATAAATTAATTGAAGTTAATGTTATGAATTTATTTATTTCAAATGTTAAATATTGTTGTTTTTTAACAACTTAATTAACTGTGGTAGACTAACAGACATAATCACATGAATGTCCGTTTGTAAAGTTTTACGGAACCCTAAAAAGAGGTTATTTGTATGCGAGTGTAATGTTAACGAGGAAAATTTAAAATGCAATTTAAAAGTTTCCCTACAAACAAGTTTTCTTATATTCCCTTTGGTAAGTCTGAATCTTTTCCTGTATTTCTGTGGTTCGGTTCGGAGTTTCTCATTCTTTGTTGATAGCGTCTGTAAAACTCTCAGGCTAATTGACTTTGAACTTAAATGTTTAAGAATACGTGAATAAGTGCGGAACCGAGGAATATTTAAACGTTATAGATGAACAGATTTTTCATGATTTTACTTTGAATGACGACTTCGCCCAACCTATTTCATTACTGGAATTCACATTGGTCGAATGAATAACGTACAGTAAGATGTTTAAGACTAAGCCCTTTACAACCGACTTTCCAAAGATGGACGTAACTAATAATTAATGTTTTAAAGTTATAATAATATAACCATTTAATTAATTTATACTTCTTTTGGCGTGTTAGGGAAAAGTGATGAGAGAAATTTTACGATGCGCGGGCACACCGTCACGAAAAACCGACATTGTTATGAAATTAGCTAGTTAACATATTAGTTTTAAAAAAAATGCATTTTTTAATTATGTATAAATAATTCTTGTATCATATTTAAATAATAAAACTTTCTTCTTTCAATGTATTAAATACTTTTTATTCTATTATTAGTGTCCTTTTCTCTACAAAAACTGGATAACGTGAGGGATAAAATTTTTAGAAAGATTTTTGTCTTGTTACGCCAAAGAAGTATAACATCTTATGTGCGTACATAAGTACATCACGGTCACATTAACTTGACGTTTGGCGTTGATGACGTCATTTGATGCAAAACGTAACAATAATGTCCAAAAGCAATGGAAAACAACAGAAAACTAGCAAAATTATCGTCGCGCATATCGGTAACAGAGATGCTGACTATACTGAAACTTTCCGAGCGAGCTAAGGAAATGCGGGGGAAGCGGGTGGGGTCTTGCATGCCAGAGTTGCGTCAAGTTAATGTGACTGCGTTGTACACACGCACGCGTTTTTTATGTCTTTTACCTCAGAACTCGGTCATTCATGAACCGATTTTGAAAATTCTTTTTTGTTTGAAAGGGTATCCCTGAGTGGTCCCATTTTAATTAAGTGAAGATCTGATCCAGGTTTCCGGAGATACAGAAAATGGGAAATCAGTTGCTGCAGCGTTACAGATCTGATACAGGTATTACTGCGTTAAAAATTATTGAAGTGTCTGAAACACGCAATGTCGCCAGCACTTGGTAAAAATCTATCTCAGTGTGTATTTATATACTTTTAAAAGCACTTATACCTACTGTTTTATTTGTGATATTTACTAACATCTGTTTTGCGTTTTGGCGTTTCAAACTTATCACTCCGTAAATAGTCAAAATTCCGCCCCAATAATAGGGGAACCAAGAAAGTGTTAGAGTACATAGAAGTATAGTACAGTAGTTGGTGCTCTCTACTAAATATAGAGCCGGAGTCCTTTATATAGCTAGAGCCGGGCAAAACAAAAAGCAGTAACTCGGCTTGTGGTATTGGCAGAATATTATAATTTCCTTCAAAACAAAAGAAAACTCAACGTCAAGACAACATTTTTTTTGTAACTTTGTGATCCTTCCATTCCATCGCGTTACACTCAAATCTATCTGATGCGCTTCAATATTTCCAGGTCACTGTTCTTTTTACATTATTGAAAACCTGTAAATGCTTTTCCCGCCATTGACATGAAAAACATTAAATAAACTTTTATTTTTCTTGACATCTAATCTACAAAATCTACGACGCTTGGGTTAATCCTATTTAGTACCTTGGGCTCTCTGTACTATAAGCCGTGATCCGATCTCACAGAAGACAGCCCGTAGCGCGAGTGTTTTCACTGAAATTTGAGGACTAGAATATTTAATTGCCATAAGTAGAAACCATAAGTCAAATATAAAAAAACTTGAGAGGTGTCAAGGGACGCCCGGATGGAACGAAGTTCCTTTTATTATTATTTACAAAAAACCTGTATACATTCAACAAAATTAATCGTCGCGATACCACACTGTTCAATGCGAAATAGAAATGAAAATATCTGGCTTGCTTTCTATAAGAGAGAGAGAGAGAGAGAGAGAGAGAGAGAGAGAGAGACAGAGAAACATCCGCACGCCCGCCGCACAGCTTACAATACCTTACTATAGCAAAGTGTCGTGACAACTTTTCGTAAGATTTTTTCCGTCTAGCCCCCTTTCACAACGCGCGATAAGGAACTTCGTAGAATTTCGACCCACGGTCGAATTTTGGCATCCGGTCGAATTTCGGAACCCGGTCGAATTTCGACCCGCCGTCGAATTTCGGCACCCGGTTGAATTTCGACCCACGGTCGAATTTCGGCACCCGGTCGAATTTCGACCCACGGCCGAATTTCGGCACCCGGTCGAAATTCGACCGGCGGTCGAAACTCGGCAACCCGTTCGAAATTCGACTGTCCGTCGAAATTCAACTTTTGGTCGAAATTTGACATTCGGCCGAAATTCTGTATAAATGTCGAACATTTGGCACTAGAAAAAAGTAAACTCATTCAAATAGTAGATAGACTCTTTCACTTTCAATGCACGAGCTAAACGGAAGTGGCTGGATATTTCTGTGCTTACAAATACCTTACTATAGCAAAAAGTGTCGTGACAACTTTTCGTAAGAATTTTTTCCGTCTAGCCCCCTTTCACAACGCGCGGTAAGGAACTTCGTTCCAATAATAAAATAATTAAAGGCAGCATGGCCTTCGGTCATAGCCTGTACCAGTGGGACAAAAGAATTACTGACATCGAAGTTTATTTTGGCAGATTTTGACATGTTATGTAATATGAAGTATTTATGGACATCAACAGAAACAGAATAGTTAAACAACACAAAGTTAAACAGCCTTTTGCAGTAGAACATTGCACATTATAATTCTGAAGCTTATAAAATGTATTCTTTTTGATATGACCGTCTGGCCCTGATCGTGCCATATCCGTACAAACAGACATCCGGATAGCCTTGGATATTTTTCAATCAGTTTCTTATTACACTAAATGTCTTTTTAAAATATCAAATACGTTAAAACGAGAGTTTTTCTTGACATATAGGTTTTAATATTATTCCAAAAGCGCGATATAAATAAAAAAAGACATTTTTACTTCAAAAAGATGCTGCATTTCTATGAAGCGAGATCACTACTTCAACTGACCAAAACTCTTCGCGTTGAGGCGTAAAATACACATGTCTACAGTTTTTTTCGGTTCAGTTCGCAACGTAAAATATGTATCTATACTAAAGTTAGTTTTAACAGTACCGAATCATATCAACGATTACAGTCTAGGCTAGGCATTACGCGTCTTGCATGTGATCTAATTGTGGCATGTGGTCACTGACGTAACGGGCAGAAAGACGGTTGACTGACCGCATAGCATGCTACTAAACGGCATCCCAAACAAATCGCCAGTATTTATCACGACCAGATCTTTAACATTGATTACATTTTGTTAATTTATTAATACGCTAATCACCTAGGGTCAAAGTTGGACCATGTCATCCATACTATACTATAAATGCGAAAGTGCTCTGTCTGCCTGTCTGTCTCTTCTTCACGTCTAAATCACTAAGCCGATTTGGATAAAATTTTGGTTTAAAGATAGTTTTGAGACCCGAGAAAGGACATAGGATAGTTTTAATCCCTGAAATCCCACGGGAACGGGAACTATGTGAATAAAACCCCGGGACTTAACGGGAAAAAAATTCCTCGCGGACGTAGTCGCGGGCACAGCTAGTCCATTAATATATTAGTAACACCAAAATTTTCCTGTCTTTTTCATATCATTAGATAGCAAATAAAAAGATGGCTCTCCTGAAGGAAAAAGAAATAATCGCCAATAGACGCCAAGGATGATTATGGTGTGTTGCTATAAATTTAACGGCTACCTTACCTTTCAAACCGACGCACAACAATGATAAGCACTAACGCTTTTGCTGCAGGAATAGGTGAATCGATGGTGCCAAATACCCCGGCAAGACGTTGCAGAACTCTACCACCTAGTAGTCACGATGGTAGTGACACTTATAGTCAATCGTTCGCTTTTACGAACTGCCAGAATAGTAGATCTATTCTTTGAAATGGGTCCTAAACAAAACGGGGAAACTGTTTGTCTGTTACGCTATTATGGCTAAACAACTGGATCAATTTTGATGAACTTTGGAATACAGATAGTTGAAGACTTGGGATCAAACATAAGCTTTTTTCAATAATAATTCCCTAAGAGGCTCAAATAGTGGATGAAAGTTTGTATGAAAGATTATATAGTTGACTAGTAGTTACTCGGGACTTTGTTCCCGTGACCAAGAATCCTCCCCTTAGCTTAGACAGGTAAAAAAGTAGCCATTGTCAGTCCTGGAAAATGTAGCTTTCTAAAGTTTGAGTTAAATCGTAACAAACAAACGAAAAATCAAATTTTTCCGCTTTATAAGATTAGTTTAGATTAGTTTAGATATGTAACTCTATTTGTGGATGAAACTGCGCTTCTTTTCTATATAAACGTTGAATCTCAGATTATGCCACAACTCAGACACATTGCAAGTAATATTTTTAAGACGGGATCCAAAGATTCTACTTTACATATATAATTTATACTTTCCATCGTCGGCACTTGGTGAAATTCCGTCATAATTATTGTATGTATATATATGTATGTTTGTATATATATATTCGGGTATCTTATAGAGTATTTACTGAACATTTTGACATTTTGTACCCAATGACATATCTTAATTTTGGATAATTTTAAATTAGTAATTTAAGTGACATTTGATTTTATTACTACTTTAGATCCGTTATTAGTTTTGGATTTCATTTGTAATTTTGTATAATTTTTAATTTGGTAGTTTGCCTCATTTTGTATCTTCGTACTGTGGTGATTTGGAAATAATGGTTGGCAACATTACTATTTTCTATCAAACTCAATATTTCACATCTACCGACCATTATTAACAATTCCTAACACAACGTATTTGTTGACAATTTAAGTTTTAGTCCTGATGATGCAGTAAAATGCGAAACCGGTTGACTATTTAAATAAAAAAGTATATATTATATATAATTAGTGAATTGTGAAACAGTACAAGTGTAAAATTTAAAACAATAATTATTGACATATAGATTACTAGTTGTTGTATATATCAAGGAAGAGGAGGCAGTGGTACCAAAACCCGAGCGAGCTGTTGCAGAGCTCTACCTACTTGTAGTTACGATGGTGGTGCCATTTGACCAATCGTTCACCTTTAACAAACTATCTGGCAGGAATGCAGACAGTCGTTTTATCAAACTATGGATTGATCCCCAAGTTTACTGATATTCTTTTGAAGAATCGAACTGGAATGGAAATGGAATATTTCTCTCAGATTGTACGTAAAAGGCGCATTAAGGTTTAACGTGTCAGAATCATTACAACTATAAGGTGGAAGAGTTTTGATATCTAACCCTCTACGATCTACCTACCTCTATGATCTACCCTGAATTTTGTACCACAGCTTCAAATTTTTCTGTCGTAATAACACCAAAATTTGTCACTTACTGTTTAAGGGGTTAAGTAGTCGGTAGAATTATGCATTGGAGATTTTTAGAATATGCATTTGAGAGTTACAATAATAATTACATCCCTGCCAAATTAATTACTATCTTTAGTATCTATAGCCGATTATGATCTCTTTTTATCAAGAGAATCGCCTATTTATTTGCTATAATATCTATATATATATATATATATATATATATATATATATATATATATATATATATATATATATATATATATATATATATATATATATATATATATATAAATCAATTGCTGTTTGTTAGTCTCGCTAAAACTCGAAAACGACTGAACCGATTTGGCTAATTTTGGTTTTAAATTAATTAATGAAATCCAGGGAAGGTTTAAAAGGCGAGAAAATATAGAAAAACTCTTACTCTTACTCTTCATAAATTTATTTTAAGGGAATTACTCATATTTCTTCAATAGTATCGTAAGTTTATGTATAAGTTGATAACAAATAAATATTTGAATTTAAATTTGTATTTCAAAAAAATAAGAGTAGTTAAAAAGGCAGAATAACGTTTGCCGGGTCAGCTATTATATATATAAAAATCAATTGCTGTTCGTTAGTCTCGCTAAAACTCGAGAACGGCGGAACCGATTTGGCTTGTTTTGGTTTTGAATTAATTGTTGAAGTCCAGGGAAGGTTTAAAAGGTGAGAAAATATAGAAAAAAAATAAGAGTAGTTAAAAAAGCAGAACAACGTTTGTCGGGTCAGCTAGTCTATATACCTATATAAAAATCAATTGCTGTTGGTTAACCTCGCTAAAACTCGAGAATGGTTGAATCCATTTGGCTAATTATGGTTTTGAATTAATTGTTGAAGTCCAGGGAAGGTTTGAAAGTTGAAAAATATAGAAAAAAATAAGAGTAGTTAATAAGGTAGAACGAAGAGGAACATAGACAAAAATACTGTGTAGTTTGTTTCCTCAATTTATAGTCGTTACGTAAGACACAATTTTCATCTAGACGTCTAACTAACAAAACCAAAGCAGATAAGTTTTACGAGAAACGTGTTTCTAAAAAGATTGCTTTCCATTTGTAGATCCTTTATGTCCGCTCAGTTTAGACCGGGTAAGCAAAACTACACTATACAATGTAACAACAATCAAACCGTAATTTCCAGTTGCATACCGCGGTCTTGGTGAAAAGAAAGGCGAAGTAAATGACGCAGTTCTTAGAAGTCTAGTAGCGACCGTTTACACTATTGTATAAGATCTAGCGTAGTGATTTCTATTCACATCATTTTTGCGTATAAGTAACTATTATTTTTAGTCTATGATATTTTATCAAATGTATAGTTTTTGCGTTGTATATACAGAGATCAACAAAAATAGAATGAATAGGTCTAAGTCGCAATTTCTACTTTACAGTTTAAAAAAATCTGAAAACAGGTTGACCCTGCAGGCCATTCCTGAAACTTTCCGCTAAATCGCTTAAATGAAATGAAATTTAAGCTTAAATGAACAAAAATTATACTTAAGGATAGATTTTGTCAGAGTTCAATAATCTAAATTTTGTTATAAATGACAGCGATTTAATTTTTGAAAAGCTGTTGGAAACGATAATCGATTTTGATCTTTCGAATAGCATTTAATTCAAATTCTGTTTTGAGCTCTTAAATGATTTCTTAGCTACATACATAATCTATAAGATGAAAAATGTCAAAGTAACTTATGCATGTGGCATTAGACCTCGCCACAACATAGCAACGCACCATTAACACCTTTGGTATCTATAGGCGATGGTTGACTCTTTCCATCAGGAGACCCATCTGCTTGTTTGCTATATTATGATATATAAAAAAAAGTAATATAAAAAAAATTCTGTAGACAAAATTCTGTTCAAGTTTTCTAATGATAATTATTTTATTTTAGGAACAGCACAAAATCACTACTTTTTTCGAAATTATAAAAAACGCAAACTTGTCGCTACATTTCTTTATGGAATGCGTACCTATAAGATGTTTGATGCTTTGAATTTCAATTCAACAATTTATTTAAATTGTTTTCTTGTGAAAACCATATGAAGTATTTATTATTCTGCAGGATTCTGGACTAGATAGCAGTACTGGAACGGAATGTTTCTAGCCGTTGGCATATCTTTGTTTAATTCGAAGAAGGGTAAATTTTATAATTTGAATTACTGATATCTTCCTGATAATTTGATTGCGTCATGGACAAGGTTTTTTTTAATTTTTTTAATAAAGTCCTATATTTCTATGACCATTATCCTCCTAGTCCTATCAAGCTAAGTATTTTTTTTTTCTAGAAGAGGGGCAAACGAGCAGGAGGTGCAGCTGATGTTAAATGATCACCGCCGCCCATGGATATTCGCAATACTAGAGGTCTTGCAGTTGCATTGCCGACCTTTTAAAAACGAGTAAGCTCTTTTCTTGAAGGTCCCCAAGTCGTATCTGTTCGGAAAATCCCCTGCCGGTAATTGATTCCACAAAAGAGTAGTGCGAGGCGAAAAGTTCCGGGAGTACCGCACGGTTGTGGATTTCCAGACATCGAGATGGTGAGGATGGATTTAAATTTTGACGCGATGTCCGATGATAGAATTCAGCAGCAGTAATTAATCGAAATAACAAGTTGGAACACTCTCCATGATAGATGCGATAAAAAATGCAGAGCAAACCTATATAACTGCGAAATGCCAAAGGGCCAAGCTGTTTCGAAATAGCCTCATTGTCAATGATTCAAATCGCTCTACGTTGAATGCGATCAAGTGGCAAAACCTGGTACTGGGAAGTTCCGGCCCAGAGATGAGAACATGTGAGGCAGAATTTGCGGATGGACCGGCAAAAAGTACTATTTTGTTGCGCTGAGCACACCGATTCCTTTAGAGGCTAGTTAAGCCTTACTCTCTAGATGACCGCGAAACTGAACGTTATTCGATATGTCGACTCCCAGGGTTCCGACACTGGCTGAAGCTGTCAGGAGAGTATCCTCAATTTGAAGTGATACGACAAAGGGTGTCTTTTTTAGCGGTAAATGCGCAAAGCTATGTCTTCTTAGGGTTAAATGTAACCAAGTTTTGACGACCATATTCCGAGACATTAGTAAGTAGATTCTCGACATCAGATACAAGCTTGTTCCAGCACTCTTCGACGTATTTCCGAAAAATACCGCTACGGCCGAAGTATGTAGCATCATAAGTACTATCATCTGCATAACAATGTATGTTACTAATTCGCAACGTGTCATTAATATGCAGAAGGAAAAGTGACGGTGATAGTAAGCAGCCTTGGGGAACAGGTGACACATATAGCCAATTGGTAGGTTCTCAACTTCTGAACTACTATGGTGCAATAGCAATCAGGCTTAACCTGATTGTAAAAGTCTCATTCTTTTTATGTTTTTATCATTTTGCTGTCTCTTCCTGAAAAGGGAGGGAAACAGGATGTATTTTCCTACTCCTCTTACACACTTTTGATAATTTCGTTGCGGGTTCCAAGACAGCTTAGCTTTTCCCCAGGGCACCCTAAGCTCGCAACTCATTGGTAATTAGGACGGTTACCGCTGTTAATTCTGGTTTACAGAAGTTACAGTGGTAGGAACGAGAGGTGGGCCCATTGCCCTACGAAAAATAAAGCCATTTTTCGCCTTTTACGAATTGTCTGGCAGAATGGTAGATGGATGTATTCTTCAAGGGGCCCCGGACAACACGGGAGTTCACTTAGCATAGGTTGACAACTATATTTGACTCGATTTTTTAAATTCTTAATGTACAAAGGTTGATGTAGTTTAATTTCCAATTTCATCTCAGATAAAAGCTAACCAGAATATTTTAAATTTAAATAGTTAATTAGTAAATAACTGTTAGTCTAGTAATTGGTAAATTCGTTAAAATCAGAGATTCTAGATCAGGAACTTAAAAATGTTACTGGTAAAAAACTTACTGTTACTTAAAAAAATCGTAGTAACTTAGTCAGCTTGTGGTCAATTACCAACTTCGTGTCTAGAAGTCATCTATCTGTCTTGTTATTGCAAATAGGAAGATAAAGTCCTTAATGTTATAGAACTGCGATGACGCATGGAGCGGAAGAGGTACAACCTATATTGCCAAGCGACATACCGGTGTTGTGAACTTGAGTACGGAAGGCTTATTAAATAAATGAAATATTTTTAAACACCAGAAGCTTTTTTATATTTTCATGTTGCAAATGCTTCCAATTAATATCAGGGGGCCTAGCCAAGTTACAATCTACAATCTTAATCGCTTAGAAAACTAATAAAATGTATGGAATTTTTAAGTATTTTAGGCGATCACGACAAACGAATCCAAAAATCGTAGCCAAGTTTACACGTTATTATATCGCTCAAAAAAGTAGAATGAAAGGTTGAGTATTCTAAAGCGTTGTTCGCTTAATCCCTACAAATTGGTAGCCATATTACACTTTTGACAATGGCTGGCATGTCGAAGTCGAAGTTTGTCAACGCTTGACCAAGCGAACACCAAGACCCAGGAGAAAGCGCTCAATATGGCGTCTGTTTGGAATCAGCTGTTCGGAATCCGAGAAACGTAATTTGTTTATTTCTTAAAATTAGTATATTTTTCTATATCAAAATGCATTCATTAAATATATTGTGCTGTCCTCAATATGAAGAAGTGCTGCTAACACGTCGGCAAAGTTATATGTATCAGAATTTTATATAAACAATAAATAGAATGTGGAAAAAGAGGTAAGGAATTATGGTGCGTTGCCATCCTCATGGATGTAACGTATTGCCACATACATAACTACACCGAGTACTATAGTCTTCATACTGTAACATGACAGTGACAAGCACTGACAACATTGCTAAAGAGAAAGGTAAGACGGTGGTACTTTATTAATTCGAGACTCTATTAATTACGACGATTGCCATGTTACTATAATCTTAGCCATTTTTTTATTTAATTCATTAATTATTATTAATATTTTATTTAATTCTAATATTAATAAAATATACACTAATAGTAAATGATTGTCATAACTTTTTCTGTGCGCCTTATCCTGAATCTTGTTATCGTGTAATTAAGGTTGACTGGTAGAGAATGCCATGAAGCATTAAGTCTACCTCTGGGTATATTTGTACATAAATTTTAAATAAATAAAATAAATATTTTATTGGTTATATTTTCTCCCTCATCTACATATTTCTTTGATTTGTTAAAAATTGTAGTAATATAAATATTCGTGCCGGTTTACTTTAAGACATCTCATTACGACAGGGTTTCTTAAAGTGGAGTCCACGGACTTCCAAGGGGTCCAAAATATGATAGCCAAAAGCTTCAATCAATATTTTTATTGTAATGTAATATTTATTAACATTATTATACCATAATTTGTTCATCACAGTCTCCAAACTCGCATTAGATAAAATTTATTTTAGTATCAGAATAGTAAATATGATTATTTTTTGGATATGTTATTTTATTTTCCTTTAAGATTTTTTCAACATGGGGTCGTGGTAGTTTTGAAGTTTTAAATGTGGTCTAGTCCATCAAAAGTTTAAGAAACACTATTTTTTGAGATAATTTCATCATTTATAATATACTATGTGTTGCCCGCGCCTTCGCTCGCGAAAAATAAGAGACAGAAAGTAGCCTCTGTCACTCTCCATCCATTCAACTATCTCCACTTAAAAAATCACACCAATTCGTCGCTCCGTTTTACTGTGAAAGACGGACAAACAAACACACACACTTTCCCATTTATAATATTACTATGGATGTTTATATATTGAGGTCCACCACCACATGAGGTCCCGGGTTCTATTCCCGGGTCGGGCACATAAAAAAAGTGTTTTTCAGTTTTCTGGTAAACACAAAGTTGTCCGGGATCGGAAAGTGCCCGGTTGGCGATAGGCTTGCCACCTATCACATTTGTGGGACCAAGTATCTTCGGCTAATCGTGGGTGCACTTGTTGTACCTCTGCCTACCCCTTCGGGGATATGGGCGTGAAGATACTTTTTTGTATAATCAAATAATATTCATGTGTTTTTATTACTCGTTTTTAGTTATTTCTTGGTTAATAAATTTCAGTTTCAATTAAGCAACCGAAGGAAATGTGGGTGGTTAAATATGGAACGGAAATAATTAAATGCTCTTAATATGTACATTTTTGCCAGACTGTGTCACGACGAGAAGGGCATAACACGACATTCATTGTAATTTAATAAAGCAGTAAATTGTGTATAATGTTCTGTTAGACATTGTAGCATTTTCATTAGTTTTACTAAAGAGCTTCCTCTTATCATTCTTTAATGTAATCTATTCAATACTGTACAATTTTCGTACAATATTAAATACTTAGTTATATACATAACTAGCGGCCCGCCCCGACTTCGCACGGGTATATTATAAAATATATAGCTTATGTCATTCAGTGAAAAAAATGATTAAAATCGATCCACTGGTTTTGATTTATTCATTACTGCCCGTAGCTTGCACACTTTATATTTGGAGAAAAACAATTCCCCTTTCCCTCTACCATGAAGATTTTCTGCTATCTTTGGAATATCTAAATTCATATACAACATTTTTAATTTTTACATTTTACCTATTTCTTTTATTTTTACAATTAATATATTACAGAATGTCTTTATTTACAACGTTCACAGCTTTCTTGTCATTAGACAATACAAACATGTTTTCTTTAGAGTTTACTCTTATAGTTGGCCATGTGAAAAACTGTCAACGCTCAAATCTAAGCTTGTAACGTTGAAGGTTTGACCCTGCGATTGACCTGCGCGAGTCAAAACACCTCGCCTTAATGGTCATTGCAAAATATGTCTTTAACGGAAACTCGGCGCGCCGCCGACCAGCCGGTAACCCCGCAACCGCTATGCCCCTGCATTTTAAATCTGTAATTAAATATTCAATTAAATTACATGCTGTAAACGGCCATATTGATCTATATTAAATCAACAATGTATTTAAGGTACTTAATTGGATAAGGATTAGTGCTGTATTGCTTAAAATTGCTTCGAAAATAAGCAATGCCATTAAGCCAAAAATGCTATTGTGGGTTATACATAAGAGATAGACATATACCATCGCGGAGTTTTCTGTAGACCTTTATAAGGCGTACAAATACTTAGTACATTATTTTGGTAAATCTCGTAGGGTTCAGCCTGCGTTTGAAATGTAAGCGGAAAAAAATATGATTATTTACGACATAACATTAGAAACTTCAAAAATTACAGTATTTCTCTACTCTATATTTAATGTTATTTTACTAAAAGCCTTCCTCTTCAATCATTCTATCTATTAAAAAAACCGTATCATAATCGGTTGCGTAGTTTTAAAGATTTAAGCATACATAGGGACAAACAGAGAAAGCGACTTTGTTTTGTACTATGTAGTGATAAATAACAAACTCCTACAAATTCAGGTTGGCTGACATAATATGGTACATACATAAATATGTGAAAAATAGTTACTTAAATTTTGACCTAATTATTCCATAAAAATGAAAAGTATGGGCATAGTCATTGAAGTTCACTGCATTAATTTTGTTGAGGTTTAACTTCGAAGCTAAGCAATATCACAGATTATACGTAGGTCACACTATAACTTTTGCGTAACTTAAAAAAACAACATGTTATAACCAAAATATTATGTTTATTGCTTTTCAAAATAATCTCCTTTACATTTTAACATTTTTTATGCGATCGAACCATTTTTTAAAACAGGAGGACCACAGATCTGAAGGCATGGTTTCTACGTGCTGATTGAACGCTATCACTGCCTCTTCGGAGTTGGTAAAAGTAAAACCTCTCATCAAATCTTTGATTTTGGGGAAAATACAGAAATCACAGGGTGCTAGGTCGGGGCTATGCGCAGGATGAGTGACGAGATGTACTTTTTCGGAAGCTAAAAACGACTGTTTTGTTGGCCGCGTGTGAAGAAGCGTTATTATAGTGTAGGAGAATACGGCTTTTGGGTCGTTTTCGCAAACTTTTTCTAACAGCCTGGGTAAACAAATGGTAGAATACCACTCGGCATTAACACTCTTTTGTACAGATGGGACCCGTAGCTGAGAAAAAAAACGCGATCATTTTTTTACCAACGTTTCTCGCCTGTCTCACTTTTGTTGGCCTGTTCTCATTTTCAAACACCCACTCACAAGATTGCTGTTTTTTTTTTCTGGTTCAAAACAATAAATCCACGTTTTGTCTCCTGTGACAATGTCATAAATAGCATTAGAACGTCCGTGGTCGTACTTCAGTAGCATCAGTGCATGGTCTAATGCCACATGCATAACTTATGTATGTGGCATTAGACCTCGCCACAAGATAGTAACGCACCATTAACACCTTTGGTGTCTATAGGCGATGGTTGACTTTTTCCATCAGGAGACCCATCTGCTTGTTTGCTATCTTATAAAAAAAAAAACTGTGAGCACCATTCCACGCGAGCCCGCTTCTGCTCCGCTGTCAGTTTATGAGGGATCTAACGACTACAAAGTTTCCGAACTTTCAATTATTCGTGTAACATTTTCTGAATTTGGCTCATACCAATCCCCAATAATCCTCGAATTGTCTCATAGGTAATCCGGGGGTTTTCTTCAATTAACCGCTTAACAGTAGCCACATTATTTTTGTTTACGGCAGTTGAAGGCTGCCCTTCACTAAATTCGTCATGTAAAGAAACTCGACCTCTCTCAAATTCAGCGAACCATCGCCTCACGGTGCCCAAACAAGGTGCTTCTTTCCCAAAAGCACTTTGAAGACGAGCGGCACAGTCTTGCGGAGAAAGAGAACTTTTAAAATCATAAAAAATCATCGCTCTAAAATCTTTTCGACTTAATTCCATTTTCGTTGCGTACGTAGAACTTTGATGTGTGATAAAAAACAATTGACAAATCATTTCTCGCCAATTGTTTTTTTTATTATTACTACTAGCTGTTGCCTGCGACTTCGTCCGCGCGGACTTCGTTTACTCCGCACTGCTCCTCCCCCGTAGGTGATAGCGTGATAATATGTAGCCTATATGTTGATCCGACCTATTAGTAATATTCATACAAAATTTGAAGTAAATATATGCAGTACTTTCTGAGTTTATCCCGGACATACATACAGACAAACAGACATACAGACAAACAGACAAAAATTCTAAAAACTATATTTTTAGCTTCGATATCGATTATAGATCACGCCACAAATATATTTTTTAAAAAATATTCAATGTACAGTTTTGACTTTCCTACGATTTTATTATATGTATAGATAAGAAGGTTGCAACGTTTTAAAAATATAATTATTCGAAATTCAAATAGTTCCGATTAGCTAGAAGTGCAAAATTCTTCTCTTGTTGCGTTTGTAATAAGAGAAATTTCTTATAAAATAAATTAAGGAAATTGCGCGGAAAATTAGAAAATTTAAGAATACTTAACCGCCATATAAAATTCAATGTCCTTTCGGCTGCCTGGAGGGACAATCCTGTATACTTATACAGTCTGACTGATGAGTTACCATCAATATTAAGAACGTGATAGTTGGCGATCATATATGATAAGAAAAAGTAAAATTTAAAATAAATATTAAAATACTTCTTAGTAAACAGTACACCTAGAATCCTATATTTACGTACACCATACTTGGACACCGCACATAGGCACGTGTCACATAGCGCGCTATCAACACAGAATAGCGGGGGGTGGCGGCGGCGTGTCTTTGATGTCGACTAGCGCGTACTAGAGAGTATAATATCCACATTTCACTTATTTTTAGAGAAATATTGGTCAAAAGTTGTAATACATAATTCAAAAATTAAGCCTCTAATTTTATTATTTCATTTAACGAGAATCGTGTACCGAGTACTATCCAGAAGGTAACTCACCAGTCAGTCTGTATAAATTACGTGTCACGTTGTTTGTCTGCTATGGATTCCTAATATGTATATATTTTCAATCGACGAAAAAACAGCTTATAGTTTGACATTTATGTATTTAACACTAGCTGTTGCCAGCGACTTCGTCCTCGCGGACTTCGTTTACGCCGCACAGCACCTGGCCGCTAGGTGATAGCGTGATAATATGTAGCCTATATGTTGACCCGATCTGTCAGTAATATTCATGCAAAATTTGAAGTAAATCCATGCAGTACTTTCTGAGTTTACCACGGACATACATACAGACAAACAGACAAACAGACAGACAAAAATTCTAAAAACTATATTTTTGGCTTCGATATCGATTGTAGATCACGTCCCAAGTATTCTCTTAAAAAAATATTCAATGTACAGTTTTGACTTTCCTACGATTTTATTATATGTACAGATTATTTGTATAGGTGTTAATATTTTAGTATGATGATCTATCTGGGTGTTCAAGGACGTGTACAAAAATTTCGTAAGTGTATGTATGTATGTGTGTCCGAGTGACCGTGTGTGCGTGAGTTCGTGTGTTCATGTGTCCGTGTGTCCGTGTGTCCGTGTGTCGGTCTGTCCGTCTGTCCGTATGTACGTATGTCTGTATGTCCGTATGATTTCCCGAACCCATGACGTGACTCATTACCGCGCCGCTGTCGCCCGCACGGGTAACCATACTCTCTGAATGTTGCCACACTATTTTAATTGATATTTACTGTGCAGTTGAACAATAATATTCTCTTTTACTATATTTTTATTGGTTACACATATACCACAGTTACAAAAACACAGACCACTAACTGTGTATATATTATTAATACGGGATTTTTTACGAATATTACGTGAACTGAATATACGTAAACATATGAAGAGTATGAATGAAAATCGGTTGAGTAGTTTTAGAGTGGAATCGTAAAAAAACAAACAAACAAAAAATCAAATCTTTCCTCTTTATAATATTAGTTTATAGTACCTACAATATCATGTCTAAAACTTTTTTTTAATATATCTCAAGACTTTATTCTGGGACGTTTAAAATTTACCCTTTTTGTAAATTTACCCTATTCATGTTATATATCATATTATATGAGACAAATTTAATTCGGTTTGTTCAACCATTTCTGCGTGATCGAGTAAAAAACATACAAATTTCATTTTTATTATATCAGTAAGATAACTTTTAAAATACCGTGTACTACACACGAACCTTTTATAAAACGTTCCTCTAAAATTTCCATAAGCATTGTGTCGATACAAAATTTTATGGCAAAAAGATGAGGAAAATATTGAAGCCAAACCTTGGCTTTATAATAAATAATGCATGACAATGGCTTTTACCTTTTAAAATAGTTTTCCAGAAGATTATAGTTTATAGTTGGAGAGTACATGTGTGGAAAAGATGGCAGTCAAAATATTAAGAACTAGCTGTTTCCTATGACTTCGTTCGCGATACCTACACTCATTAGTTTCTTTCAATCAATCGGGTAAAAATAATCGCATCTTACTCAGTGATAATGTGAAAGAAATTTCAAAATATTTCCAGTAGAATTTATCTACTTTTATTTACACACACATTTAACACACACAATTTTAAAAAAGGTATCTTCACGGCCGTATCCTCGAAGGGGTAGGCAGAGATACAACAAGTGCACCCACGATTAGCCGAAGACACTTGGTTGGTGATAGGCTTACCACCTACGCAAACGTGGTAGGTGGCAAGCCTATCGTCAACCGGGTACTTACTAATCCTGAACAACATTGTTTTTTTAAGAAAACAAAAAAAACAAAAAAAAGGAAACAAAGCTTACCTCTTTAAAATACTAACTAGCTGTTACTCGCGACGTCATTTGCCTGACACAAAATCATTATATCCCTCTACTCAGCCGGGTAAAAAGTAGCGTATGTCCTTCATAGATAGTGTAGCTTTGTAATTGTAAGAAAAATTAAGAACGGTCCAGTAGTTTTTGCGTTGATTGAGTTTTTGCGTTACAAAAATTCAAATGTTTTCTCTTCATCATTCCCTTTCCTCAGTTAGGTGAAAACGCAGCTTATGTCACTTCTGGATAATGTAGCTTTCTAAAAGTGAAAGAATTTTTAAAATCGGTCGAGTAGTTTTTCAGTTAAATCGTAACAAACGAACGAACAGAAAATCAAATCTTTCCTCTTTATAATATTAGTATAGAAGAATAAGAACTGTTTTATTTACCATACAATAATATAGATATACAGTAAATAACAAGAGCAATCGTACAAATGAAACAAAAACAAAAAGTAAATAAGTAACTAACAAAGAGAATAAACAAAAAAACACATTTAAAAGACATTGACCGCCCCGTTGGTTACGCAATCGACGGAGCTCGGGTTCGATCCCCGTAGTAATACTTATTAGTGTAAAATGGTGGTCATAGCATAAGTCTGACAAAAGTGTCTTATAATCTATTTCTTTTTTTCAGTGATTTAATTGATACTTTTATAATATCTGCAATACAGCATAGAAATATGAGCACTGCTCACAAGCAAAACTCAAACTCGAACTAAAAAAAATGCTTTATTTAAATAAAATAAACCTTCGCTAATGATATATTATAACATGTTACCGGCCAAACCCGATTTCAGGTTAAACTAGTTTGTCCTAGGATAAACCAGTTGATCCTAAGCGTGTCAGGATGTACTAGTTAAGCACAAAACAAAATAGTTTGGCCCAAATACTTTAAACTTATCTAGTTTGGCCTAGACCAAACTAATTTTGAATTATGATTGAACTGATGCAATCATTGGAAATGACAAAATAAACACGTTGTAACCTCTGAATGCAGGGATACACCTTCCGTATCCCTACTAGCAGGATTTCGTAATAACCTACCTTACCCAAATGGTTCATTAACACCAACAATAGAGGGGATCTGGTCACTGCACTAACCTAACCTAAACCAAATGAATCAATAACAGAAGATGGTATCTGACACAGGTGTTTATATAAGGAAAAGAAAATAAGCCTTAAATTACTTACATAATAATATAAAAACTTACATAATAAAATAAATATTAGTTCGGCCTAAGCGAGACTAGTTAATCTTAAAGTATTTAGGTCCAACTAGATCGTTCTGGTCTAAACCAGTATATCCTGACACGCTTAGTTTGAACCGGATTGGCCTAGAACAAACTAGTTTGGCCGAAAATCGATTTTGGCCGGTAACATATATAAATATATATTCCACACTTAATTATAATATTACAATTATATAATTTTATTATAATTACAATTATTAATTATAGAATACGTAAGCAAATCAACTAACTCCACATCTATTATCTGTCAATAAACATAACATAAATAAATAACACAAATAAAGAATACTAGCGACCCGCCTAGGCTTCGTACGGGTAGTTTAATACCCACATGCTTAACCTTTTAACTTCCCGCTACGTATGTACTCGTGGATAAGTAAATCGGTTAAATAATACGGAAGTTGGTACAGCGTTACCTGGTGGCAAGTTACGTCAATGGGAATAGCATAAAAACCTTCTTTGTAAAAAATACATATACGTATCAATTTTCATAATGAGTGGTTGAATAATTTCTGAGTCAATCGATTTTATATATACAAAAATCCTCTATATATATATATATATATATATATATATATATATATATATATATATATATATATATATATATATATATATTACGGTGTAAATTATGATCCAATTTCGACCGCTAGGTGGTCACTAATTACCTTAATTCTAGTCACATCAGTCACTCTAGTGAAAACAATAACTGAAACCTAAACTTTAGTTTAACAATACAACTTTGTAAATTCAAGTATTTTTCCATTACCCAATCATTGTTACAAACGTGTTAATTAAAGCTGCGAGTATATTTTTCAAAGCATGTTCAACAAGTGTAATCCAACAAAACGTAAAACCCGATCTCCCTTAAGTTCCTTTAGATTAACCGGAGCGCGTTCGCTCGACAAGGACACTAACGGCTAGGAAATTTAATCAACCTCACCATATTCATGGTAAAAACCGATTGCGTTTGAAGCTTGGCTCGACGTTAAATCTTATAAGTATTATTTTCATATTGTGGTTTAGCCGTACTGTTAGTTTAGCGCCGTATTTCATATTTATCCTAATCTTAAATAAATGTCATGCCGCTTGCAATCTTTGTCGATCTCCGATTCCCTCTCGAAGGAAGAGGAATCGAAGGTCGACAAACACTCAGTACGTTAGCTAATAGCAAATCTATCCTATTGGTGTGTTGTTAGATATACGTAACGCATTTGGATTTGTTTTACATACAATTTTTATAATAAAACTTGAAAAATATGGCATTACAGGGATATTGTTAGATTGGACAGAGTTATAAAAAGAGTAGGAAATAATGTGTTAAAATATCTCTAATATTTGGGAAACCAAAACAAAATATATACTTCAGACTACCTTTTTAATAATTGTGGTGCACTACACGGCAGTGTTAGAAGGATCTTGCTATTTTAAATTTATATTAATGATCTCAGGAAGATCATTCTGTCAATCATTACTTTTTTATACATAATGGTGACAGTACTATTAGTAACTTATTTATATCCTTACACATAATCCTTATGAATTAAACAAATTAACCAAATGCAGCAATTAAAAATATACTTGAAGTTTTAGAATGTGTAAGAAATAACAACCTAAATAGGATATAGCATAGGCAGAGAGAACCGAGTGCCATACATCACGATCCTTGCAGGCTTGCCTCGCTTCCTCCACATTCATCACACTCTTCATACACACACGCCGGTTGCGAAGACTCTTGACACCACCTTCGGACAGTACTCGATCAATCTGATCGTGGTATGTCAGTCTTGGTAAATTCTACCATCTATTAGTACATACATATCTTTACGCTAGATCCCATACGGGGGAGATATCTACTAGTCATGATGGTAATGAAATTTTTGACCAATCGATCGCCGTTTACGAACTGCTCAGCAAGACGAATGTTGCTCTATTCTTTAAGACAGGCTTAGATCTTTTACACTAAGAGTAACAATATACTGTTTCACTTGTCCTTCCAAGGAAGGTGGTAGTTAGCGTCACTTGCTTGTTCCTTGCTTTAACCAGTACTGATGGCAAGTGTTCAAAAATGTTGCTAGATCCTTTATTATAAAAACCCGAGGTACAAAATGTTACTAGATCCCCATTTTTTTTAACTCCAGCCCGTTACTAATGTTTTTATAAATATATTATATAAAAAAAACAATAATCATTACGAGAGAGATAAGGCTTGAAAGAAAGTGTCGGTGTAAAAATGAGAAACGGTTGGTTGGTTGGTTGGGACTTGAAGAAAAAATGGTAGATAAAAGGTGAACAAAACATTTAAGCAATGCAAAAGTACCGGGGAAGACATACCATGATCAGATTGATTGGTTACTGTCCGAAAGTGGTGTCAAGTCTTCGCAACCGACGTGTTTGTATGAAGAGAGTAATGAATTTGAAAGAAGCAAGCCAAATCTCATCAAATCTAAGATAAAAAGGATCGTGACATATAATGGCACTTGCCTCTTTCTACTTACCACGTAAGGTATCTGCAGTAAAGATATAATCAATAAATATTACACTTCTGGGATTCTTAGAAGTAACTCATAAGCATGTGATATTTATTCAAAAAAATTCAAAAAAACCCTACAGGCCATCTCTGAAACTTCCCGCTAAATTAAGGTATTTTAAGCTCAAAAGAGTAAAAACTATAAACATATATTTTCTTAGTTCAAACATCTATTTTGTTAAAATAGCAGTATATTGATTTTTGAAAAGTTGTATATTTTGGAAACGCTGATTGAAATTGATCTTTCGAATGACATTCATCTCAATTTTTGAGATCTGAAATATTGCTTTAGCTAAATAATCGATAGGTTGAAAAATTGTTAAAAAAAAATTAACCTGAAAATTATTTTAAAAATATAACGTAAATATGCTAAAAATGAGGTAATTTTAATATTTTAAAAGCTGTAACTTTTGAAAATTAGGTTCGATTTTCATTCTTGAAATGCTATCTGACGTATTTTTTAGTACTAAAATATTGTAGAATACCAAAAAATTATTGGTTGAAAAATTTCGAAGTTAAGTCGAAAAAACACTTTTTTTTAAATTTTTCGACAACGTTTTCTCTCAAACGGAAAAACCGATTTTGATGCAATTTATACAGTAGATGTAGTTTTTTGAGGAATAGAGCTGATTAGTTTTTGTACTCAATCGGTACATTAATCTGGAAGTTATGTTAAAAAAATACTGTCTTACTAAAATTATTTCTGGGGTTTTTTCAAAATTTCTCAAAATCTCTTAAGCCGACTTGGTTCAAATTTTGAATAAGTCTAAGTTGAGCAGAATCCAATCGAATGCCATTAACGGCGTTTTGATCGGTCCAGCCGTTCAAAAGTTATGAGATGTTTACACACACACACACACACACGCGCACACACACACACACGCACACACACACACGCACACACACACACGCACACACAGAGAGAGAGACATGCTGACGTCATCGCGAAAATAGTCGGAAAAGATTCCTAGGACCTCAAAACGTGGAGATCCGGTGAAAAGTCGATTTTCGAAAATCGGGGCAAATTCAGTAACTTCCTATCTACGTACATTACGTATTACGTAGCGGGAAGTTAAAAATATAATAAATTATATAATGCCTACTTATGGGTACGACTGTTGTCTAAAATGGCATGAAGGTAATATTAACTGGGTCAAGATGAGATCATTGCAGAGAATATGTACTTAAGAAATCCCTTCGTTAAAAGCAAGTGATAGAGGTTAGTTGTAAAAAAGCGTCGGTGCAAGAATGAGATGGAACAAAGGTGTCCGTAGATTCAAACAGGTAGAAAAAATTGCAAATGAAATTAGTAAACAAAGATTGAAATACGAGTGTGTTACCGAGATTGACTTTCATTAGGTAAAGCAGTCAATATATAGTAAAAGTACAAGTGCACTTGTACGTTTTAAAAATATATAAACGGATAAACGGGTCAAAAACGCGTACATATATAAATAGAACTTACTTGTAAAGCTCAAAGTTTCGGCCAAGTTACATTGGCCGTGGTCACGAGTGGACTGGAGCAGTGACTTTCCTCTGTCGTTCACGTCGGGATCGATTTTCATCTACCCACCTTCTGCTCTTGTTTTTTCGAATTTAGCCTACATACAACACTAACCGTATCTACTATCTTGAACTTTATTCGTTTGCAGGTGCAAAGGCCGTATTCTGTTAATCATTGGATTCCAAGCAGGAGATAATTTAAATCCGTCTTCCTTATTGAAATTTTTATATTTTCTAATTTCAATAGCTTCTCGTACCATACGGGGAACATAGTGTCGCTCAATTTAAAAGAACCTGAGGTCGGTAGAATTCAATTCAGTGATCAGTGCTGGTGTCCAAAATATGTTGAGCTACAGCGGACTTGGCCGAAACGTTGAGCTTTTTGACCCGTTTAAATATTTTAAAAATGACAGTAGAACGCGTTAGCTTTAAAGTTCACTTGTACTTTTATTACAATACATATATGTAGTTATTATAAATCAATCGACCGGTTTCGCTTTTTAAAGCAACTTTAAAGACGTAAACAGGCAAACCGGTCGATTGATTTACCATAAATATGTGTACATGTGTAGCAAAATAAAAGTACAAATGCATTGTTGACTGTTTTTGCAAATGTATATAAATGTCAAACGCTTGCAGATTATATTATATCGTGAAAAAATAGAAATATGCCATATTGTGCTATTTTATCGTGTTGGATAAAAAGCTAAGGCTTAAGGCATACCTCTGAAGTGATTTTATTTCATCGGCAAGTATTATAACTCGGTATTTCTGGGTGTACATGCAAGTGACATTGACATCCAAAGAAATTCCCTTAAAAGCCTTTCCAGTTTAATCCGTGCTTTTAACTAATAAAAATGAAATTTCACCAAGTGCCGACGGTTTAAAGCGTAAAATTACTATCAATGATCGGGTGTCTGTAACGTGATTGCGTAAGTCGTCAAATGGAGATGTTGGTACAAAGAGAGTTATGAATCTGAAGTTGTGGAGTGTGAATCTGCTAAATGAATTAGGTATGAATATAATATTTTGCATTAATGTATTTTAATTTTATTGATTGCAGGTATGACATACAGCATATATATTTTGAAACTTGATGGACATCGGTAAATACTGTATGTATACTTATAATATACTTGAGGATTAGCTGATGTTCTTTAAGGCTTTATAAGTTTTATGATTCCTATTTTGATAACTAAAGTTATGGTCCATCTAACACATCAATATGCCATCACACCGGGCCGGGTGCCTTTCGAAGAATAAACCATCTGCAATTCTGCCACGGTAGAGCTCTGCATCGTCCCGCCCGGATGACCACCGCTTTTCCTATTCCTGCCGCAATAGCGTCAGTGCTTGTAGTTGTCATGTGCCAGTTCAGAGGGTAAGGTAGCCAATAAACTTACGCATGTGGCATTTTCATCCCGACACACGGATAACATTGCACCATTAACATCTTTGGTCTCTATAGGCGATGGTTTCTCTTTCCATCAGGAGACCCATCTGCTTATTTGTCATCCTATGATAAAAAAGAATCAGTACAATTATTTAAAAATATTTGCACTATTTTCTTTATTTTGTTTATCATCGGAGCTTTTGAGTGAAACTTCATTTCAATGCAATATTTTATTTCAACCACACTTGTACAATTTTACATTAAAATTAATTCTATTGTAACAAGTATTTATGTGGTCGGTGTAATAATCCAACCGGTTTACTATAATAGTACTTAATAGTTGCCCTGATGTTGCTATGTAAGTGAAACCAGTCGGATTATAATAATTGTAACTTTATTGTAAAATAATGCAAGTATGGTTTTATACAACATTGCATTTTTAGATTTATTTGGACTTCTTGTTGCAGTTATTTGAGTTAACTAGCCACTTCTATAATAAAATTACCCGGGGTTGTCCAGCCTATTATAGTGAAAAGAACAGCCTGGTAGGAAGGTGAATTGGACGTAGTTACACGAAAAGGATCCAATCCACACAAAATATTGAAGTTTGAAGTGAAAACAGATATTTTTTTATTTTTTAACGTGCCATACATGGGGACTAGTTCTGACGTTAAATAAAGTAATAAAGAGCTATTTTTGCTTTAATATTTTTAACTGGCCGTTTGTATTGAGTAGTTTGGTGCGCTTAACTCATTTTTGACCATATTGTGGATTGGATACTTTTCGTTTAACTACATCCAATTTGCCTGCCAGTCAGTTCGTAAATCTCGGACAAATGTTAGAGGCGGCATCGACACCTCTTGTGTAATGTAACTATTTAGAATATTTGCCTACGCTTTATTTACTCCCGCCATGATATAATGAACAAAGCATGTGAAAGAATTCTGCATTAACTCGCCCATGCATTTTTCATATTACCTTTTCCCTGCACTATAATGTCAGTTTATCTCTGATATGTTTTTAGATAGGAGGTAAATATTTTTACATCCTTTTTTGAAAATAAATCTAAAATAGTTTAGATACACGAAAGAGTTTAAATACATTTTTATATCAAATTCTTTTAATGTTCAAGCTGTCAGGTTATGTAACTCATTACCGCCTCAGGTTCGTATGAGTCAATCTATTCCAATTTTCAAAAAGAGTCTAAGAGAATTTTTTCTTGCTGGGTCTACATAGATTTTTTTATTTCTATCGATTGTTGTATATTTTTAAATATTATGTGGCTAAATTTAATGTATCAAGACTGTTATATTCATATGTATATAGTTTTGTACACAATTTTAATATTTCGATAATTGTGTTTACTATTATTCGGGTCAGCTGGAAGAAATATTTTTTTATTGGGGATAAGCTCGTCTATTGTACAGTTTGTTTTAAACAAGTTTCTATGTATTATTTCTCTATTAATTGTGTACAATAAAGCATTAAATAAATAAATACAATAATTATTTATTGCGAAATGTCCCTATTATTACGCAATCGCTCACGCAACTTGAAATAATTGAAACTATCATTTTCTTTCTACGTTACATGACTTTTACTTTCTGATGCAATTTGTATGCTTAACGTAGTACGTGATTACCAATTATTAATTTTTGTTCGATATCTGTAAAATTGATACTTTATTTTTATATTAATACCTGGTAAACCGCAAAACGCCTCTACTTTTTTTTAATTTTTCCAGAAGTTTTTAAATTGAGAAAATGCCTAATCTATATATTTAAACTAATCTAAACGTTACAAGAGAAGTTAGGTATGTTTGTAACGAATAAATTCAAAAATTACTTACCGATATTAATAATTTTTTTTTCACTAGAAAGCTACACTGTCCGAGTGACATAGGCTACTTTTTTACTCGACTAAGTATTGGGCCACACAAATGAAGTCACAAGTAGCGACTAGTGTTTCATAAAAATTTTATGAAAGTGTATTACCTAGCGGTACTTATTAGTACCGCTAATGTCACTCTATTCCTTTTTTTTCGAAATGGCTATTACAGTTGACCTTATGGGTCGTTACTGCGTCACCGGGCTTTTTGGGGAAGTAGAGTGCTCAGCCAAAACTTAATATTGGGCCTATAAACGCCCGCGCTTAAGGGCTGTCTCCTGTAAGACTGGACCTTGGCTTAGTGCGACATTCGGACTAATAGTGGTGGGTGGTCCGCGTTAGGCACAGAGCGATAAAGAAGTCTTCATTGTCGAGACCGGCTACTCTATCCCTATAGTTATAGTACCTTAAACTGCGTCATATAGTCTGTGGGCCTGAAATAGTTCAAGAAAAACTGGAAGGCCTTATTTAGACCGAGGCACAATTAAATACATATCAATACTAGTGTTATGTCTGTACAGTCTGTCATGCTTACATATATAAACCGCTAATCTGATTTTGATGAAATTTAGCAAGAAAGCCCTGGGGTCAAACTATTTTACGTTTTGATGAAAGATTGTATGAATCAATACTAATATTATGAATACAAAAGTATATCTATCTGTCTGTTACATTTTCAGGGTTAAACCCCTTAACGGATTTTGATGAAATTTGGTATAGAGATAGTTAAGGATCTGGGGTAAAACATAGGCTATGTTTTTTATAAACCAATCCCTAAGGGGTTGAAATAGGAGATGAGAGTTTGTATATTTATTCTATTGACATGTAAGTTTTTGAATAAATATTTAAGTTTAAAATATTCGAGTAAATCATGTTTATACGTACATTGTAAACAACGTAAACAACGGGAAGTTGCATGCTTGTACAATGTACATAACATTGTACAAGCATGCAACTTCCCTTTGTTTAAGTCGGTTAGAAATTATCCTTATCATTGCAGATCGCATCATACTTCACAGTCTGTCCGTTGTTATATTATTGTTACTTACTTTTAAATCTAATCAAGATAAATTTATTACCCACGATGTCGAAGTCAACGAACTTGTCGGAACAAAACAAACGAAATCTTAATTATCTTATTTATAATCTAAATGTAGGCAATTATTAATGGTTCTGAGAATATTGTTTTGAGAAGTATATGATGAACAGTTTTTATGTGGTACGAATTATTTTAAATTGACTTAAAAATGGAATGATTTTTTTCTTTTATCCTCCGTTAATTTAATTAACGGAGGATAAAAGAAAAACTCCGTTAAAAAAATAAGGTTTTCATTTCCTCGTTCATTTGTTTGAATGCTAAACGATTACGAAGCTGAATTCTTTTGAATTTTTTGTTTGTATAAACTTAATAACAATAAGATAGTTATTGCCATTAGGTTAGTATCTAATGATCTGGTGAGCGGTTTTTAAAGGGTTTCGCTCGTAGCGTATATTAGATGAGAACGCTTCATTAGGTTCTAGTCAAGGACGGATCCAGCCTTCGGTAGGCAGGGTAGGTGAGGGGGTCACATATTTGAGGTTTAGTCATGATAAGCTTTAATCCTTATTTAATCCTAATAAATCCATATCTAGACCCCTACCCAGAGGGGGGGGGGGTCATGACCCCCATGACCCCCCCTGGATCCGCCGTTGGGTTTAACACACTGAGGCAGGTTGCAACGGGCCGGGGCGGACCGCATCGCAACGTAAAATGTAGCATAGCAAATTAGGGCGGGCCGTAGCGGTGCGTAGATCTTGCAAGTCAAATAGTTCTTTGTAGCCTTGAATTAAAATTAATTATTCGAAAATTTTTCAGCCATAATTATGTGATTTAATAAATTAATACTCTGCTACTAGTATTATATAAAACATGGAAGAACACGTGCTCGCAATTCCGCTTGCCATCGCAAATTGCAACGGGGTGGGTAGGAGTGCATCGCATTCACCGAAATCCGCCTCAATACAGCTCGTTGCGCCCGGCCGTAGTGTGTGATACTTCATAAATGTATGAAAGCGATCTAGGCGGAATTTCACGATACAGCCCGGCCCCTTGAGGCCCGCCTCAGTGCACTTGGTTCTTAAACATATTAAACAGGTTTAAGCAAAAACCGCTAATGGTACGTCACATACATAGTGCGCACAAAAATTGGGAGCAGGGCTTGTCAACCGGTTTGAACCGGTTTTGAAAATTTCAAACTAAAATCAGCGCAAGTATACAAGGAGCGTTTTTTATAGTTTAGCTCTCAGGTTAACCTAAAAAATACTAGTTTCTTTATGGATCAAAATTATAAGGGTTTGAATTAACAAACTAGTTTAAAAAGGTTTTTAAAAAATCTTTCTTTGATGTTTGCCGCTCCCAATTTCTGTCCGTACTGATTGATACTAGAAAATTTGAGGGAACTTTTAAATATTGTTTTGTTCTTCGCCTTCTTCCTATCATAATAACACTGGGTTTACATGGTATTATCCTGCGCGTTTTTTTTTGTAGCATACTTAACAAATACACAGTAACACATACATTGTGCATAGAACTGCTCACATGTATTTTGTGTACTGCATAAAATCCTACACCGTTTATAATTTATCTGAATACTCATCGGACTTGTCAAGCAAATCGAATAAACTTATATATGCTGTTTGCAGTGGCGCACAGTTCACTGTGATAACTGTGTGAAACTGTGGCTATTCGTTTTAACACGAATTAAAATTTACTGTACGAATGCCCGGCTTAGGGTGCATTTAAAATCAAATATTAAATTATATAAGAAAATAAAATTAAAAAAATTACTCTGACTGCAACATCTGTCAAACACACCCATATCTCAAAAACGACTTAACCGATTTTGTAGAAATTAAACTGTTCCCTAAGTTGGAATATACCTGATTGAAATCAAAAAGGATCACGTTGATATAGAAAGAACTAAAAGTAGTTTTTAAAAAATTCGTGGACAAGCATTTATTCATACATTTACGAAATTTAGCACACATACTTGAAAGCCTAGAAATAGATCATGATACTGAAAGATTATCTAATCCCAACAATATTACATACATAAAGGTCAAACTGATACCTCTTTATTGTAGTCGGTTAAGAAATGTCACGTAAAAAACGTCAATCTAGTCGAAGCGCTTAGGTCTTTTACACACATAAACACGGTACAACGCAAAATCGCGGCGCGTCATACTACGACGTGCATAATGACCTACATAATAATACATATGTATTTGATACGATAGCGGTTTGTTGACGAGAATCATTCACCAAAAAAATTCTTTTCTCCTGTTTCTTTCTTCAAAACCAAACTGATTTGATATTTTTTATTACAAGTTAAAGAAAGGCTTCGCTGTGTTCCTACGTTTTCATTTTTTTTAAATAATATGCTGGATGTTTGAGCAAAATAAAAATATTTTTTTAGGGTTTTATTGGTTTATGTTCTTTTCATAATAAAGTATCTGGTTGACCGAGCTTTGCTAGGTATTCTTTGGGTAAAAATTACATTTTCTAAAATTAAATAATAATATAATTAGCTAGATCGATTTTTCGCCTCTGAAACTCCCTGCGTACTGAATTTAATGAAAATCGTTGGAGCCGTTTTCGAAATTCAGATTATATATGTTAGGTTTCATTGTATTGCTAATATGTTTGTATAATTTGTGCTTAATATATTAATATTAATGTATTAGCTTAATTATAATAAAACACTAATATATATATTAATTTCAAAATATTTAATAATTACTTCTTAATAAAATAATAAAATAAGAAACCCCGTTTGCGGTTATGACAATTTATCGAACCATGTCTTGCGTCATGCGGGCAACACTTTCGTATTTTATCCGTTAACGGAATTTCTAGTGGGGCGCGAGAAAAGTACGGCAGATTGAATCGAGCGCTCGGAGGAGTCGGTCGCATGAGCGTATTATAAAGAGTAAATTATTTGAATATAACCGTTTTACTGTATTTCGTATCATATAATCTAATTTAATTTAAGTAATTAAGTAATATGTCAGAATTGTGTTATTGCAAGAAGTGAAATATAATAATTATCAAACATAAAAGGAGCATTTTATTATAGATCAGAAGTGGTAAGTACACGTCCAATATTTATTCTTTTTAAATAATAGATTATTCCTCGTTATGTATGAAACATGTATGTGTGGTATCTATGAAGTGGAAGCCAAATAAGTCGGTGAACCTAAGTTGAATATGTAAAATTTGGCGCCTTTTGTGCATTACTTATTAATTTAGGTAATAATAACCTAATAAAAAAAAAAGAGAAAGAAAAGGCAACAACCAATAGATATAAAAGACTTGCCTTAATATGCTTACATTTATATATATAAAAATCAATTACTGTACGTTGGTCTAGCTAAAACTCTAGAAAGCCTGAATCGATTTGGCTAATTTTGGTTTTGAATTAATCGTTGAAGTCCAAGGAAGGTTTAAAAGGTGAGAAAATATAGAAAAAGAAATAATAGTTGTTAAAAAGGCAGAACAACGTTTGCTGGGTCAGGTAGTACTCAATATATTATATACATTTGTATATCGATAATATATAATTTAAATTACCCATTTAAAGTATAAGTAATCGTAAGAGAGTCGCTATGACATCGCTTGATAATTATTGATGGAATTAACATTTCGAGTCGATAACTAATAAAAAAAAAAAAAAAATGTTCTTTGTGAGTACAGTCCCTGTTGCGGGGTATATAAAAGGGGTGTGAAAATTTCGTTATTTTTGTCATACGATGCACCGTTTAGGAGATACCCGCAATTTTGAATCTTAAATATTTATACCTTACTGTGCAGCTTATTTTAGGTTAACGAGATTAACGCCTATATGTTTTGAGTTCCAGATAATGCCGAATGACTGTGACACCCGATGCTTGCATACGCCTACCAAAAGGAGTAGATCGCGTGGTGGCGGGCCAAGACGCAATGCTGAAATATCTCGCAGTAGAGATCGCAGTCGCGAAGCTAGCCGCCTTCGCAGTCACAGTCGTAGCCGCAGCCGCGTTCGCAGCCGATCGCGAGAACAAAGGTATAGCAGTGTCCGGGAACAGGAAAAGGAGTTGGAGCGCAAACGTTTGCGTGATCTAGAAAATGAGGTACGCGTAGCACGTCGTCGTTTATCATTAGATCGCAAAGGTTCACATCATGAAACACCTTCCTCAAATTGTAACTTAAAGAGAACCCATGATATGACTATTGATGAACCCGTTAAGCTAAAATCAACAATATCTTCTAATACAGAATTTACTGCAAATGACATTATAAACTTATTAAGCTCCCTGAAGGGTACCACATCTCGGCCGGGAACAGTCGCACCTACGTTTAAACCTAGTGAACATAATATTTTACCGGAATTCAATCCGTCTCTAAAGAATCAACGTGTAGATATATGGCTAAGAAAAGTGAACGAATGTGCGACAGTTTACGGCTGGGATGACAAGACTACAGTACATTTTGCTATGCAGAAACTTCAGGGATTGGCCAAATCCTGGTACGAGAGTCTTAACACTATTTTGTTAACATGGCCTCAATGGCAAGAGAAGCTGTTAGGTGCATTTCCTCACGAACAGAATTATGGCCAGTCCTTGGAGGATATGTTAAGAAGGAAAAGCAGATACAATGAGCCCATTGAAGTATATTTCTATGAAAAGTTAGGACTTTTAAATCAATGCGATATTACTGGTAAAAGAGCAACCGAATGTATAATACACGGCATTACTGATAAGACCACCAAATCAAGTGCCATAGCACTGCGTTGTGATAGCCCTGACCAATTGTTAAGATTTTTAATTAGCCATAAGGAAAGTTCGACGTACTCTGAACCGCGTAGTAGCAAT
This sequence comes from Apodemia mormo, assembly GCA_036924255.1. Classification (NCBI taxonomy): domain Eukaryota; kingdom Metazoa; phylum Arthropoda; class Insecta; order Lepidoptera; family Riodinidae; genus Apodemia; species Apodemia mormo. The sequence goes on along the minus strand of JAUPFN010000012.1, from coordinate 20,403,458 downwards.
TTTAAGTCTAGGGCTGCTTTTCCTGTATCTTATTCTGATAATAACTCTAAATCTATGAACAGACTGAACCATAATAACCTATTTTGCTTTAACTGCAAAGATAAGGGTCATGTCTTTTCTAAATGCCCTAAGCCTCTGATGAACTGTTCAAGATGCAATAGAGTAGGTCATACAGTAGAAAAATGTTATTTTAAATCTGAAATAGGCAGTAAATGTAACGAAACCGTTAGTAAAACTTTATGCATATCTACGACAAAGCAAAATTCAAAATTTCTTAAAAACGTCACGGTTAATAATTTTAAAGTTGATGCATTTGTTGACTTTGGAAGTGAGGTGACGCTACTAAAACAGTCGGTAGTTCGAGATCTAAATATTGAACATGACAATATTACCTCGGCCCTAAAGGGTTTCGGTAACAAGTTAGTACAGTCAATTGGTAAGGCAAATGTTATTTTATGTGTTGATGGCGTTTGCGCTAGGGTACCTTGTTGTGTTGTTGACGATGAGTTTTTAGAAGCATCTATTTTGATCGGTCAAAGTTTTACCGAGCAGACTCACATTGCCGCCTATAAGACTGCCACGGAGTTACGATTTATCGATATTAACAATGAAGTTCCATTTTCTCAAGTAGAAGATATTGACATTGATAATAATACATTACGCGTAATAATTACGGGTGGCGTTAAGTTAAGCGGAAGCGCATCAATTAGAGCGACCGTTGAGCCTGCTCGGGAAGGTAATGTTTTGCTTCATGGAGGGGTAGTGGGTAAACCTAGGGAGCAGTGCGTAGTACTTGGTGGAGTCTATCCAGTTAAGCGTGGTATTATCCATGTTTGTGTAACCCCAGTCTCCCGTATTTGTCTAATCCCAGACGGAGTTGTGTTAGCGCGAGCTTGTCCGGTCAAGGTCGTCAACAGGGTTATACAAACCTCATCGTCAGTTACTAGAGATATTGACACTAGTCAGGTTCGTGTAGGACAGTCGGTCAGTGAAACGGACAAAAAAAGGTTGTTTGACATCTTGAACAAGTACGGACATTGTTTTGCATCTTCACTTAAGGATCTAGGTTGTACTAACGTTTGCGAGATGACCATTGAAGTCAATAGCAAGACACCAGTAGTGTATCGCCCTTACCGACTTTCGTTAATTGAACGGCAAAAGGTACGTGAAATGGTTGACGAAATGCTAAGTTCAGGTATAATTAGAGAGTCTGTATCGGAATACGCTAGTCCTATCATTCTTGTGCGAAAGAAAGATGGAAATCTGAGATTGTGCGTGGATTATAGGATGCTTAATTCAGTAACTATAAAGGAAAGATATCCCATGCCGATAATAGATGATGAAATAGCTAGGTTATCTGGTCAAGCTTGTTTCATATCCCTCGACCTCACATCTGGTTATTACCAGGTGCCCATAGCCGAGCGTTCAAAACATCTCACATCATTTGTCACACCGGACGGTCAGTACGAATTCAATCGAATGCCGTTCGGATTGGCCAATGCTCCGGCCGTTTTCCAACGGATGATTAATAGGTTGTTAGGTTCAGCTAGATTTTCCAAGGCCACAGCTTACATAGATGACCTGCTAATTTATGGACAGGATGTCAACGACTGCCTGATGAAATTAGAAGATATACTGAAATTACTAGAACAGGCCAATCTAACGCTCAACTTGTCTAAGTGTGAGTTTCTTAAAGATTACTTAGGGTATGAGATTAGTGCTTTGGGGCTAAGACCGGGTAGCAAAAAGATTCAATCAGTCGTCGATTTTCCTTGTCCTAAAGATGTTCACGGCGTGCGTCAATTTCTTGGTTTAGCCAGCTATTTTCGTAAGTTCATTCAAAATTTTGCTCAGATCGCACACCCCCTGAGCAAACTATTGAAAAAGAAAGTATCTTGGTCATGGGGTGATGAACAGGAAGAAGCATTCAATATCCTAAAGAATAGGTTGGTAGAGAGGCCAGTATTGGCTATTTTTGACCCCTCTGCCGAAACAGAATTACACACTGACGCTAGTAGGGTTGGCGTAGGCGGTATCTTGATGCAACGTTCTTGCAGTAGCGATTCGCTTCATCCTGTAGCATTCTATAGTCGCCAAACCTCACCAGAGGAGAAAAACTTTCACTCCTATGAATTAGAAACGCTTGCCGTCGTATGTTCATTAAAAAAATTTAGAGTCTTTCTGTTAGGAAAGGATTTTAAGATTATCTCTGATTGCGGTGCATTGCGAACTACTTTTGGGAAGAGGGATTTGATCCCTCGTATAGCAAGGTGGTGGCTATTGTTACAAGAATTCAATTGTTCCATAGACTATCGACCTGGAACAAAAATGTTACATGTAGACGCACTTTCTAGAAACCCGATCGTAAGTGGGAGCCGCGGGGTTGAACGATACCCTACAATTATGACTATTGCGCAAGATGATTGGCTACATACACTACAGTTGGGAGATACTGAGCTTAATAGAATACGCGATATTCTTAGCACTAATTTGGACCCAGAGGGTCTGAAATATATAAGGGACAATTATATAATTAAGGACAACTGTGTCTACAAGTGTTTAGATGGGGACAGAAATAACATCAGATGGGCTGTGCCAAAGGGGGCGAGGTGGCAGTTATGTCGCTTAAATCACGATGACATAGGTCATTTAGGCGTTGAAAAGACCCTAGAACGGATTAAAAGTACATATTGGTTTCCGCGAATGACAAAGTTCGTAAAAAAATATGTAGGTGCATGCATAGTGTGCATACGCTAAGAAAGGAAAACATAGCAATGAAGGGTTCTTGAACCCCATAACAAAAGTGGAAGTCCCATTCCACACGCTACATATAGATCACCTTGGGCCCTTTGTGAGATCAAAAAAGGGCAATTCATACTTATTGGTAGTGATTGATGCGTTTACTAAGTTTGTTTTTATAATCCCACTCAGAAATACAAAATCATTAACTTCTATAAACTCGTTAGAGAAAATTTTTGACATTTTTCGGTCCCCAGATCGAATAATTAGTGATAGAGGAACGTGTTTTACTTCCCATTTATTTAAAAAATTCTGTTCTGACAGAGGTATCAAACACGTGCTAAATGCTGTTGCCAGTCCACAGTCTAATGGACAAGTGGAACGGTATAACCGCACCATTTTGGATTGTCTGACTGCACAAAATTTAAATTTTAATGAAAAAGAATGGGATACAAAGGTGGGACGTATTCAATGGGGACTTAACAACAGTAAACAAAAAACCACAGGTAGGACTCCAGCAGAAATAATGTTCGGGACGCAAATGGCTAGTGAAATAGATCCGAGACTTAATGAGTTAAGGCAGGCCACGAGAGATCCAATTGACACTGATACAATACGTGAACAGGTTAAGGATAGGATTGACGAGGAGCAAGTAAAGCAAAAGAAATATTTCGATCGTAACAGGCGTCCGGCTCATAAGTATTCAGAGGGTGATCTCGTAAAAATAACAAAAACTGGGTTTGCCAATGATGGTCAAAGTAGGAAACTTCTGCCATCATTCGTAGGACCCTATCGGGTGGTATCAGTTTTAGACAACGATCGGTATGAGTTGGCTGCAATTCCTGGTCTTACTAGTACTAGAAGTAAACGTAAAACTGTTGTATCTGTAAGTCGAATGCGTCCATGGGTTCATGTAGCTGCATTAGAGTTAAACGATACTAATTCTGATGACGATACTTCTGTAATTAGTGAGCAAGACGATTATTAGATTATCTTGATCGTAAATCTGATTAATAATTGCAAGTTTTATTAGTTTCAATAAGTATCATCATTGGGTTTTAAGTGGTTTATAAATTCGCTCAATCTAAATATGCTTACGCGACTTCCTTTAAGTAATAAGTTTATAGTTTGTTTACATTTTAAGTAGGTAATTAAAAGGTAGTTTAAAGAATGGTTGTTGCGATAACATTAAATTTAATAAGAGTGTATTAAATTCGCCGTAACATTTAAATGTGAAAAAGAAATGATGAATAATGTTATAGATGGCAAAATAACTGTAAATTGTAAACATTTTGATTTAACAAAAAAAAAAAATATATATATATATATATAATGTTGTAGATTATAAGAACAACTTTTGTGATGTGAAATGTCTAAATTATCTAAGTAACTACTTAATTTCACAATAATTGATCGAGTATGTTTTATCTCATTGCTGTTAGTCAATATGAAGAGGGCATATTGACATGCCACTATGAAGAGGACATAGTGACATTTATTTAAGCTTAATATGATTTAAGTCAATATGAAGAGGACATATTGGCATAGCACCATGAAGATGGCATGGTGATTTCTGTCTAAAATATGTTATACATGATGTGACATGGCGTGAACCATTTAGGCCAATATGAAGAGGACATATTGATAACTATTTGGTTTTCGCTATGTCATGTGAATAAGTAAATATGTAAGACAAATGATACATCAATATGAAGAGGACATATTGATATCCCAACCTTGTATTATTATATGCCGTTATAAGACAATATGAAGAGGGCATATTGGCTTATATTGTGGGAAATCATTGAGTATGAAGAGGACATACTCAACAAAGACTTCGATCCTGTAGAATTAATGTATTCAGATAGATATGTACGCGTTGTCTTTCGAAGATAGAACTATCAGTAAGTCAGTCGGAAGGCGGATTACTTTGTATTTAAGTGTAAAAGTAAACTAGAGTTAAAAGTAAAATATGTGCCGAGTGATCCGCCCATCCGCTAACTTCATAAGAATTTTTTTTTTCCCCTGACAGTATAATCGCATTCGCTCACTATGTTTAGTATTGTGTTTATTGGATGTAAAAGACAGGTCGAGTGATTCGTGTATGAGGACATACACGCTGTCAGGATGGGCGAATGTTAGGTTTCATTGTATTGCTAATATGTTTGTATAATTTGTGCTTAATATATTAATATTAATGTATTAGCTTAATTATAATAAAGCACTAATATATATATATTAATTTAAAAATATTTAATAATTACTTCTTAATAAAATAATAAAATAAGAAACCCCGTTTGCGGTTATGACAATTTATCGAACCATGTCTTGCGTCATGCGGGCAACACTTTCGTATTTTATCCGTTAACGGAATTTCTAGTGGGGCGCGAGAAAAGTACGGCAGATTGAATCGAGCGCTCGGAGGAGTCGGTCGCATGAGCGTATTATAAAGAGTAAATTATTTGAATATAACCGTTTTACTGTATTTCGTATCATATAATCTAATTTAATTTAAGTAATTAAGTAATATGTCAGAATTGTGTTATTGCAAGAAGTGAAATATAATAATTATCAAACATAAAAGGAGCATTTTATTATATATATTTATTTAAATACAAGAATTGCTAGTTTAAAGGTATTTGATTCATTACAAAAACATAGAAACCTTCTTTCTTTAAAATTCTCCCATTTCAATATAAAATTATAAATAATAATATTTCTTGTTATTTATTGGTCTATCAAATTCTGGAATTATGAGGCAAATTGCTAATAGAATTATTTGAACCACATATTTATCGCTACAACTTCCTTGTACAGGAATACGACATTTGACAAATGGATATAGATTTAAAGTAACGGTACCGATGACTCAAAACGTCAAGGAAAAGCAGAAACCCACATCGTTATAGCGATTTACAAAAATGTCAGATATTTTTTATGGAAAATTTTCATCGGGAAATTGATTGAGCCATAAATACATATTTGAATATTATATTATTAAAAGTAAAGTATCATTACGCCTGCTTCACTTGCGGGGTAGACACAGTACACCCAAACATATTACTTTGTAGTTCACTACGATTCATCGGTTTGTCAGTTGGTGAGATGTCAGTTAAGAGATAATTCCTGCATTTTACCGATCTGATAACAGTTATCGACTAATTCTACCGATAACCACGACTAATGACTTTATGTGCTCATCCGAGGCACGGGAACGGTAACATATAATCCGCCAGAAAACGTACTGCTTCTAAAGTTTTGGATTTTCGAGAAAAACCTTAGTAACACTTTAGCCCGCCTCGGGGATCGAACCCGAGACCTCATGACATCCGATAGGCTATCCCCTTGACGACAATAAATAAATATTAAAATATACTACAAATTGATCTAAACCTTAAGTAAACAAATTATTTGCTTGTTATATGGGTGTTTGTCATGCTGGAGCCGCAATTACGTCTATAGTCATAAAGCTTCTTGCAATGTCACGATATATGCAGATGTGACCGGCTATTATCGGCTATTTTCGCATACATTTCAGACTTCGTTTGCCTTAGCGCGCATATAACTTCGGGACGATAGGCGCAAGTACGGCTTCAGCATCAGTGGTACAATTACATAGAAAGAAATACAGATCCAAATACTGAAGAATATATAACTAGCTGACCCGGCAAACGATGTTTTGCAATACAAATTTCTTTCATTGAATATTTTGGTGAGGTACTTGAGGGGGGGATTGATTGAGATAAAAACTATCCTATCTTTTAAGTTGGACCAAACAATAAATATATTCAAAATTTCATTGAAATCGGTTCAGTAGTTTCGGAGTCCATTGCGGATAAACAACGTGACACGTAATTTATAAGATTAGAGAAGACAAAGAGAGAAAACATTTGTATTTTTGTAGCGAATAAACTCAATGACTACTAAACCGATACAACATTTTCTTTTACCATTAGAAAATTTCCCCCGTGTTGGTTCCGGGCTCCTTTGAAGAATAGACCAACTGCCGTTCTGCGAGGCAGGTCGTAAAAGGCGACCGATTGGCTATGCGAGTCACTAGCATCGTGACTACGGGTGGTGGCAGAGTTCTGCATTGTCTCGCCCGGGTCTGGTACCACTGCCTTACCTATTCCTGCCACAATAGCGTCAGTGCTTGTCACTGTCGTATTCCGGTTTGGAGGGTAAGGTAGGCGGTAAACTTATGCATGTGGCATTAGACCTCGCCACAAGATAGCAACGCACCATTAACACCTTTGGTGTCTATAGGCGGTGGTTGACTCTTTCCATCAGGAAACCCATCTGCTTGTTTGCTATCTTATGTTATAAAAAAAACCAGGAGTGACATAAGCTACTTTTCTACCCGATTGACCAAAATGATATGTAATAATTTTACTTAAACCAAACTTAGATATCCAAACAAGTATCACACAATTGCTTGTCAGAAATCGGACCCAAGCCCCAATCATTGTGTAGACAGCGTTGCTGACCACTCGACCAACGGGCTATTGTTACCTGTCTGAAGTCACGTCAATGCCCGGCTGATGGCTTGATTATGTAAAATGTGTTTGCAGATCGTATTAATTTTTCTGTTTAATAAGTTCACAGTTTAATTACCCAAATTTTTCGGGGCTAGGTATTTGCTTAATTTATCAATAGCTTGGGCATTTGTTACAATATGTTTTTTTATATTAAAAAAAATGATAAGTTTCGAACAAGCAAACAAAATGATGGCTTTTCTGATGGTAAAAAAAAACCATCGTATGTTAGATGTACTAGAGATGTTAAATCTGTGGCAGTGATAGAATGCCAAATTTCTAAGTTTACTGGTTACCGTTTTTCCCAGTGTCAGTCCCGAGTCCCAATTTATAAGATTAGAGAAGACAAAGAGAGAAAACATTTGTATTTTTGTAGCGAATAAACTCAATGACTACTAAACCGATCCAACATTTTCTTTTACCATTAGAAAATTTCCCCCGTGTTGGTTCCGGGCTCCTTTGAAGAATAGACCAACTGCCGTTCTGCTAGGCAGGTCGTAAAAGGCGACCGACTGGCTATACGAGTCACTATCATCTTGGCTACAAGGTGGTAGAGTCTGGTACCACCGTCTTAGCTATTCCTGCCGTAATAGCGTCAGTGCTTGTCGTGTTCCGGTTTGGATGGTAAAGTAGCCGGTAAACTTATGCATGTGACATTAGACCTCGTCACAAGATAGCAACTCACCATTAACACATTTGTTGTCTATAGGCGATAGTTGACTCTTTCCATCAGGAGACCTATCTTATGATATAAAAAATCCTAATTTCAAACCGGAATGCGATAGCGCAAAACACCAACGCTATTATGGCAGGAATAGGTAAAGCGGTGATACTAGACCTGAGACGAGACGTTACAGAACTCTACCTGCATCTATTGGTTATGATGGTAGGGACACGTATAGCCAATCGATCGCCACCATCTTACTTATTGCTGCCACAATAGATTTAGAGTTTGTCAAGGTTATTTTCAAGTTTGGAGAGTAAGGTAGGCGGTAAACTTATATGTGTAGCATTAACACCCTCCACGTTATAGCAACGCATCACAGCATTAACATCTTAGGTGTGTGGTACTGTATGTATTAAAGGACATGATAGTTAATGATTATATCTAAACAATAAAATTATAATAAAAAGAGAATATTGTTTTACTACATATTAAACCTCAACGAAATTAGTGTAGTAATATTTAAAAAGTATTGTCACCCTGTGGGTGACAAACTTGTAAACAATGAACTTCGATATCTATGTCCGTGCTTAACATTTTATTAAATAACTAGCTGTGCCCGCGACTTCGGTCGCATGGAAAAATTTATAAACACAGTCCCTAGGTTTTACCCGCATAGTTCGTTCCATTTCCGTGGAATTTCCGGGATAAAAACTATCCTATGTTCGTTTTTGGGTCTCAAACTTTGTACCAATAAATCTGGATTTTGTTACACACCAAATGTACTCTGAAGTCCGCTGAGTGATTAAAGTTTTTGTGACTCCTACGGGAAGAATGTATTTTCTGGGATAAAAAAGAAGTTAATTCAAATGTGCCAAATTTTATCTTAATCTGGTTTTGCGTTATTGAAGAACAACATTTACATTTCTAACTTTAGTACAATGGTTCTAGTTCATGTGTGAAAACGATTTGTACCGTAAATAAGATAGTTTTTATATGAGTCAGGGGCATTCATCTCAACTTCTGAACCAAAATTTGAGTGCGATACACGGATATGCGATCCCGGCTTCCCGAGTTACTACTTTATGTCTCCCGACCGTCGTCAGTAGTATCTCACGTTTTTTATATGCGTTCAGTTTCCACAATTTCCTTTCCACATTCATTTCTATCCCTACTCCTCCTTCTTTCCCTAAGTCTAACGATGACAGATCCCTCCTGCTTAATTATACAAAGTCTGTCTCGGCGAAGATGGTAACCCAATGCAGATATTGCGAATGGGCTTGGCGGAACCGTCGATTCAGCAAGGCAAGTATGGCCTAGGGCGGCGGTAGAGGGCGTACAGTTATCGTCCGTCAGACACATCATTTGACCTCTCTACCAGTCGTAGCGGTACCGTTCCACTGAATCGAGGAGGGGAAGGACGAGTGCATGCGCCTGCTCTTGCGCAAACGTCTGCGCACCTTAATATACTCCGCGCAACTGACCGTTTCCGAATATGGACTCCGATTTTACTAGACGTCGAAGTGGTCGCTATGGCCGAAATCGGTCGGAAAGGATTATTATTATTATTAGTTTTTATACAAACACAGAAGGCGTACTATAATTTTGTAACAATAAATGATACAGAACGATACACAATGGTCACTGTAATAAAAAATAAATAATAAATGTTTTGGTCTTATTCGTATGTCTGTTCTTGTTGTAAATTACTTCATATGTATATAGTATTGTGTGATAAATAATACATGTTCTTATTATTTTATTTTCCGTCTTTAATAAAAAAGTTAAATGACATCCATTCAATTCAATTAGAATAAACGCGGTCGAAATGAGAACGTTACGAAAAATCTGTGGTCACTTGCGAATCGCGTTCGTAGTATTGAGGTGAGAGAGAGTTTGGGATTGATAGACAATATCGGTGTAAAAATGAGAATGAGCTTGCTCCGTTGGTTTGGACATGTTGAAAGAATGGCAAATGAGCGATAACAATACAGCGAATATAGATGGATGTAGGTACCGGGGCAGACCAAGAGGTACCATACGAAGAAGACTAAGACTTACCATACCAGACGAAGACGTACCATGATCAAATCGGTTGAGTGGTTGGGTCGGGTCCGAAGGTGGTATAAAGAGTCTTCGCAACCAGCGCGGCGAGTTTGCATAGTGAGAGTTATAATTGTAGGAAGCAAAGCGAGTCTGTCTAGACCGTGACATATGGAACTCAATTCTCTCTGCCTACCCCGTAAGGGCGTAAATATTTGTTGTTGACGTATGAGACCTCATACGATAAAAGCAAAATTATTTTTTATCGACTTTTTTTCTCAATTTTACTAATACATTTTTAATCAAATTTTAAATATAAAACGGTGGTGTGAAATTATTATGGGTAAATGAGGCTCATACTTGGTTGCTTTTTTAGATCATTTGATAAAACAATTTGTACCAGTAAATAAGGAGTGTTTTGTACAAAAAAATATTTCCAACATAGCGGAATCACGAGGGTGACAGAAAACCGCAGAGGTCTCAACCGGACCGCCGCTGTCACTAACAACTCTAGATTATATCACGAAATCCAATTTCGTGGTTTCCTTATCGCAAACCAAAATATATATTTTCTTTTTAATCATTTGTTCAACAGCAACGTTTGTTCGGACAAAAATACTAGGACGATGTTTTTATTTTTTTAACTTCCTGCTTCTACGTTTTATGTCGATAAGAGTTACCTACTGATTTTGCACCGATTTTCGAAAATTAAGTTTTTGCCAGATTTCTACGTTTTAAGGTCCTAGGAACCTTTTCCGACTGTTTTCAGGATGAAGTCAGTATGTCTGTATGTATGTATGTGTGTGTAGGTAAACATCTTATAACTTTTGAACAGCTTGACCGATCGAAACGCGGTTGATAACACTTGATTGGGTTCAATTTAACTTAAATTTTTTAAAAATCTAAACCGATTGGACCCAGAAGATTTTGTGAAAATTCTAAAATTCACCGAAACAATATTTTTTTAAATTACTTCCAAATTAATGTACCAATTATGTACAAAATCTAATAACCTCTATTCCTTGAAAACTGCGACTAATATGTAAATTGCATCAAAATCGGTTAATTCGTTCGGGAGTTATCGGTGACGAAATGTTTTGAAAAAAGTATTTTTTCGACATAACTTCAAAAATTTTAAAGCAATCATTTTTTGATCTTCTGCAATGTTTTAGCATCAAAAAAACTACGATGAATTTCGCTTCAAAAATTAAAATTGCATCAAATTTTTCAAAAATTACGGCTTTTTAAATATTTAAATTACGTTGTTTATGGCAAATTTACTTCAAATTTTTAAAATTACTTCCAGGCTAATATATCAGTTTATTGAAAAATCTAGTCAGCTATTTTTTTTATTTTTTTATGTCATAAGATAGCAAACAAGCAGATGGGTCTCCTGATGGAAAGAGTCAACCATCGCCTATAGACACCAAATATGTTAATGGTGCGTTGCTATCTTGTGGCGAGGTATAATGCCACATGCATAAGTTTACCGGCTACCCCACCCTCCAAACCGGAACACGACAGCAACAAGCACTGACGCTATTGCGGCAGGAATAGGTAAGGCGGTGGTACCAGACCCGGGCGAGACAATGCAGAACTCTACCACCTAGTAGCCACGATGGTAGTGACTCGATAGCCAATCGGTCGCCTTTTACGACCTGCCTGGCAGAACGGCAGTTGGCCTATTCTACAAAGGAGGCCGGGACCAACACGGCGGAAAAAATTGAAACACTTCATGAAATACCGTAAATCGGATTAAAATCGGTCGTTAAACATTTATCACTGCCGAAAATTTTTTAACAGAAGTTTTTTTGTACATTTCTTCAACATTTTTTTTACCTATCAACATTATAGATAATAAAACAATTTAGAGCTCAAAAATACTTTGAATGCTATTTGAAAATTAAAATTATTTTTACAAACTTTAAATCTGTGAACGATTCGAATTCAAAAATCTATGTAGAAATAGTTTTTGTTTCTTTGAGCTTAAAATACTTCAATTTAGCAGGAAGTTTCAGAGATGGACTGCAGGGTCATCCCTGAACTTCTTTTTCTTATTTTTTTGCTTATTGGCTATTCTTGGGTCTTGGTATGGATTATTAAAATTAGATAAGGATTGGAATTCATCATGATTGAACCTCAAAATATGTGACTCCCTCTCAATGTGTGATTATGTGACCTCCCTGAACCGAAGGCTGGATCCACCCTTGGATAAGTTTAGGTTTCGATCGTCTCTTACGAATTGCCTAAGTGGCTGTGTTAAGAACGTAATCATCTGTTTAATAGCTACTCTATGACAAAAAATATGTTTCGTAATATACGAGTAATATTTCTTCAAAAGTACACTAATATAAAATCCCTAATCTGCCATCATTTATGTAAAGAGAGTTTGTAACTGAATTTACCATCATTAGATAATATTGTACAAGTTGGTAATAAGATTTGAGAAATGAACGTTATGTCAACGACACGCTACCCTGGGCTTAAGGCTTGATGAATGATCCGGCGTAATGCAACAGATCCATATCTTTATAATGAAAAACGTTTACGTGCTTCCGACGAAAAAATAAACGAGAAATTTGCTTAGATATTATAGGTTATTTTTTGTGTCAAATACCGATATAACTACATAGGTATTTTGATTTTAGGCAAAGAAAATTGAAAAAACAAAACCGTAACATAATTGCAAATGCGTTGTTAGCCTAAAGTTAAATACCGATTAAAAAAATAATGACTTTTAAAATGTAAGTCTCACACTATTTACTAATGTTATTATTACTCTGATCACATGAAGTTTTTGGTATCAATTTGCGGTAGAGTATCAAAGCAAAACTAAGGTTTAGATTGCAGAAAACTGCAGAAACCTAATATGTTTAAATAAAATGCATCAAAATTACATTAAATTAACAAAAATAAAAATTACACACACTACATTTATGTGACATACATGATAATATATACACACCTGTAAACGTACTATTTTCTTTACGGCTATCAAACAATCATTCAATTAAATAACATTTATTCGACGTAGGTACATTTAAGAACGCTTGTCGACGTCAATAAATATGTAAAGAGTTCAAGACAAAATATAAAAACAATTTATACAATATTTGTAAAATACAATACAATTTATAAAAATCACTTCAACCAGAGAGAATTTTGTTTTTGCTTACAGAAATGACCAATATTTTTACAAATATATTAGAAAAAAATCAGTCGTCAAACTTATAAGAGATTTACTGTTTAGTCTATGGTCGAATATAATCGCTAGTATGTAGAAAATCGTGAAAACGCGAGGACTTCATTCAAGGTGCACGCATCGTACGATTATTTCGTATTATTGCCAGTTTGTATGGACTAATATTACTTTTAGAAATCTACTTAGACTGTTGTGTACATACAACAGCGATACAGATATATAGCGATAAAACTGAATTGAAAAAACCCACGTGCCTTGACTGAGCACGTAAAACTATCTGTGCCGTTTAATTGCGGCCAGGGAGATTATCACCCATATCGCGAACCGGAAAGTATAAAGACGATTGGTTCTCTCTGCCTCCCTCGAAGACAACCGGCGTGATGATACATCCGATTTAGGATTACACAAATATATTATTGCAGTTACATTGCGGTTGAATTTCTTAAGCACTGTAACTCAATTTTGTGTGTATCTTGATATTCTTTGTCCAACTCTAACTTTGTTTACAACATAATTATACTGTAGACAAAATTGGAATTCAGTGTCATGGTTTAGTCTAAAATTTGTACCAAACAAAACAAACTTAAGATACCAACAGCTGGCAGCGGGAAGCTAGTCTGAAGTAAGCAAGGAAAGTTTCTATGGATATTTAAATTCAGTTTTCCTCGCATACTCCGAAAATATCTACGCAAAATCCTATATAGACAATAATAATAACGATTACTGAACGCGACATATTTGTATTAACTCTGCTTTAATTTTCATATAAGTAGGCTGAAATTTCATTTAGAAATTTACAGCCAAATTTCCCATGCAATATCGTTCGTACATAAGCACAGCTCATGAAACATTATGTCAGCATACACTGACATTAGATATTTAACCCTCGGTCCCATACATTCTGAGCTCACAAAGCAAGCGCCATTCTTGTGCGGATTATAATGAGTTACTTTGTCGCTTTACCAGCGTACTGTGGCAATTGATGGGCTTTATAAAATGTGCCCTGTACAGTTGTCGGGCTCAAATTTTCGTCTCATAATATTGTAACTTTTCTTTGTTACTAATTTTAACTAAAACATCTCTTCATCTTACCTTTTTCAGTGTAATAATTTTATAATTGTATTAAATTGGGTGCATTGTTTGCTGTTTTTATATTATAAAATAGCAAAATAACCAAATTTCCCGATAGAAAGAAACAATTATCGCTAATAGACACCAAAGGTGGTGCGTTGCAATGTGTGTGGGGAGAGATATTTACCTTACCCTCCAAACCAGAACATGACAATGCACTACATTGATGCTAATGTGGCAGGAATACCTATATAAAATACTACATTGATGCTAATGTGGCAGGAATACCTAATATTAAATACCTGGGCGATAGGTTGCGGAACTCTACCACTTAGTTCACTAACTAAGTGGTAGAGTTAGTTGGTAGAGTTAATCACGATGTTAATGAAATATATATCCAATCCTTGGCATGGCCTGGCCTGGTCAACGAACTGCCTGGCATAAAGAATAACAGATCATCTATTCTTAGAATCGGGCCCGTACCAACATGGTGGACAATGTACTGTAATAATATTTCTTTAAATTAATTTGGTTAAGAATTTAAAAATATATATTAAATGTAATCTCGCCAGTTCCATTTGCCGAAGACAGTATGAAAATAAAGGCGTTATTATTTAAATTTTGTATGTTCTGTCACTGGTACTTGGTGAAATTTCATCATATTTTTGAGAGAGTAAAATTTTTTTGTTTTATAATTTACTCATATCTGAATATCCCTCCGTTTTATTTGCTTAAGGCTTCTTCAGCGTTATACGCATCATCGTTTTTGAAATATTTATGTAAGTATATACATATGTATATAAAACACAAAAAATGTTACTACCTACGTCCATTGTAGAATTTGATACCATCCAACCTATACGCCCCAACCTGGTTTCATTTGAAAAGGCAATAATGTGAAGATGGTTTTAGAAAACCATGGCCTACCTTTTACCCGACGAAGCAAATTGAGGTAATGACCTTGGTTCACGTGAACGAAGTCGCGGGCAACAGCTTGTTTGAGATATTTTTGTAACTTAAATGATGCATGTATTTATTACATTTCTGCCATACGAGAGGTGTTAAATTAAAATTTTACTAATTGTGGGTAGTCATAAAAGTATATACGTATTTTTGTTTTTCTGTAGTAAAATAACATTTAAAAATATTAGTAATTAACTTTTTATTGATGTTTTGATAAATC
Organism: Apodemia mormo; assembly: GCA_036924255.1. Taxonomy (NCBI): domain Eukaryota; kingdom Metazoa; phylum Arthropoda; class Insecta; order Lepidoptera; family Riodinidae; genus Apodemia; species Apodemia mormo. The sequence continues at coordinate 20,388,021 of JAUPFN010000012.1, read as the reverse complement.
TGGTACATATAAGTCACTACTTTACCTTTCTCCTAATAAATTTTGGCCACTGCACAATATTTTCTATTATGGATCTATCTGCTAAAATATATAACAACCTAGAGGAGGTCATAAATTCAATTACTACACGCATAGCTGCACATGAAGATAATCTGGAAAAGGCAATTTCATCAGCTAATTATTCACACACTGATATCACTTCACTATCACAAGATTTTCAGCTGTTTAAAAAAGATGTGTGTAAGACCTTATCACTTTTAAAAACACATGTTGAGTTGCTATCTCTGGGTTTAGATCGTCATGAGGCTCACCTCCGCAGGAATGTCCTCCTTTTCCATGGAGTCCCCGAGGTAGAAAACGACAATCCTCGCAACTCAGTCACTAGTATCTTGAAGAATCAGATGGATCTGCCGGACATATCAAATAAAGATATACAGGTATGTCATCGCCTCGGTACAAATAAAGGAAAGCCTAGGCCTATTCTGGTAAGATTCTATGACCTTCACCATCGTCATCTTGTGTGGGAAAATAAAACGGCGCTAAAGAGTTCTGGTCTGGTTATATCAGAATTTTTGACTGTGGCAAGGCATCACGTTTTCCTAGAGGCTCGAAAGCATTTTGGCATGAAGAAGTGCTGGACTTCTGACAGTAAGATTATTATCCTACTACCTGATAACACACGTAGCAAAATTGAGAGAATGTCAGATCTTCAGCCTCTTATGAAAAAGTATCCAGGGCAAGGGAAGCCTGCTGAACCCACAAGTTTAAAAGCCGATACACAAGAGTTGGCAAAATCACCAAGGAGGCCACGACGGAAGCATTAGAAATTTCATGTATGTCTTTTACTCTTTGTGTGTTTTCTAAGTATGCCTGTTGTACTGCTTAATTTATTTGTTATATATTCTTAATTTGTTTGTTATGTTTGGTTGGCTATTTTTTGCTTTTTCTATCAACCTTACGCTACTACTTATGCTTATACTCTCAGAATAACCTTTGTCATTTTTGCTTTTAAATATCATAATACGCGTTCATACTTTGTGCACTTAGTTGTATTAGTTCTTTTATTCGTAACTCACATTTTTGTCGGTCACATGGTTTTTGTAGTTAACCTTCACATTTTTTAATATACTCAATTGTAAAAAACAAATTATAATAAGGTAAATAAAACAATTTATTATGACGAACTTGTGTCCAACGCAGACTGACATCTGACAACTTCAAAATAAAATAAGTGACATACGTCATACATGACATGAGTTCGACAGTAATAACAGTTTACACATTGTTTATAACGACTTAGACGTGTCATCATACAGCCTTGTTATTCTATGTACTTTCTAATAATGACATAATATTCGTATGTATCATGTATTAAACTTAATGTATGATTGTGATCATAAATGCAGGACAATAAGTGCGTCGTAAAAATACTAATTATTTTTATATGTTCTTTTTTCTATTTTTGTTAGTGTATAGTACTACAAAAAACAAATATAGTAGTCTAGCGCAGTATTAATTGCTTAATTTTAGGTATTGCTTTATTTATTTATTTTTTTTTTCTATTTAGCGCATGTGATTGCATTATTTGTTAGTCGGTACGTGTGTTAATATATAAATTCCTTTTTTTTTCTGCTTGGTTTGTATAGAATTGCTTTTAATTACATTTATAATAGTGTTTATAGTTCAGCAGTAGGTATTTTTCTTTTGTTATTTCGAGTAGCTGACTAATAATGTACCACATTGAATAGCATATATATATATATATAATTTTTGTTTTTTTTTTTTTTATAGTCTTTTGTTATTAATTTTAGAAGTTGTTTTAGTTTGTAGGTAATTAGTCTTGTTGCATTTTTATGACACATAATTTGATTGGAAGTGATTTTTTCTCGTGCTCTTCTACTGATGATGATTACCTAAGTGCGGATAGTGATAGTATTAGTAGCCTGTCAGCGCAAAATAAACTCTCAACTGTCTTTTCTAATTATCCTAAAAATTTCAACATTGTGCATATTAATGCACAAAGTGTTCCTGCGCATTATGACGATCTTTTGTTAACCTTTAGTACTGATACATGTGATGCTGTTTTAATCTCAGAATCTTTCCTTAAGCCCTCATTGCCTTCTTCGCAATTTTCGATTCCCGGTTTTAATCTCGTCCGCAATGACAGGGTAGGCAAAGGAGGAGGTGGGGTTGCAATGTATATACGTAATGATATAATGTATAAAATTATTTCTCACTCACCCAGTCTCTACAGTGAATCTTCTGAATATATGTTTTTAGAAATTAATTTAAGATATACTAAAATTCTCTTAGCTGTGTTCTATTGTCCATCTATTCATATTGATTATTTTTCTCAACTTGACATCCTCCTAAACGATTTTAGACCCATTTATGACCATATATTGTTACTTGGTGACTTTAACACGTGCCTAATTAAAAACGATGCACGAGCCCAAAAATTAACGTCTCTCCTCCATTCAGTAAACTTGTGCTCCCTTTCTTTATCTGCCACTCATCATTTTCCTAATACAAACCCATCTCTTCTTGATCTTATCATAGTGTCGCATCCAGAATACGTTAGTACCTTTGGACAATTTCCTTCATCGTTCTCATACCATGACCTCATCTTCCTCTCCTACAAAATAACTCCGTCAAAACGTAAAATAAACTATGCTTTTCGTCGGTGTTTTAACAATATCAATTTGGAATCTCTAAAAAACGCTTTTAAAAACATCGACTGGACCGCAATTGTCAATGCGTTTGATCTAGATTCGAAGGTTGAACAGCTCAACTCTATTATTTTGAAAATTTTTGACCTTTATGCACCGGTAAAAAAACTACGTATTAAACATAAACCTGCACCGTGGATTACTGAGGACTTAAAACGTTTAATGGCCAAACGGGATAAAGCAAATCGTCTGTATAAAAAATTTCCTTCAGAGCTTAGTCTGTCTACCTATAAATCATTGCGCAATCGGTGTAATCGTTTATGCCGTGTTGCCAAACGCCGCTACATTCATGATACAATTACAGCCACTGATTCAAATAAAATCTGGCCGTTCTTAAATTCTCTTGGCATTGGAAAATCTTCTACTTCTCATAATTATAATTCCTTAGATCCAAACTTATTAAATGCCAGCTTCACAGCACTGCCGATTTCGCTGCATGGTCCAGATAAATCGATTACTCTGTCTGACATTTCTTCTAGTACTCGTCCGACGTGTCCATTGTTTAATTTCAAACCAGTTAGTGAAGCTGAGGTCAAGAAGCACATGCTTTCAATTAGTTCTTCCGCAATAGGAAGCGACCAGCTTAGTTCTAGAATGTTTCACCTTGTTCTTCCTGAACTACTTTCTATCCTTACTCACATTTTTAATTTTTCTTTATCGTCAAGTACTTTTCCATCGCAGTGGAAAAAAGCATTTGTAATCCCTATTCCCAAAATTCCTAATCCTATATCTACTTCCCATTATCGTCCAATTTCAATTCTACCGTACTTATCCAAAGTGCTCGAGCACATTGTTCACTCTCAACTGGCTGATCATTTGCGAGTAAATAGCCTACTTAACCCGTACCAGTCGGGCTTCCGGCCTGGACACAGCACTGTCACGGCACTGGTAAAGGTAACTGACGATATTCGTTCAGCTATGGATATCAAACAATTAACTATTGTTGTGCTTCTTGACTTCAGTAGCGCTTTTAATTCAGTGGACTTTGAGGTTCTTATCGCTGTCCTCAAATCACTAAACATATCTAACGATGCGGCTAACTGGTTTAACAGCTATCTCCGGGGTCGCTCTCAGCGTATTCAAGTGGATGAGTTATCCTCAGATTGGGCTAATCTACTGGCAGGTGTCCCTCAAGGAGGAGTGCTTTCTCCCCTTCTATTTTCTACTTTTATAAATAAAATTACTGAGGTTATCTCTTCTAGCTTTCATTTATATGCAGACGATTTGCAAATCTATCGTCACTTCAGTGTCATGGATGTGGCCAAGGCTATTGACTCGATAAATTTGGATCTTGAAAGGATTCACGCTTGGGCAAAAGCTTTTGGGCTTACTGTCAATCCATCGAAGTCCAAGGTTTTAATTGTAGGCAGTAGGTATATGTGCAAAATCCTTGGTAACATAAACCTTCCTCAGGTTGTTTATGATAACACAGTTATTCCAATATCAAACTCGGTCAGTTACTTGGGTGTAACAATTTCAAACGATTTATCATGGGATTTGCATATTAACAGCATAAGTAAAAAAGTTCACTTTGCTCTGCACTCTCTAAAACACTTACAAAATTACTTGCCTTTTAAAACAAAGATATTACTAATGCAGAGCCTCATACTACCTATCATCGATTATGCGGATGTTTGTTTTATTGATGCTACTGAAGAACTGGTGAACAAATTAGAGAGGCTGCAGAATCTCTGTATCAGATTTATTTTTGGTTTACGGAAGTATGACCATGTCTCTAACTTTAGAGCTCAACTTAAATGGCTTCCAATACGGCTGCGTAGGAACACTCATATTCTTTGTCTTCTTTTTAATATTCTGTTTAATCCTAATGCACCAAGTTATCTGCGTGATGGGTTTTCTTTCTTGCATCCACCTGGATCACCTTGTAGATTAAGTGTTACTGCCCTTTTAAAATGTCCCCCACACAGTTCAAAATTTTTATCAAATTCTTTCCATGTCCAAGCTGTCAGGTTATGGAACTCACTACCGCCCAAGATTCGTATAAGTCAATCTCTTCCAATTTTCAAAAAGAGTCTAAGAGAACATTTTCTTGCTGGGTCTACATAGTATTTTTTTTTTTTTTTTTTTTTATTTTTTCTTTCATTTCCATCGATTGTTGTTCACTTTTAAATATTATGTGGATAAATTTAATGTATCAAGACTGTTATATTCATATGTATCTAGTTTTATGATTATTGTACACTTTTTTAACATCTCAATAATTATTGTGTTTACTCTTATTCGGGTCAGCTGGAAGAAATCTCTTTTTTTAGGGATAAGCTCGCCCATTGTACAGTCTGTTTTTAATAATTCTCTATGTACTACTTCTCTTTTAATTGTGTACAATAAAGTATTAAATAAATAAATAAATAATAAGTTTTCTTAGAAAAAATTAAATATATTTAAACAAATGTCATCACACCGGATACTTTGTGGAGTGATAATTAACGTAAAATAATAATTAATTTAACGTCGGTCCTATACATATTATATTCTGAGCTCACATAACAACTTCCATATTGTGCGGATTGTAATGAGTTACTTTGTCGCTTTAACAGCTTACTGTGGCAATTGATGGATAGGCTTTTAGAAATATGCCTTGTACAGTCGTCGGGTTCAGATTTCCGTCACATAACTTTTGTGGCTTTCTTTGTTATTAATTTTAATTGAAACATCTCTGCATCGTGCCTATTTAATGCTTTTTCAGCGTAATAATTGTACAATGTCATGACTGAATTGAATATTACGAAATTTTGTTTGTCGTCGATCGTCGTACGTCTATTTATTTTAAATATTTGCACACCATATATATAAAGGTAGAATTTGCTGGTATTTTTGATTAATTCAAGAACTTGTAACAACTATATTCTTGCAAATAAATATTTTTTATTTCATTATATTTCAAATGAAAACCAAAATCATGGCAGTTCCATTGCGGGGTAAATATGGTGGACGTAAGAGAGTACTATTATTAGTTTTACTTACTTGAATTATGAATAAATTCTGTCCATCATGCTTGGTGAAACTTTATATTTTTATTAAATTTAACTTGTTTTACAAATCATTTTCAATCTTAGTTTGTAAGACTTTTTCAGCGTAATGAGGTGTCTACTTTTTTTTGTTATAAGACTTATCTATACTATTAATCTGTAGTTTTTGTCTAATTTTTAATATTTTTTAAATAAATATTTAAAGAAATACTAATTTATATATTTTTTAAATATTTTTAGTAAATTTAACTTGTTATACAAATTACTTTCAAACATCACTTAGTTGCTTAAGGCTTTTTCAGTGTAATAAGGCGTCTATATTTTCGGATATATTTATTATCTATACTATAAATCAGTAGTTCCTGTCCGTACATTCAGTTTATTGATACGTTAGTAAACTTGTTTTTCAAATCACTTTCAAACATCACTCTAAGTTACTTAAGGCTTTTCAGCATAGTGAAGCATCTACATTTCTTGTATATATTTCTTAAATATACTATAAATCTATAGTTTCTGTCCATATAATTAATTTTTCAATACTTATAGTAAATTTAACTTGTTTTACAAATCACTTTCAAACATGCTTCTGTCTTAGTTGCTTAAAACTTTTTAAGTGCATTGAGGCGTCTACATTTTTTGAATATATATCTGTAGTTTCTGTCTATACATATATATTAAATTTTTTGTAAAATTTCTAGATAAATATTCGTTTTATAACTCACTTTATAAAATTTGGTATACAATGAAAACACGATATTGCACAAATTATAGGACATATAACTTTTGTCTGTCTATTTGTATACTCCGTTATAATTCAAGAACGGCTTTACCGATCTTGGTGAAAATTGGTACTCATATAGTAAGAATATTACGTAATTGCGGTAAATGTGCGTCCCGTTATAACTCAAGAACCCACTTTAAATATTAATATGTCCCCTGTCTACGGTAGGGTATAATGAAACTATTTATTTACAGTAAGTATGAACACAGTTCAACGGGAACGTCCGCACACCACGAATGACAGATATTAACTGAGCCAAACTGAGCTATCGTCAGTGCTGCGCCACCGCCGATCTACGTCACGCATATTTATTGTATCAATATCTATACATAATAAAATCGTAGGAAAGTCAAAAATGTACATTGAATATTTTTTTAAAAGAATACTCGAGGCGCAATCTACAATCGATATCGAAGCCAAAAATATAGTTTTTAAATTTTCGTCTGTTTGTATGTCCGGGGTAAACTCAAAAAGCACTGCATAGATTTACTTCAAATTTTGTATGAATATTACTAACAGGTCGGGTCAAAATATAGGCTACATTTTATCACGCGGGGGAGGAGCTGTGCAGAGTAAACGAAGTCCGTGCGGACGAAGTCGCGGGCAACAGCTAGTCACAAATATACTACAAACTTCCTTTAAATAATGCGTATACACGCTGCATACGCATATAATTTTACTTTTGATACACGCATGGTAAAGCGTGTTAATACTAAATGTTGACTGAATTCATAATTATATATTTTGAAAATATTGAAAAAAAAATTAATCATTTGTTTTGCGGGATAAGTGGAATAAACGGCGAAGATAATTTATTTTATTCTATTGATTCAGGCGTTACTTTGCGGAAATCCATAATTAAAAGTGAAATGAATTATATTTGCTACTAGCTGTGCCCGCGACTTCGTTCGCGTGAAAAAAAATCTAAAATAAAAACCCGCATAGTTTCCGTTCCCGTGGGATTTCCGGAATAAAAACTACCCTTTGTCCTTTCTTGGGTCTCAAACTATATTTGTACCAAATTTTGTCCAAATCGGTTCAGCGGTTTAGACGTGAAAACGTAACAGACAGACAGACAGACAGACAGAGTTACTTTCGCATTTATAATATTAGTATGGATTCAATAGCAGATTAGCAAAGATCTTCAGAGAGAATAGCAAATTAATTTTACTTAGAATTTATTTTAATTTTGGTTTCTCCTGTTATCATCTTATAGAAAGGCTTTTTTAAAAATATTTCTATAAGATGACGGCCCTAAAAACATGGATTTAACTAAACACTAACACCATCTTGAAATCTAAACAATACAATTGCGTGCTCTGATTTTGTCAAGCCTAAATGCAAAAGTTTATCGCACTGACTATGAAGACTACGTCATTAATTTTGTAGTTAACCCGATTTTTCTGTTTTGATCCGGGCATTTTTGAAAAATGAACCAGGAGTCTCGTAAAAGACGATCTAATTTTTTTCTTTTTTTATATCATAAGTTAAGGATCTTCTGATGGAAAGAGTCAACCAACGCCTATGGACACCAAAGATGTTAATGGTGCGTTGCTATCTTGTAGCGAGGTCTAATACCACATGCATAAGTTTACCGGCCACCCCACCCTCCAAACCGGAACATGACAGTGACTAGCACTGACGCTATTGCGGCAGGAATAAGTAAGGCGATGGTACCAGACCCGAGCATGAACTCTTGTAATGCAGAACTCTACCACCTAGTAACTATGATGGTAGTGACTCGCATAGCTAATCAGTCGCCTTTTACGACCTGCCTGGCAGAACGGCAGTCGGCCTATTCTTCAAAGGAGCCCGGGACCAACACGGGGAAAAATCAAACTTGTCACCACTTGTAGAGTTTTGGAACAATACACCCGAATCTGGTATAAGCGCCTTATCTTTTACTGCTGCAATAGCTTCAGTTTCTCTTACTGTGGTATTGTATTTGAAAGTACAGTTCACAGCTCTTAGCCCAAGAGGGATTTTGGAATTTACTTGAGCGTGTCAGATGAACATAGTGGAGGTCCCTCGCATACTCTTGAGGCTCTCCACTAAATGTAAGCCTCAGTTAAGTGTGCTAAATCAGAACACAATTATTTTTTCTTTTTAAACAGGTACAGATGTACCTTAAAGGGGGACAATTAGTGTCTGGCAAAACGTTACATTATGTTGGTCCGGACTCCGGGCTCCTTTGAAGAATAAACCAACTGTCGTTATGTCCGGCAGGTCATGTGGTTAAATCGACACTGGACCACTAGATCACAGAGGCAAAGCAAGTAAACTAATGAATAAAAAAATTATTGAAAACAAAAAACCCGACTGCATCTTGAAAAACGATTCATTACCTTAAATGGATACTAAAAAGAAATAAACAAGCCCAGTAGTTTAGAATCATGTTAAGTAATAATGAATAACTACACCACTGAATTAGTTCTATAATCGATTATTCGATGTACATATAAAACAATCCACGAATTGTAATTTATCACAGAACGATTAACAGACAGAGCCCATTTAATATTTAGCTATTAAATTTTCACAAAGGGCTATTTTAGTGGTGTAGTTATTCATTATTACTTAACATGATTCTAAACTACTGGGATTGTTTCTTTCTTTTTAGTTTTCATTTAAGGCAATAGTACCTACCTACCTATTCAAAATTATGAATGAAATCGGTGTCTTAATAATTCGGGAGCCCAGGCGATAAAAGGCACGTTTTATGAATATTTCCTGCTTTATATGCTGTTAAAACAGCAGTATAAACATAATATCTGATCTTTTTACTAGCTTTCATTTGACACTCATATTGCTACGGTAAGAAAAAAATCACCTCCCCCTCCCCTATTCCGCCATTTGCGGGCACAATTTTGAAAATTTATATAGCCTATGTCACTTCTACAATTTATACAAATCAAATGACATATCAAATGTCAAAAACCGTCCAGCCGTTTGGGCTGTAGAGCTTGCCAAAGAAATGGACATATATACATACATGCGCTCGAAAAACATTACCCTCCTTCAGGCGGATAAAAACAGTTCCAAGCTCGCGACAGTATAAATTTAGCTTACATCACTAGCGTGACTGTCACGCTAACGACTCTACCGAACGAATCGCACAGCACAGCTAAAAGGTTAAAGAAATTTTCATTTCAATAAGGAATTGGATTATTTCTATCTAGAAATATTTCTATTTATTCTATTCTATAAGACAGAATGGTTTAGAATATTTTAGTTCAGATAATCACATCCTACACTACAGTTTCTAAGATAATTTCCATAAATAACTGGATCTCGTATGATCCAATAAATACAAAGAAAGAAACAAGTAAATAGTATCACGTATAATGCAAAGAAGTTGTCAACATTGTACGTAGAATGAGTTGTATGAAATGATGTCATTATGCTTAACGGTCGTAAACAACAACTACATTCTTGTGATGGAACTTTTAAAATTATTTATATCAGTATAAGGACTGTCAAGAAATTTCTGAGACCACCAATCAACCATTGCCCCTAGAATTGTCATGTACCAGGAACAAAATCACTGTTACATTACCGCGCATAATGTACAAGGTATATTTAAAGATTTATCAAATTATGTCTTGATAAACTTTCAGGGGTTGTAATAGTTTTCGCCTCTATTTCAAAAAAATCGTCACTAGCGAACTATTGTATTTTTACGAAAAATAATTAATTCGATGAACAAACAAACTGTGTTTTGTTGGTTAGAAAAAGATTACTAGGAAGAAAGTAAAGTAGATTTAACAATCTTTCTGAATCATTTGAACACTGGTATCACATTTATTAGAATGACTTAATTCTGTGAAATAAATAGTATGCTCTAGTTCTCTTATCATGGGCGAAAACAAGAGCAAATGCTCAAAGCTGAATATAATTTAAACACAAATATTCATCTCACAAACATGTAAACAAAATACGAAAACTGTTTTTTTTTATGTAAAATATTATTTTCTTTAATAACGTTGGGTTGGGTGATAAATTATAATATCTGGTTGACCGAGCTTTGCTCGGTTTTTCACATACCCATATCTTGGGAACCGAGCTTTTCTTGGATCTGGAACCTTGATAAATCGATTCCTATAGAATAATTTAGAATAAAAAGCAATTCTTGTATATATATATATATATATATATATATATATATATATATATATATATATATATATATATATATATATATATACACACAAGCATCGACATTCAAGTTACTGACTTTCGTCGTGGAAGGCAACGACTGCGCCTTGGGTTTTAACATTTTTGAGCGTTTATCCTTAATCTATTGTAATTATTGATCTAACAGAGCAAACGCTTGTATCAAAAACCTTTGAAATAGCTAGACTTGAAAACCGTGGCGCCTCATTGTCGCGGTGGTCTTATAGTAATGCTTTGTTTATAGGTCTCTTAAACGAGAATTAAGGAAATTGGAAACGGCGAAGTTACTATCCCTTGTATAGAATTACAACGCGACCGAATTTGTCTTGAACTACTGTCTCACGCGTTAGATCTAACTTTCAGAATTATTCGGAATCCATATCCATACTAATATTATAAACGAGAAAGTGTGCGTGTTTGTTTGTCCGCCTTTTTTTCGTTTTTTTCAAAATTTCTAAAAATCTCTTCAATCGAATCGGTTCAAATTTTCGGGAAGTCTAAGTTGAACGGAATCCAATCGAATGCCATTAACCGCGTTTCGATCGGTCCAGCCGTTCAAAAGTTATGAGATGTTTACATACACACATACACAAACATATACATACATACAGACATACCGACGTCATCGTGAAAATAGTCGGACAAGATTCCTAGGACCTCAAAAGTGGACATCTGGTGAAAACTCGATTTGCGAAAACAGTCTCTCGATTCGTGTTAAATAAAGGGGTTGGTGGGATTAAGTTATGAAGTTTATAATATCATTATCACGCCGGTACCCTAGCGGACTAGGTGTATAGAACTAACTGAACGTGAGTGGACTTTCAGATTTACCATGATTCACCGGTTCGTCAGTTGGCGAGATGAGTGGTGATCCCCATCGTTGTATTTTACCAATCTGATAAAGCTTGCTTGATTACTGTTTATTTTTAACCACTGTTTTACGCGTTCATCCAAAACACACCACCGCCAGACTCGATACTCCTACTAAAATTTAGATTATCGATTACACGTTTGCCTGACCTTAAGATCGAACTAGGGACCCTATAATCTGAGTCAAATCAACTAACCTTTATATTATGACTGAAGCATTCCAATACACACTGGTTTTCCTGTGGAATAAGCAGGTAAATTAGTAAAGGGAATCGATTCATCGTTTTGTTGATTGGCGATAAATAGTGAACGCACCATCGTGTTTAATCGACTTGTAACGATTATCACTTGTTTCTTGTGATAACAAAAACCGAAAGCGACACAGTCTCTAAAAAAAAAAAAACATCTGAGCAATAAGGTAACCAAGAGACAAGTCATTACGAGATTCCGGGGAATTTAAATTCAGTTCTCTATTTCATTCGCTATCAATGCCAGTTAATATCATGGTGTGTTTAAAAAAATAAAAGTGAAATAAAATAACTTGTATGGCCGGTTGCAAAATGCAAAATCTGTGCGGGGCATGGGTGTGGGTGAACCGGTCTAGACGAGATGAACTTTAAGGATCTGACAAAATAAAATAAGCCTGAGGATACCGCGACAGCGCGACCCGTAGACGGCATTCTCGTTCTACGACGTGAATATTTGTTGCTAAATTTAGATTTGCATTAAACACTTATACAATTTGCAACGACTCCACGTTACTTGGTCATTACCGGAACACATGAGCTTGGACTGAATTTTTTTTATATTATAAGATAGCAAACAGGCATGTTTCTCCATGTTTGTAGTCCCCTTGGCCTTTGAAGAATAGATCACTTGCTATACCGCCAGACAGGTCGTAAATGGTGAACGATTGGCAAACCGAAAACGTGTCACTTCACTACTGTGGCTAATAGATAGTGGAGTTTCCCAGCGTCTAGTCTGCGTGTGGTTAAGCTATTTACGCGCTTAAGCTGTTTCTGCCACAATAACTTTAATGATTGGACACTGTCATGTTCTAATATAATCTAAGTTTATTCCTTTTATGTCTGCGCTTATAGGATAATTTATTACTTTTGAAAAAAATTACTTATATCTAATATAAGTAATTTTTTTCAAAAGTAACCACGAGTGTTTGACCACGAGTATTCAAATATCTCCTTGCCAAATTTTATTCAAATCGATTTAGTCGTTTGACTGTAAAAGTATAACCGACTGAGAGACAGACTTTTGCATCATTGAAATTACTTTTTTAACTACCTGCTACGACTGTAGATAAGGAAGTTACTGATTTTGCCCCGATTTTCGAAAATCGAGTTTTCACCAGATCTCCACGTTTGAGATCCTAGGAACCTTTTTCGACTGTTTTCACAATGATTTTCATAATGACGTTAGTATGTATGTATGTATGTATGTATGTATGTGTGTGTGTATGTGTATGTGTTTGTAAACATATCATAACTTTAAAATGGCTGAACAGATCGAAACGCGGTTGATGACATTCAATTGGATTCCACTCAACTTAGACTTCCTAAAAATTTGAAACAAGTCGGGCCAGGCGATTTTGAGAAATTTTGAAAAAACCCAAAAATTTTTTTGGGAAAACAGTATTTTTTTAACATAACTGCCAAATTAATGTACCTAATCCTCAAAAAACTACGTCTAATGCATAAATTGCATCAAAATCGGTTTATCCGTTTGAGAGAAATTGTTGACGAAAAATTTTAAAAAGTTTTTTCGACATAACTTCGAAACTTTTCACCCAATCATTTTTTTGCATTCTACAATACTTTAGTACTAAAAAAACTACATCGAATGCCGTTTCAAAAATCAAAATTAAATCTAATTTTCAAAAGTTACAACTTTTCAAATATTAAAATTACGTTGTTTTTAGCAATCTTACTTTATATTTTTTAAAATAACATTTAGGCTAATACTTCGATTGACTTTAAAAATCTAATCAACTTTTCGCCTTTAATAACTGCTTGACGTAGACGAAACCGTTAATTGGATCAAAATCGGTCAATTTGTTTGTGATTTATCAATGACCAAAATTTTTGAAAAAGAAAATGTTTTTGACATTACATCAAAAATTTTCAATCTATCGGTTATTTAGCAAAAGCAATATTTTAGATATCAAAAATTAAGTTGAGTGTCATAAGAAAGATCAAAATCGGTCTTCGTTTCCAAAATATACAAATGTTCAAAAATCGACATACTTATTGCCATTTTAACAAAATTATTCTATTAGAGAAGTTGAAAACCAGAAAATAATAGTTCCAAGTTTCGTAATATTTGAAAATATTTGTGATCTCAAATGCCAACAGAGGTCCCAGAAAATTTAGTTATTTAACAATTGTCTAACTTTATGAAAAATTAACTTTTGTAATGTTATTCAATAAAACTTTCAAAGTATCATAATTTATTTAAATTCTTTAATTAACATTTAACACATCAATGTTTAACACCCTAAAATATTTTATGTATTCACAATACGCGCGCGCATCTCATTACGGCTGGGCGAAATGCTATTTTCAGCTTTAAATTAAAATTATTAATAATGGAAACAGAACTCTGAAAATTGAAAAATTTTAATTGGAATTTCGCTCCCTCTTTGAATCCTTTTTCAAATCAGTTTTGTTGTTATAACAAAAAACTAAACCCCCTCTTTTTCTTGGTTTTTGTTTTTGGTTAATAATTGTAATTTTATTTTTTTAAGTATTTGTAATTTTTATTTGCGACTTAAACAAATAAAGCGTCTTTCTTGAAAAATATTTTGGATCAAATGAGGTATTATTCATATTTTTACGAGACTTGGACCTATTTTTCTTTAATTTTCAATTTCTCGACTAAACAAATATACCTTAAATGATATAGAAACACGTGTCAATAATTGGAGTATGTAATACATATGTATACAAAGGTAGTCAGATTTAACTGAAAGGGCGAAATTAGTGATTACGTACTTTTTCGAGACACTGGAGTATAAATACCGCATCAATACTGTGCTGAATCAATAGACTAAGCTAGTAAGATTCATAAAGATAGAATCTTTACTTGTAAGAATAAATGTTTCTAATCGTAACAAATTATGCATTCATCTGAATACAAAATTATGTATTCATCGGATAAGTATATATACCTATTTTTTATATTTTTCATAGAAGAGGGAGTAAACGAGCAGGAGGTGCATCTGATGGTAAGTGATCACCGCTGCACATAGACATCCGCAATACCAGAGTTCTTGCAGTTGCGTTGCCGGCTTTATAAGAATGAGTAAGCTCTTTTCTTGGAGGTCCCCAAGTCGTATCCGTTTGGAAACACCCCTGCCGGTAATTGATTCCATAACCGAGTAATGCGAGGCAAAAAGTAAAAATCTACTTATTTCAGCCGATATAGGCGATGATTGTCTCTTTCCATTAGAAGAACCATCAGATTGTTTGCTATCTTACGATATATTAAGAAAATATTATTTATAAACGTCCAGGTTTCAGTTATTTAGTTAAAAATCCTTAAAACACTTTGCCAAACCTTGGGATCAAACACGCAAACTTTTCACCTAATTCGAATAGTTGTATTACTAGGCCAGCGAAACAGCTGAATATTTAATATTCCTGTAGGTATTAAAGACATTAAGCCACCAAGCAAGGTTCTCAGAAAAGAGCTCCATTAGTTCTCGGAACAATTAGACGAGTTTGTTGGATCCAAGAATTATTTCGTACTTAAATTATTAGTATTATAAGTACGAAATTAGTATTATAAGAATATTAAGTTTATACAGTGCGACCTCGATATAACAAATTGCGAAGGGACAAGTAAATATGCATTATATCAAATAATTTGTTAAACTAAGTTTTGTTATATTGAGGTAAAGTTGGTCTAAAACTTGTTATAAAGAGCTAAAAAGAATAGTTTTATTCACTTCAACATGATCTTGTAACTGATCTTGTAATAATGAACTACATCTACTTATAAACGATAACACTTTTTATTAAATTTCTCTGTATTTTCTATTATTTAAAAACATATCGAAACCTGTCGCGACTAAATCACATATTGTCTACTCGTATATTGGTGGGAACGTTATATAGAGGTTTGAGTTGACAAAATTTGTTAATTACAGGTTGTAACGAGGGTGCGATAAACCACGTTCACACTTATCGCGCACAGATACCATCGGTATCTTATCGTTACAATCATTATCAAATTTTATCACGCAGCGTGCACGTGAATCTCTACTATATAAGATTAATGTAACCCAGTTAAATTACAGTTCAATAAACACATTTACCAACCGATGTGTGACTATCATTTAATCAACGTAATATTGGTGACCACCGACCAGTGAACACGAATAAAGGAAGATGAACACCCCAGCGCTAACTTCATGCAGAAGCCCTTCAGCAACATCCATGGAAATCGCAGCGGTATCTACGACGACAACAATACCAGATTTTTGGAGAGATTAGGCAGGGCCGAAATATTACAAGTAAGCGATATCATTAAAGATCCACCAGAAACTAATAAATACAACAGGCTAAACGAGATCGCGACCATTTCAAAACAAAAACACAGAATGTAGCGCAATGACTGAAATATCTGCGCAATTAGCAAAAATGCAAATAGAAAAGCAACGCGGCAAATTTTATGCTAACTACTGGCCTAAACAATGTAGGTCAGAAATGCCATATCAGCAAGGTTATTCTAATAATAACTTATGTTATTATCACAACAAATTTAAAGGTCAGGCATTGAAGTGCGTCCAACCCTGTTCCTGGAAAAAATCGGGAAACGACAATTAGCGCAGCAAAAGGCGGCAATCTACGCTACGCCCGCCTTACCGTAACTGACGCCACAGCACGCTACAACCTTCTGACCATCAGCATCTCCTGATACCCCCTTCTGCCTTAAACAGCATCAGCCAGCTTCACAAGCTACGCTTCATCTTCTTTTCGGAATCCACTTCGAACCGCCAACGTTCACTGGATCTCTATGCAGCAACTCTGTCCCGCTCGTTCCGACTCATTGCGAACAACAGCGGCACGCACTCGTCCCGACTCACCGAGGACCGCGCATATTCTGCTCCTCCCAACTCACCGAGGACCGCACATATTCCGCTCTTTTCGACTCATTGCTAACAACAGCGGAGCGCACTCGTCCCGACTCACCGAGGACCGCGCATATTCTGCTCATCCCGACTCACCGAGGACCGCGGGTATTCTGCTCGTCTCGACTCACCGCAGACTTGAGCACTCAAGGCACACACGCTTCACTGGAATAACCAGATGCATCAGGTATACCACCTGTTTCGAAGGGGTGAGTGATGTAACGAGGGCGCGATAAATCACGCTCACACTTATCGCGCACAGATACCATCGGTATCTTATCGTTACAATCATTATTTTATTTTATCACGCAGCGTACACGTGAATCTCTACTATATAAGATCAATGTAACCCAGTTAAATTACAGTTCAATAAATACATTTACCAACCGATCTTTGACTGTCATTAAGTCGACGTAATAGGGTATTTACACTTTTTTGATACTTGAGAATTCGTAATAAAGAGGTTGTTCTCAAAAAAAATTCGTAATGTAAAGGTATATTTTACATTAATTCTTTTAGACAATTCAAGGGGATTACGAAAAATATGTTAAATCGAGGAAGTCGTTATATTGAGGTTTGTTAAGGTTGCACTGTATATTCAACTGATATTAAAATTGTTATTTAACTATATTCGTTATAATGGACACGATAATTTAAATATGGTCGCGGCTCCCCATGTTGATCCGGGCTTCCTTTGAAAAATAGACCATTTGTCGCTCTATCAGGCAGTATTTAAAAGACGAACGATTAGCATGTATAGCCACAACCACGATAGATACTGGGTGATAGTGTTCCGCAGTGTCTCGTCCAGGTATTTGTTACCAAATACCAATATCTTACCTAATCCTGCTGCTATAGCTTCGATGCTTTATTGTCATGTTCAAGTTTGGAGGGTAATGTAGTCAGTAGACTTTGTGGCTTTACCATCTTACCACACAGATAGCAACGTATTATTAACATATTTTTGTATATAGGCGATAGTTTCTCTTTCCACCAAAAGAGCCACTTGTTTGTTTGATTTCTAATGAGGTAAAAAAAAAACAATTATAATTTGCCCTATCCAGGGATCGAGTTCAAAATCTAACCAAACACTCTAATTAGTAACAAGCTTTCTAGTTCATTAATTACTATCTGATCGATTAAGGGGATTAATATGTAGTTATATATCCACGTTCTTCATACAAAGAATAATGAAGAATTGAACATCTATTTCAGCTTGGGGATTGATTTTTGAAAAAAAAAAGCCTATTTTTGACCTTAGATCTTCAATTATCTTTATGCAATTCATCATACTCAGTTTATTGGTATAGCTGTGAAAGCTTATGAGACAGATTCACAGCCATACAGACTTCAACATTTATAATATTAATATGGAATTTATGCCTACAAATCTATATATTATTATGTGAAGGGAAATATTTGTACCCCTTTTTAAGACAATTACGCAAATGGTGGAGTATGGAATTTGGCACAGTTAAAGTTAACACTGCGGATGACTGCATAAACCTAATATTTTAAATTAAAAATAATTAGAAATACATTAAATTATTATAAATAAACAAAACATATAAGTACATTATATTAAACACACATGTATACTATTTTCTTTACGGCTAAATTCAGTTGTCAAACTTAATAGAGATTTTTTTATTTAAACTGTGCTGTGGTCGAATTTCGAACACAGAAGATCTGTTGTACTAGTTACAATAAATACAATTATTTATATTTGGACATTTGTTTTTTTGTCGAATCTTCACTTTTCTTAAAGTCTTCGATCTTTCTTAACGTTTCTCAAGAATTATTGTATAAATTGATAAATGCTCATATCCGTGATTACTATCAGTCACATTTCATGTCGCGACTTTCGTAGATAAGATACCTACGCCATAGCAAAATAATGTCATCTGTAATGATTCTATGCTAAATCCTATTAGGTCTTGTTAATAAACTATTTTGGTTGTGCGCGTAAGTCAGCACACATTCTGTCTCGTTCACTGTCACGTATTGCTACGCCGTAGTCGATATGATAGAATTAGCGATATAATACTATTCACGTAAACGTATTTTTATTAAGTTAGGACTTCTGGCAAATAAACAATCAAACCTGCTTTTTTTCGAAGTAAAAGTACCAAGTTTCATACCATTTTTCAATCTCTATTAAATGGGCCACTTTTATAAAGAATTTATCTATAGTGTAACGATGCGTTTTTAAAGTATGATAAATGGACAAAACTTTTTTTTCTTCACTTCTTTTTTCACTTACTAAAGATTTTTAATTACGATTCAATATTTATTTTTGTCTCATTTACAAAATATCATATAATTCATTATATTTATAACTGCACTCAATAGAATAGTAACTAAGGATTACCCAAAAAGTTACAAATAAAAAAAATTGTGAACATGGTACTTAAAGATGTCGTCCAGGATGTTCTACACCTATACTCAAATATTTCTATAATTATCATCTATACATATAATAAAAATCGTAGGAAAGTTAAAACTGTACATTGAATATTTTTTTAAAAGAATACTTGGGGCGAGATCTACAATCGATATCGAAGCCAAAAATATAGTTTTTAGAATTTTTGTCTGTTTGTCTGTATGTATGTCCGGGGTAAACTCAAAAAGTACGCCATGGATTTACTTCAAATTTTGCATGAATATTACTAATAGGCCGGGTTAACATATAGTCTACATAGTATCACGCTATCACCTACGAGGGAGGGGCTGTGAGGAGTAAACCAAGTGCCTACAGCTAGTATACAATAATTATAATAATAGCACTATTTATTTGATGGTTGTAGTTTAGATTACTAATATTTTCTTAAATAAAAAACAATAAAATTTTTCACCCCACCCAAAATTTGAACCCGAGACACTCTTATCACCTAGCAATCAATTCTGTTTCTATTATAAACTAGCTGTGCCCGCGACTTCGTTCGCGTGGAAAAAATTCTAAAATATCCTATGTCCTTCTCCTGGCTCTAAACTACCTCCCTGCCAATTTTCAGCTAAATCGGTTCAGCCGTTCTTGAGTTATAAGTGGAGTAACTAACACGACTTTCTTTTATATATATAGATATCTAGTCGACTTTGTCACACACATATATATATATATATATATATATATATAAATAATATATATATATATATATATATATATATATATATATATATATATATATATATATATATATATATATATATATATATATATATATATATATATATATATATATATAGGGCCAGCTAGTATAGATCTATATTCATTCAAATTACATACAAGTGTGAACTAGTACAATAGGAACAGAATAATTTCGTGGATTAAGTTCTTGGGGATTAGAGAACCGCGAAATTACGACTGGTCGTGCATTTAAATTATTGTTATCTCTAGCAAAATTTAACATAAAGTGACAGTATATTAGATTAAATATTGTTTGCTGCAAAGCATTTTTAAGGGTCAATATTTTGTCATGTTTAATTTACCTATACGTGTAACTACCATCGTGATTACTAATTGGTACTGCAACTTCACGTCCGGGTCTGATATATTTCTGCCACATCGTCAGTTCTTGTACTGTCGTATTCTGGTTTTAAGGGTAAAATAATAGGTAAATTTATGCATATGGCATTACGACTCGCCACACAGACAGCAACGCGCTAGCAATATTTCTTATGCCAGGGTTCGGCAACCTTTTAAGTCAGAAGAGATACAAATTTCAAAGTTTTTAAAGAAGTAGATCTTCTACCTCTTTTTTTCTTGCCATCAATAATTTTTTATCAAAAAGCTTTATTTATGCAAGTACCTACACTTGCATAAATAAAGTTTTTTGATAAAAAAATAATCTATTTATTCATATATATATATATATAAGTAGTGTTTATTCGCAACAAATTAGGTAATATAAATGGCATTATTAGATAATCACTTATTATTAGGTAAAAATGAAAACAATTAAACATTTACTTACAAGTACAATACAATACTAACTTGTACTTTAATGACAAACAATTGAGCAAACAAATTCAATGAGAGCGATAGCTTTGCATGGTTATTCAAATAGAAAATTTCAATTTTTTTCAAGAGCATTCAAGAGCAGCAGCTTCACAATCAAAGACCAGGATGTGACTCGCGAGCGGCAGTTTGCCAACCCCTGCTATAGGCAATTGTTAGGTCTTTTTTCAGGAGGGATCTCTACTAGTTTCCTATTTTATGATATGAAAAAGAATACTAGTTGACTTTTATAAGGAATAGACATTTTCATTACACCAACAAAGTAGTAAATCAAAATTCTAATAAAGATATTTATAGTATCTTTGTACGCGTAAACTGTTTTTTTTTCTTGTCTATTTCATGTGATGCGTCGTAGTTCAAAACATCGTAGCTATGTGCAAAATGAGTCAGATTCTGTAAATGTAAATCTGCATATGGCGAGCAACTACATGTTGGGCCAAGCTTCTCTTTAATCTGCCTATCTTGCTGATAATTCACAAAAGACAAATGATTGCCCAATTGTGTCATTATATTGACTGCTACATGATTGAGTTTTGTAATAGACCGGGATCCCAGGAACAAACTGTTTTTGATTAATAACAAGCTGAATTTTTGTGAACAGCTTCGTTACGACGAGACAAGCATCTTTTCTATCTTCGAAAATTTTGAATCGGTTAAATAATAAAGATAAATAAAAAAAAACTTTAGAGTGTTGGACTAAGAAAAGTTTCTACTTTACGTGTAGGAAAATGTTACCCTTGAATAACAATAATAATTAACAAGCTGTTCTGAGAAAATTAGGTTGTTATTAAATTGAATAATATTAATTTAAACAGCTCATAATTTCGAAACTTTAGAGTGGAGAAGTCGCCAGAAAAACCACATAATGTGTAGGAAAAAAGAGTCATCGTATTTTTCATAATATAATCAAGCGATTAAAGTCGAAAAATAATTATTGTTATTAATAAATTTTTGAAGCCCCATAACTTTTTTATTTACCCAAATTGAGATTTTTCGAAGATACGAAAGATGTATGATAAGAACGAAGCTGTTCACAAAAATTCAGCTTGTTATTAATCAAAAAAAGTTTGTTTCTGGGATCCTGGTCTATAACGTCTTGGCCGAGTTTATTATTATTACCTTCTAACCTATTCTAGTAATAGTGTTTTTTATGTCATAGGAACACGTATAAGCATATAACTTTCCTGTTGGAAAGGAAAACCATCGCGTATAAACAATAATGATGTTAACGATTTGATGCTATTCATGTGGGGAGAAAGAAATGCCACATGTATTAGATTACTGGCTACCTTACTCTCCAAACCGGACTACGACAATGACAAGCACTGACGCTATCGCAGCTGGAATATGAAATGCGGTGGTACCAGACTAAAGACGTTGCGAAACTCTACCACCTAATGTCAAGCTTGTCTTTATCGTATTTCAATTTGGGGGAAACGTAATTGGTTTTCCTGTGTTG
The DNA here is from genome assembly GCA_036924255.1 of Apodemia mormo. Taxonomy (NCBI): domain Eukaryota; kingdom Metazoa; phylum Arthropoda; class Insecta; order Lepidoptera; family Riodinidae; genus Apodemia; species Apodemia mormo. The sequence continues at coordinate 20,365,855 of JAUPFN010000012.1, read as the reverse complement.
GTCTGAGCCTCATTGAAAAATAGACCAATTGCGGTTCTGCTAGGCAGGTCGTAAAAGGCGAGGAATTGGCTATAGGTATCACTATCATCGTGACTATAAGATGGCAGGGTTCCGCAACGTCCCGCCTGGGTATTTGGTACCACCGCCTTTCCTATTTCTGCCACAATAGGGTCGTCTTGTCATTGTCCTGTTCCGGTTTATAGATAGGTTGAAGAGGGAGGTAAGGTAGACATTATGCATGTAGCATTACCATCTCACCACAAGGATAGCAAAGCACCATTAATATATTTGGTAACTATAGGCAATGGTTTCTCTTGCCATCAGGAGAACTATCTGCTTTTTTGATATCTTATGATATAAAAAAATATTGCATCTTTGACACAAGGACAACAAGTAAGATTTACATCTGAGGTGTCGGGGAGACGATGGTTGCCTCTTTTATCAGGGTAACCATCTATATGTGTTATTAAAGAATTCATATCAATATTATAAATACTAAAAAGATGTGGGCTCACTCTGCAACTTTTATCGCATCTATTATGGAAACTGTTCCCACGAATTGTTTAGATTAATTTTTGCCGTTGAATTCCATCATTGGACGTCGCGTCTTTATTCAAATTTCGATCATCACCTTCTCGATCGATGACTGGAAATCTACAACCGTGCGTTATTTTTACACTAGTCCTTTGTGAAATTAATTACCAGGAGGGTGTTTCCGAACGGATAAGATTTAAAAACATTAAAGAAAAGAGCATACTGATTCTTAAAAGGTCGGCAACGCAACTGCAAGACCTCTGGTATTGCTGATGATCATAGTCGGCTGTAATCACTTACCATTAGGTGCACTTCCTGCTTGTGTGTCCCCTCTTCTATAAAAAAGAATCACGGTTAAGCTGCTGAATTGATTTTTATGAAATTAGACATTGGAAGATAGTTGAAGACTCAAGTCAAATATAGGCTACTTTAAAAAAACAGATATGGATTAGGTATCTTATATTTTTATGTTACCCTACATACGGGCGAAGCTGCGCCGATCCGCTATACACTTAAATATAAATCTATATTAATCTATATTAATATTATAAATACGAAAGTTTGGATGTTTGGATGGATGTTTGTTACTCCATCACGCAAATACTACTGAACAGATTTGAATGAACTTGGACACACGTGTAGTTGATGGCATGGAATAGCACGTAGGCTACTTTTTATCCTGGAAAAATAGGTGATCCCGCTTGAATCACCATAAAGTTTTGTAAAGCAGCGGGCTGCACGCTGCAGCTAGTTAATGTTATAAATTTATGAAGTTTGGATGAATGGATGGACATTTGTTACTCAATCACGCAAAACTACTGAACGGATTTGAATGAAATTTGGCGCACAGGTATATGATAACCTGGAATAGGACATAGGTTTTTTATCCCGGAATATTGGGCGATCTTTATAATGCAGCGGGCTGCACACTGCAGCTAGTATACAATAAACTAAAATCATACATTGTGTAATGTGTGTGACGTGCGTTGTAATTTAAATTACTGGCAATCGTCCTCTGATCGAGGACTATAGACTAAACAAAAAACTTTGTTAAGTTTGAAAACAGACTTTAGCCATAAACAAAATAATATACATGTGTGTATATTGTGATATGTATCAAATGTGTGTATATACAGCCATAAACAAAATAATATACATGTGTGTATATTGTGGTAGTGTGTGTTATGGTTATTTTTATTAATTTAATATGTTTGTAATGCATGTTATATAAAAAGATTAACTTTCTATACACCTTCATCATGCAACCTTTAACTGTGGCAAATTCGATGCTCCTCGTTTCGCGCAATTGTCGTAAAACTTGGTACAAAGTTTTTGCTTCGCGTATTAGTATATCGACCGCTTAACTGATTTGCGTTATTTTTGGATTTTTGTTTGGCGAAAGTATAAAATGCAAGTAAAATCGCAAATTAATTGGACGTAAACCATGTGTTGTCTTTTAATAACGAAAGCCGGGATTTAGTTAACAATTGTTGCAATAGTCTTTTTTTTGTTTTATAGCCATTAAATTATTAGAATCATTCGATTCACTCAGTGTTGAATTTTGCGTCCCGCATTCCAACCCGATGTCGCACGTTTGTTAAAAGTGTTTTGTCAGACAATATGTTCTTCACTACATATTATAAAACAAAGTCGCATTCTTTGTCTGTCCCTATATCCCTATGTCCCTATGTATGCTTAAATCTTTAAAACCACGCAACGGATTATGATGCGGTTTTTTGAAGTGAAAACTTCTTTAGGCGCGTTGAGCGTTTTGGTAGAGGGTAAAATCCTCGGTTCGCGTCACCGACATGCTAATGATAATAGTATATCTATAGCTATGTTTTGCATATAGTTATAATTACTCTCAACTTAATAGTTCCGTTTTCACTTCTATCGGCAGTCCCACGACTGCTACTGTTTTTTTTTGATAGATAGAGTGGTTAAAGAGGAAGGTTTATATGCTTACAAAGGAAGGCTTACATTGCAAACGCTGGCTAAACCCTACGAGATTTATCAAAATAATGTAATAAGTATTTGTACACCTTGAAAAGGTCTACAGAAAACTCCGCGATGGTATATGTCTATCTCTTATGGATAACCCACAATAGCATTTTTTTGTCATTTACTTTTTAAGAGAAATAATGGCTTTTTTTTCGAAGCAATTTAAAGCAATACAGCACTAATCCTTATCCAATTAAATACCTTAAATATATTGCTGATTTAATATAGAGCAATATGGCCGTTTACAGCATGTAATTTAAATGAATATTTTCGAAGATATTACAGAATTAATTTAAAATGCAGGGGCATAGCGATTGCGGGGTTACCGGCCGGTCGGGCGGCGTGCGCGCGGCGTGTTCTGAAACCGCTGGGAAACGTGTTAATTTTCGGATAAATAAATCGACGGGCCCCAAGAACAAAATCGTATCTACAAAATTACCAAATTACAATATGTTTGTTTGTGGGAATACATTGTAGATGATGTTCACTTATACTCATAGGACTTCAGCTGAAAATCAAAATTTAGTACATTCTTTTTTTTTAACTAAATATCACCATAAAAAATCATGTGGATGATTAGAAATAGTACTAACAAATTATTTGTTTTAGAGATTTTTAGCCTGTTTTCGGAATTTTATATGATCAAGTAAAGTACATTCTATCATGTAATAAGTTAGCACATTCCTTAGATAATATCTTCAGGTATATCGTATAATTTTTATAAAATTGTTATTTAATAATCAATTTAAAAAAACGTGATTTAGCAAACCAGTTTTTAATTTCCCACTACGTATGTAGATAAGGAAGATACTGATTTTACCTCGATTTTCGAAAATCGAGTTTTCACCAGATGTCCACTTTTGAGGTCCCAGGAATCTTTTCCGACTATTTTCACGCTGACGTTAGTATGTCTGTATGTACGTATGTGTGTATGTGTGTATGTAAACATGTCATAACTTTTGAACGGCTAGACCGATCGAAATGCGGTTGATGGCATTCGATTGGATTCCGCTTAACTTAGATTTCCTGAAAATTTGAACCGATTCGGTCCAGAAGATTATGAGAAATTTTGAAAAAACACCAAAAGAAACAGTATTTTTTAATATAACTACCAGATTTACGTAACGAGTACAAAAAATAATCAGCTCTATTCCTCAAAAAAACTACGTCTAATACATAAATTGCATCAAAATCGGTTTATCCGTTTGGGAGTAATCGTTTACGAAAAATTTTGAAAAAAGTGTTTTTTCCACATAGCTTCAAACTTTTTCAACCAATAATTTTTTGGTGTTCTACGATATTTTAGTACTAAAAAACTACGTCAAATGCCGTTTCAAAAATCAAAATCGAATCTAATTCTCAAAACTTATAGCTTTTCAAAAATAAAATTACGTTGATCTTAACAAACTTACTTAATTTTTTTTAAATAACTTTCAACTTTCAAGTTAATTTACCTATTGTTCCTTAAAAACTGCGTCAAATACCGTTAATTTAATCAAAATCAGTCAATTTATTTGGGATTTATCAATGAAGAAAATTAAAAATAAAATGTTTATAGATATAACACCGAAATGTTTCAACCTATCGGTTATTTAGCTAAAACAATATTTTAGATCTCAAAAATTGAGTTGAATGCCATCATCGTTTTCAAATATACAGCTTTTCAAAAATTAATAATACTGCCATTTTTAACAAAATAGATGATTGAACTGAAAAATCTATTCTTATAGTTTTTACTCTTTTGAGCTTAATATACGTTTATTTAGTGAAAAGTTTTAGGGATGGCCCGCAGGGTCAACCATTTACACATTTTTTCACCTTAATAAATCGCTGGGTCATACCTTCAACGTTGCAGGCTTAGATTTGAGCGTTGACTGTTTTTCACATGGTCAACTTATATGTCGCTCTTTCAAGAGTAACCTCTAAAGAAAACATGTTTATATTGTCTAATGACCAGAAAGCTGTGAACGTTGTATATAAAGATATTTTGTAATATATTAATGGAAAAAGTAAAAGAAATAGGTAAAAATGTAAAAATTAAAAATGTAGTACCTATATGAATTTAGATGTTCCATTCCATGGTCAACTTATATGTCGCTCTTTCAAGAGTAACCTCTAAAGAAAACATGTTTATATTGTCTAATGACCAGAAAGCTGTGAACGTTGTATATAAAGATATTTTGTAATATATTAATGGAAAAAGTAAAAGAAATAGGTAAAAATGTAAAAATTAAAAATGTAGTACCTATATGAATTTAGATGTTCCAAAAATAGCAGGAAATTTAGATGTTCCAAAGATAGCAGGAAATCTTCATGGTATAGGGAAAGGGGAATTGTTTGCGTGCCACGGGCAGTAATGAATAAATCAAAATTACTGCATCGATTTTAATTTTTTTTTTTTACTGAGTGACATAGGTTGTATATTTAATACCCGTGCGAAGCCGGGGCGGGCCGCTAGTTTTTATAATAAAACTAGCGACCTGCCCGCGGTTTCACCCGCATATCTTTTGTTTCTGTGAGAATATCGGAAAGGTTTATATATTAAAACCTTCCTCAAGAATCAATCTATTTATTAAAAAAACCGCATCAAAATCCGTTGCGTAGTTTTAAAGATTTAAGCATACATAGGGACATAAGGACATAGGGACAGACAGAGAAAGCGACTTAGTTTTATACTATGTAATGATATCGATTTTTACGGTAAGATTATCGATTTTATAGCCTTGGCAAGCTTATTGTAAGAATATAATATCTATAAATTTCCCGGCAAAAGACCGTATATATTGGACACGATAGTATAATAATAATGATGATTGATGAATGATCAAATAATCATCATTTGATGTTCATCATCATTTGATTTGATGATGAATGATGATTACAAATAAAATATAATAAAAGAGAATATTGCTTAATTTCATCATAAACCTCAACGAAATTAGTGCAGTAATAATTTAAAAAAATGGTCACCGTGCGGGCGATAGGCCTCCCCCTTAAACATTCCGCGGCGCGAAATCGCTGTTTGTAAACAATGAACTTTGACATCTATGCGCGGGTGTCAGTATATACTTAATATTTTTATTATATAATTAAGTCCAATTTAAGCACTTATTTTATTTACATATTCATTATCAGAATCGAGTATTGAATATCCTCCTTCAGTATAGAACAGGGGGTCAACGAGCAAGAAGTTCAGCTGATGATAATTGTTGTGACTCGTATAGGCAATCGTTTGCTTTAACGAAATGCCTAGCAGAATGGCAGATAGTCTTTTCCGTAAATAGAGCCCAAACCAACACGGGGAAGGTTTGTTATAGTCATAATTTCTGAGTAGCATATGTGTAAATATGTAATATGTAAGTGAAGTCAACATAACTGACAGCATGTATCGATAAATTTGTTATCGGTTAAATAAACTGCAATTGCAAAGAATCGAGTTATTTATATTTTCATAGAGGCGTAATGAACTTTATCGCGTACACAGTGAACTCTCGAGAGAAAACCTTTAATTTACCTTGAGTGGACACAATTGAAAGAAAACATAAGGGCGACGCGCCGGATTAGATTAGCGCAGATAAGATTAGTGGTGTCGCAAGTGCGGTAGAGACTACAGCCACCGTCTAGCTCGTGGACCAGCTAATTGCAAACGACCCAACGGCAGAACGTTTCATATACCAGTGTCCAGTTACATTGTTAGCGAGAAAACAACAAAAGAATAATTAATACACAGAATAAAAGAGAGAATGTGTGATATATATATATATATATATATATATATATATATATATATATATATATATATATATATATATATATATATATATATATATATATATATATATATATATATGAGTTGAGGAAAAAGGTTTTCCATATTTTAGAAGTAAAAAGTTACATTAGAATCTTTTTAGTTATGCTGTTCGTATCTGGCTGGAACCTTTAATTTAATCTCATTATCTCCTCGGCTTTTGTGTGTGTGTGTGTGTGTGTGTGTTTTTGTATCGTAATGCATATCTATATTATCGTGTTTTAAATTGCAACGATTCTAAGGAAGTTTCACTTCAAAATTAACAATAGTAAGATAATATGTATACCATACTTAATTTAAATACTACCAGTGTAGTAACTAATATACTAATAAAACATATACAAATTTTCCCATCCTACACCTGTTATAAATGTCAAAATTTGTATGTTTGTTATTCAGTAACACAAAAACGAATAAAATAAAACAAAATACACACACGTGTGTGTGACTATAATAACTATACTAGGTGGTTGAGTTCTACATTGTCTCGCCCGGGTTTGGTATCACCGCCTTACCTATTCCTGCCGCAATAGTGTCAGTGCTTGTTACCGTCGTTTCCGGTTTGGAGGGTAAGGTAGCCGGTAAACTTATGCATGTGGCATTAGACCTATTCAAAAGATAGCAACGCACCAATAACACTTTTGGTGTCTATAGGCGATGGTTGACTCTTTCCATCAGGAGACCCATCTGCTTTTATTATACTATAAGATAGCAAACAAGCAGATGGGTCTCCTGATGGGAAGAGTTAACCATCACCTATAGACACCAATGGTGTTAATGTTACGTTGCTATCTTGCGGCGAGGTCTTATGCCACGTGCACAAGTTTACCGGCTACCTTACCCTCCAAACCGGAACACGAGAGTGACAAGCACTGACGCGATTATGGCAAGAATATGTAAGGAGGTGGTATCGATTCGGGCGAGACAATCCAGAACTCTACCACCTAGTAGCCACGATGTTAGTGACTCGCATAGCCAATCAGTCGCCTTTTACGACTTACCTGGCAAAACAACACTTGGCCTATTCTTCAAAGGAGCCCGGGACCAACACGAGGAACTGCTTGTTTGCTAACTTATTATATTAAAAAACTAATAAATTTCTGTGGAAAGTCCTAAAATAGAATAGAATCGTAAATGTTTATTTAAGATATACACCACAAAACTACAGAAAGATATCAAAACACATCAAAAACATAAAATATCTAATATGAAGAAAAAAAGAAGAAGAAAGACAAAACAAAAATAAGGGCATAAAGGAAAGAAAAAAATCTACACTAAAGAATTATAAGCCAATATAACTACAGAAAATATGTACAGATACATAGCAAAACTTAAAATAAAATGTATATATATATATATATATATATATATATAATACGTAATACGTATATATATAATACGTAAAAAAACGCCAGTGCTAGTATCCATTACACTATAGTAATTAAGACAAAAAGCAACACTTTATACAAATAATTAATAAATAAGCTTAAATACAATTCAACTGTAACCTATCGTTTGGTGTCCACTGTACTGAGTGGTGTAATGTCTCAAAATGGCCAACACTCAGCTAATGTTGAGAAGTTCTTACCTCAACGCTGGTTTTCAGTGTCAGCCAAACTACTCTGAGCGTTAACGAAAGGTGGCAGAATTATATCGATTAATTTATAATAAAATCACATACCTAAAAAACGTAATTACAGCGCGACGTTAAAAACATTAATATATATAATACAGGGAGAGTCGTTGAAATAAGTATTTTCTTGGAATAATAAATAAAAATAAAAATAATATCGGAGAAATAAAATAAGTAGTAGTATTAAATAAAACTGAAATGGGAAGATGTAAATCAGAACTAACAACTTAATCTTTAATTTTAGACTAGAGAGAGACATGGAAAGAGTAAGGAGTACATTTCATCAAAGTACGTTTTAAATAAAAAAATATTTTTAAATTCTTATTATTAACATTTTTAGCAAAATATTTTTTAGGGCTAAATGAATCTATATATATTTGATTTAAATAATTTGTGTGATATTTAAATTGTCATTTTTAAATTTAAATAATATATATATATATATATATATATATATATATATATATATATATATATATATATATATATATATATATATATATATATATACCTACACATACATAGGATTTAATGAATATGTGTGATATTTAAATTGTAAAATTGAAATTTAGGAAATACTGATTATTTATTGAATTAATAACGAGATAATTATGATGGGACTAGTCATATTAATTGTGTTACTTAAATATTTATTTTTATATTAGGATAGTAGAATTTTTTATGGTACAAGGTTATATAGAAAAGAATGAAAAATAATAACACATTAACCAAAAATAATATTTAGACAATGTATTATTATTATTGCTGAAGGAGCATTGATCGGATATTCCTTGTATTTGTTCCTAAAACTGTTTTTCAACTGCAACTCCCGTAAGGGAGGAGGTAAATTGTTCCAACACTTTGTTGCAGCGTATCGAAAACTACCACAAAAACCCACTGACCGCTGTTGACCTACAAGAAGTAAATATGATGACGCCCTTGTAACCTGCGACAGATTTGAGTCACTAGCCCAATGTAGCCTATCATACAAGTACATAGGAACTTTAAATTTGATAACCTATCATACAAGTACATAGGAACTTGAAATTTGATAACGTTAAAGAGTTAGTTAGAGTGTAGCTGTCGTCGGTAGTCCATTTTTAGTATTTTTGCATTGTTAAAGAAGAGAGTGACATGGGCTCGAGGTGGTATATCAAAACAGTATCTAGCGCAAGCGTTTTGTACCCTTTGTATTAAGTTTTTACTTCGCTGTAACAGCCTAGGTCCAACTACCGCATCAGCATAGTTAAACCGCGATAGCACTAGAGATTCACATAATTATATACGAAGGGGCGTACATAGAGTATCTCTAATTTGATATATAGTTTTTAAACGATAGAAACAGTTACGAACAGTTTCTATAGTGTGATTATGGAATCTCATGTGCTTATCAAATAGTACACCCAAATTGCGCGCCTCTCTCACTCTGTTTATCAGCGTGCTCTTAACTTTAATCACTGGTTTCATATTAGATATTTTACTTATTTGATGTTTTGTACCAAGAATCATGAAATTAGTTTTGTCCGCATTCAACGCCAAACCATTATTTTCAGACCATGCAATTATACAATTTAGATCTTTGTTTCGATTTTCAATTGCCTGGTGTGTTTGCGAAGGATGGAAAGAGGCATACAATTGAATGTTATCTGCGTACATGTGGTACTTACTATATTTATTACATTTATGATTTTACACCAGAAAAATCATGTTTTTAGAAAATCAGCAAGTGGCTCTCCTTCGTCTATGTTAGTCCGGGCCCAGCATTTGTACCAGGCAGTTCATAAAAGGCGAACGATTAGCTGTACGTTTTACTATCATCGTGATTTCTTGGTGGTAGAGTTCTGTAACATCTCGCCCGGTCTTTGGTATCAACGCCTTACCCATTCCTGCCGTAATAGCGTCAATTATTGTCATTCTCATCTTCCAGTTTAGAGGAAAGGTAACCGGTAAATTTATGCAAGTGGCATTAACATCTCGCCAATCGAATAGCAAACTCACCATTAACATCTTCGATGTCTAAGGTGATGGTTGTCTCTTTCAATCAGGAGAGCCATCACCTTGTTTGCTATCTTATGATATAAAAAACATCGTTAATAGACGTCAAATATGTTATAATTGCGATGTTATCCATGTGGTAGGAATTGCGGTAAGAAAAGTAATATAGCAGTAACAAACCAAGGCGAGACGGGTTTGCTATTATATGAAATGCACCCGTATATGCCAATTGCGACATAACTCTATGTGCTCTAGATTACAATCGCTACAAAATGTTAACTGCAAGGTCCGTAAGCTTATCAGTCGCCGTCCGCATATTGCTCTATGGGCAACAGGAATATTTACGAAAGCGGCTGCATTTTGTAGAGTGGACTCGGGCGGGGCTGCACCCTAATGCAATGATTCATATTATTCGGTTTGCGGGCGAGTTGAACGTCTTCCATTATTGTCATTCATCGGAGGAAGTGGGCGGCGAGGGGCGGCGCGGGTATCGGCGGCCCCCGCACTCTATGGCGATACTCAGTCGCTCGCAGACATTCTCGCCGATAGTACGCGAGAAACGCGATGCACGTATGTGTCTGACGCATTAGTCCGTGTGTGTGTGTCTACCGTGATCGAGGTGTTAGATCAGGTCGCGTGCAGTGCACCCGCAGCCGAATCCAGTGCTTCCCGGATCAGCTGTAGCAGGAGCTACGAGCCGGTGCGGTGCAAGTGACAGCCGACGGCACAGCTGACCGGCGCGCCTGTTATCCAAGCGCTCGGTGAGTGCGATCGATTATGCACGCGCTTCTCACCAATTGTGTCTATTTCGAGTTGCAAAAAGTCAGACACGTGTCAGATTCTTGATCTTCTACACAGGTTAATGATTCATAGAAATTGCGTCGATTTGTCGAGTGACGATTCATTTGACGGGATTGTTGATAAACAGTGTCGGCTTTCGTGACAATGAGCTATAACGTTTGGGTACTGGTGGAAATTGAACATGTTATGACTTTGAAAACTTGCAGTGTATTGCGACAATCAAAACATACAGTATTCAAAAGCAGTAGTTAAAAGATTTATGTCTGAGTGCATTAGCCGACTATATCAGCTGACATCCCGTCGGGCGACGGTCAATTTCGCGGAATATCAATACGTTCTGCCCGACGGCGTCCGCCGCCGTCTATTTCCGGTCGCTAACCAAACTAGTTAGCACTATTATCTCTATCATCACTAATGTATGAAAATTATCTAAACGTTCACGATAAGGAGTTTAAGAAATCATTAATATATTTATCACCAGTTGAATAAACTAGTTACTGCAATGTGTTATCTTTTATCAATCTGCTCTTGCGAAGGTCGTGCTGATAAACGAGCTTCGGTGACTATAACATAGAAACAATGAACACTTTATGCGAATTTTCTGGTTTAAATTGTGAGTTTTAAGTTATATCTCAAAATACTGAAATACAACTAAAAATTATTGTTTGTTACTTTTCGATAACTTCCGAGTAGTTTCAATCTCTAGAACTAAAAGTCAGAAAATCTACAACTGATTTTAAATTCCCTTGATTTTTTCCTGGGTTGATTAAATTTTTACCAAAGTTATTGCCTTGAATATAATATTATAGAAGTATATACGTCATTTATTTATAATTATAACACGTAACTGTACAAAAGACACATTTTTCAGAACACCAATAAGGCACATAATGTACTAAGGACGAACTTAAGTCTAAAAGAGGTGTCTACCAAAAAACCCTCAACTTACAACTACAACTAGGATAATATATAATATAAGAAGGAAAAAAAACGTTTACCTATGCCTTATATTGATAGGTACTTCCAATAAGAATTAAACCGTCAATCCGTCAAAAGATCTTGGAGAACGTGTACCTACATCCTTACAAAAAGTTATGATATAAAAATATAGGGAAACATGCGTCGAATGTTTATACGCACCACGTAATTTTTCAATTTTAGAATCCAGCGTTGAGGGCATGGTGGGCATGTCCACAACATTAACAAAATTATTCACAATGCAATAAATTACAATGTTATTTAAATTATTTACAATTTAAAATTAGTTTTAATTTAACAACCATTCAGGAGTGACAGTAGCTGAATCGTAATGTGCATTCAAACTTGCATTAGTAATTTTCACTAACAAATTATACTGCTAAAGGCTGCATCATAATTTTTAAATTTTCTATTTCGTCGCCGAATCGTAGATGTCTAATTTCTGGCCACGACCACAAAGTTTTTTGAAGACTGGATCCGCACTTAATATAGCAAGGAACTTCGAGATTTGTTTGTCTGGACAATGGACATAAAAGTCCTGTATACCAAAGTTCATCCAAATCCGGTTAACTGTTTCATTGTGAAGAAGTAACAAACATAAGCGTGAAGTATGAAAAACACATACGCACACTCGATAGACTTATAACGCCTGTGTAAGCACACATCATGTTTAGTAGGTTTACTTTACTTATTAGATTTATTTTCCTGATCTGCTTAACTTGTAAGCTTATTTATATAAGTGAAATACCGTTGACTGACTCACTATGGAATCTTAAATACTGCGTGACATGTAAAGATGAATTTTGATAGGGAGGTAGTTTATGAGTAGGAGGCGTTAGCTAAAAACAGAATTTCTGTCATATAGGGCCGGATTATGCAAGTCTAAGGTCTCTCACAATTTACGTAAAAGTTTTTGTTTCTTGTGATAGATTTCAACGGGAGTGAGGCCGCGTGCTTGTGTAAGTATATTTAATTTGTTTTTAATATTTTGTTAACTACTATCAAAAGCCCGATTTAGGAAAAATAAAAGTCTTAAAGTTTCCGGCCCAGAGAATCAGCTAATTTCCATGGAACTGGAAAAAAAATAGACAAATTAAAAATAATCGTAACTACAATTTTACTTAAAAAACCGGAAGTACAAATTTAGTTAAAAGTAAAAAATAAGTGGGTTTTATATTACTGTAAATGCGAAAGTGAAGTAAAAGCCCTACTTTCACAATAACATAAGTACACCGATTTTTCCAGATTTTTTAATAAATGTAGTAGAAACTTAAGTAGGTATAACATGTATCTACCTTCGAAATTGTCGGTACGTTAGTAATAAAAGTTACTGATTTTTCCCCGATTTTCGAAAAAGGTGAAAACTCGATACCAGATCTCCTCGTTTTGAGGTCCTAGAAACCTTTTCTAATTATTTTTACGATGAAGTATGTATGTCTGTATGTATGTGGTGGCTTGACCAATCGATACGAGGTTGACTGCATTCGACTAGATTCCATCAAACTTAGACTTTGAATATACAACAGGAAAATGTTGTAATGATTTCTCGTAGCTGCGTAATACATTTTTAATTTAATTATATGATTGGATATAATAGCTATCCCAGAACTGCATCATTGGTCTATTGGCTACCTTGTTGGCTTCAGATTATGAAATCCCGGGTTCAATCTGTGCCGGACAAAGTGTTATTGGAACGAAGTTCCTTATCGTGCGTTGTGAAAGGGGGCTAGACGGAAAAAATTCTTACGAAAAGTTGTCACGACACTTTTTGCTATAGTAAGGTATTGTAAGCTGTGCGGCGTGCGGATATTTCTCTTTCTCTCTCTCTCTCTCTCTCTTATAGAAAGCAAGCCAGATATTTTCATTTCTATTTCGCATTGAATAGTGTGGTGTCGCGACGATTATTTTTGTTGAGTGTATGCAGGTTTTTTGTAAATAATAATAAAAGGAACTTCGTTCCATCCGGGTGTCCCTTGACACCTCTCAAGTTTTTATATTATTATATTGCCTAGAATATTTTCAAGCGCAGATTAGAGTCTGATAATGGCGTGTTTGTTTCGCTTTCAAACCTGTAAATCCGTTGTTCTCAATATTCGAATATATACTTATATATAATTTTTGATAAATATAGAGAATATAAGAGGATAACCATTCATTTTTTTAACTAGTGAAGCTAACTAGTGAATCATGGTGAACCTGAGCATCTTATGATTATTAAGTTGATTTTTCCTACAGTGCAATGGATCTAACTGATATTTATATACCTATAGGCCCACCTAAAAGAATGGCAGTCGGTCTATTCTTTAAAGGAGCCCGAGGAATACGAGGGAGTTTATTTAATCTACAGTCTCTGGTGGATAAAATGATACTATAAGTTTGATAGTAAGCTCAAGATCTCAGATAAAACCACAGGTCACATCATGAAACTAAAATGGCACAAATCAAGTGCTATCTATCTTTCAGATGTACCAACTCGAAAAAAATATGACTAAAGTTAACTCGAGTTAAAATTCACTTAACTCGAGTTGAATCCGAGTTACCGAACTCGAGTACGCAGGAGTAGGTTTTAAATAGGATAATTGTTTGTGACTATTTACTTTTTTAAATAATTATTAATTCACCTAAATATGTTTTGACAATTATCGTTGTTTGTTTTTGTTTGTTCTATATTTATATCATAAGATAGCAAACAAGCAGATGGGTCTCCTGATGGAAAGAGTCAACCAACGCCTATAGACACCAAAGATGTTAATGGTGCGTTGCTATCTTGTGGCGAGGTCCAATGCCACATGCATAAGTTTACCGGCTACTTTACCCTCCAAACCGGAACAAGACAGAGATAAGCACTGACGCTATTGCGGCAGGAATAGGTAAGGCGCCAGACCAGTGGTACCAGACCCGGACGAGACAATGCGGAACTCTATCACCTAGTAGTCTACCACCGTTATTACACTGAGTAGATAGTAAAAAAGTTGTTTTTAGTAATTGTTTAACAATTACAGATTTTGACTTTTTTTTTTGAAAAGGCTCTTTTGATGTAGGTTTGACCCAACGGAAATATTATTTCCATTCGTTAATGATGGTCAAGTTAAAGTATGATTTCTCCAACAATAACTTTTGATGCTTCTTAATAATGTGGTTAAATAACGTGGTCGTATCCTATATATTTGAACAAATCTTAACATTTTTTACAATTTACACGTTCACTCTCTGGCTATTGAAACTTATTCTAAGCGTGAATTCTATTAAGTTCCCAATGTTTTTGAATATCGTAATTAATCTTACAAATAAATGACACTTAAATTCTATCTCAATTTTGCTACGTATTGTCTTTACTTATGAGAATAATAAATACAAATCGCGCTAACGTACAATCACTTGTTTTCCTCGATCGTTCACGCACAATGAGAGTTTGCAACTCCAACTCGAATTAAGGAGAATCTAATCCGAGTTAACTCGATTTAAGCACAACTCGAGTTAGTAACACGAATTGACCCATCACTAAACTATCTTATTACGAGGAAAATAATGTGATATAAAAAATAAAAATACATCCTTGTGCGTTATGTAGAGTTTGCAGTATAGAAAATACCTAACGTTTTTTATAAATTGTAACATTATTATGACTTCACATGTGGTTTGCCGTACAAATTACTTATATTGAATATTTTGGTGGGGTACTTAAGAGGGGGGGGGGGGGTTAATTTAGATAAAAACTATCTATCTTTTAAGTGGGACCAAACAACAGATGTCCACAAAATTTCATTGAAATCGGTTCAGTAGTTTTGGATTCCATCGCGGACAAACAACGTAACACGTAATGTATATATATATTAATACTAGCTGACTCAGCAAACGTTGTTTTGCCATACAAATTACTTGCATTGAAAATTTTGGTAGAATACTTGAAAAGGGAGGGGGGAGGTTAATTGAGATAAAAACTTACCTATCTTTTAAATTGAACTAAACAGCAGATATCTACAAAATTTTATTGAAATCGGTTCAATAGCTTAAGAATTAAATATTTAGCTAGAACACAGGGCTAGAAGGGATCTCTCGTTTTAGATATAATATTTTCTTTTGATTTTTTAATATAAACACTTGTACTGTTTCACAAATGTAATTTAAATTTTATGTATTATAATTACATTATACTATTTTAAAATTTAAATATTTTACATACGCAAAGACTTTAATACAACTAAAATGCGAGTAGCAGTGTTACGATAAACAGTACAAGTGTTTATATTAAAAAATCAACATGATGCAGTTTCACCAAATGCCGACGATGGAATGTATAAATGATATTTTCTTACAGTAGTTTCTTACAGTTACTTTTGCATTTGTAACATAGTATGGATTGGTAAACGACATGATTTATATCTACAAAATAACACATATGATGTAGATATAAATCATGTCGTTTACCAATCCATACTATGTTACAAATGTAAAAGTAACTGTCTGTCTGTCTACTCTTCACGCCTAAACGACTACATTGATTTGAATGAAATGTGTTACAAAGATAGTTTGAATCTCGAGAAAGGACATAGCTTTTGTCCCAGAAATCCCATAGAGATAGAACAATGCGGGTAAAACCTCGAAACTCTCCTGAGAAATTTTTCCACGCCGACGAAGTC
The DNA here is from genome assembly GCA_036924255.1 of Apodemia mormo. NCBI lineage: Eukaryota > Metazoa > Arthropoda > Insecta > Lepidoptera > Riodinidae > Apodemia > Apodemia mormo. The sequence goes on along the minus strand of JAUPFN010000012.1, from coordinate 20,349,465 downwards.
GTGGGCACAGTTAGTTACTAATATGTACTTCGTACCAGGCCAGTGCTATTAATAGATAGCGACTTAGCTACTGAACTCACAACTTAATTTAAAACATATCTTTACTCAAGTGAATGTCAGGTATTGTTAGTTTTAAATAATTGGAATGAATCTCACTTCGCAAACAGTTTATTTTTAAAACCTAGTTGTTTCGCCCGGATGTATTTCAGACGTACTCCGAATTGGGGCAAATTTAATTCTTATCTTATAGAATAGGCATAGGCATGTGGCCGCCCCGTTGGTCGAGTGGTTAGCGAACCTGACTACACAATCAACGGCGCTCGGGTTCGATACCCGACGGGAACGAGCATTTGTCTGATGAGCATATATGTTTTTTCCGGGTTTGGGTGTTTATTAAATCTATTCTAGTATTTATATATGTATTTTTATGTATTAGTATCGTTGACTAACACCTATAATACAAGCAAATAATTTGCTTACTTTGGGGTTAGTTCAGTAAATGTAATTTGTCCCCTGAATATTTATTATTATTTATTATTATTATTATTAGTAAGGCATTAATTTCTTATAAAAATATATATGACAATCCGAAAGTCACTAGACATTATGTCCGATCCGCAACATTTAATTAGTATGAAAAGGAGTATCATGGAACAATAATAATAACAAATGGTTTCATGTGATGAATGTTGTCGGGTATTACCCACTACCTCATTTGCCAATAAATCAATAAATCGTGATGAAACATCTAAATTCATATGATTATTTTTTTATATTATAAACAAGCAAATAAGCAGATGGGCCTCCTGATAGAAAGTGATAACTATCTCCTACACACAAAGATGTTAGTGACGCCTGGTCGTTCGTTTTCTTATATCATAAGATAGCAAATGATCAGATGACTTTTTAACGTAAATAGATAATCACCAAAAATCTTAATAGTGCCATACTACATGTGTGACGGGATGTTAATACCACATTTTACTGGTTACCTTACCCTCCAACCCGGAATTCAACATAACCCACCAACCACCCATGGCTCTACCAACCATCTTGGTTATAAGAGCCGAAACGCGGGAGATACACGAAATTTGCTCTAAGGCTTCTTCTCCGTGCACTTCTTGACTCCCTACAAGATATTTCTCATCTTTATTCATATTTACAAGTCACCTCATCCCTGAAGGAGTGGATTAAACACCCGGAATATAATAGTGAAAAGCATTGATGCATTGCGAAATAGGTGAGACGGTGGTACCAGACCCGGGTGAGAAATTGCAGGACTCTACTACCTATAAGCCAAGACGGTAGTTTTTAGTATGTTGTCAGTCGTTCGCCTTTACGAACTGCCTAACAGGAAAGCAAGTGGACTATTCTATAAAAGAAGCCCGGATCTACAAGAAGACGACGGGATGGTAATGTCTCAAGGTTAATGTGTTAATGAGTTAATCCTGTATTTATATCGTATTAAAAGCACTGTACTGTTTTACTTTGTTACAGTACAAGTGCTTTTAATCTATATTATATATATTGATCCATGCTAATATTATAAATGCGAAAGTAACTCTGTCTGTCTGTCTGTTACGCTTTCAAGGCTAAACCGCTGAACCGATTTGGATGGTACAAATATAGTTTGAGACCCAAGAAAGGATATAGGATAGTTCTTATCCCGGAAATCCCACGGGAACGGGAACTATGCGGGTTTTTATTTTAGAAATTTTTCCACGCGAACGAAGTCGCGGGCACAGCTAGTGATATTATAAATGCGAAAGTTTGGATGTTTAGATGGATGTTTGTTACTCAATCACGCAAAAACTACTGAACGGATTTGAATGAAATTTGACACACAGGTAGATGGTGACCTGGCATAGCACATAGGCTACTTTTTAACCCAGTAAAATTGGGTGATCCCGCGGGATTCACCAAAAACTGTTATAATGCAGCGAGCTGCACGCTCCAGCTAGTAAGTACAACATAAATCCAAGTGAACAGAATTTTACCAAGTGCCGACAATATTGTGTTCAAAGAAGTTTATCCCTCTAAACCGGAACACGAAAGTGAAAAAAAATAAATGTATTCTAATGGAATTCTCAAAATATACGTTTTAACTTAGAGAAATATGCGTTATTATTCTATGTGTTTTAAGAATTATATTATTCATAGATAAGCAAATATTATTTGAAAGTTCATATAAACATGTAAGCAAATATTAATATTTTCATATCAAATATTTATAACATCATCTGTCACGAGAATGAAAGTGAGAGATTCTTTAGCCAGTCAAAATATTATCCTACTGTTAGCGGTGCTACTTAAAATAACAGAAGGAAAACTATATAAATATAATTTCTGGAGGACGGTCGTGTTTATTGTGTTTAATACTTTTTGTTTACAGTTATTAATAATTGCCTAATGTATGTTTAGTTTAGTTAATACTTTTAGTTATAAAACTATTTTAACCCAAAGTGTTTGTAAAAACAAAATAATTTTGTTTGACGACACATATTGCTATTTATTATGAAGTCATAAAGTTTAATGTCTATTCACATTTTGGTATTATTAAATTTATTAAAAAACTTAATATAGCATTCCAGTTCCATTGAAGGGCTCTTGCTGTTTGTTCCGTTCGTGGTGACGATTTAACGACTTGTCGATTGGTAACTTGGTCTAATCACCGCATTTTACCTATCTGATAACGACGTTTCTTGCGATAAGCGGGATCGCTAACTTTATTCTCGTAGAGCACTAGACAGAAGATTTTATTTGATACCATGTTATTAATTGTTACTTCTTGAAGGGAAAATCGACATTGAGCGGTTACTGTATAATCAACTGCATGACGAAATGAAAGTACCGTTTCCGAAGGTACTAAAATAACTTTCATGAGTATTACTAGTAAGGTATCACTTTATCTTATTTATATAAAACCAAATATTTACCTTATAAAATGTTAAATTTTTTGTGCCAGTTTGCCCCCTCTTTTGTTATAAAAATACAAGACTAAAATAACGTATACGTGAAACACTAAGGGAGCATTCGCTTACTTCTACGATATATTTTCCACGGTCCTTATATATGTCTACAAGTCATCAATATTGCTAGTAGGTATTAAGTCACACTATGTGACGTACTTTCGATCGCCTGCATTTGGTGTATATCACCTTTCTATTGCTAATTGTTAAGAAAATTGACCGCCCCGTCGAGTGGTTAGCGAACCTAACTACGAATCGATGGGGCTTGGGATCGATACAGGGACAAACATTTGTGTGATGAGCATAAATATTTGAATTTCTGGGTTTGGGTGTTTGTTATGTATGTAGAAGTATTTATATATGTATTTCTATGTATTAATATCGTTGACTAACACCCATAACACAAGCAAAATAATTTGCTTTCTTTGGGGTTAAATCAATTTGTGTAATTTGTCCAGCAATATTATTATTATTATTAAACTAGCCTGCCCTTACTTTAAAAAATTAATCCCTACGTGGAAGGGCATGAAATTTTATATAAAAAATATATATGGACAATCACGAATGGATCCGGGCGAGATGTCGCAAAGCTGTATAGCCTTTAGATATGGAAAAATCTCAGCAAAACCTTTATCAAATACAGCATTATTAGACTTATTTTTCGATTATTTCTTTGGTAGTGGAAATCATACATAATAAAGCTAATATAATAAACACACTCCGAAATGACACAAAGGTTAAAAGATCTATTTGAATTTCATTAACAACATGATAATTAGCTATTTACTTCGAAACCGATAAAGACATTCCACGCTCTCAATGTGACACAGAATTAATTTCTAATGGATGGTCAAAGGCTATTTGTTAAGATGTTATTCTTAATCTATATATATAAAAATCAATCGTTGTTCGTTAGTCTCACTAAAACTAGAGAGGTAAACTGGTTTCTCACGTTTACCGCTAGGTGGCGCTGTACAAATCACATACAAATCCCTAGTAAACTCGATCGAATGCGAAAAGAAAAACTCACACTTAGCACTCAGACATAAAAAGCGAAATTAAATACCTGTTCCGCCAACTTTGCAAAAAAAGGCAAAATCAAATGAATTTTGTCAAAAATACGTTGAATTCCTTAAAAATATAAATTTTAAAGATGATTTTTGTTATTAAAGACAATTTAAGAAATCGTTTCATTCATTGTTTCTTAAAATGGACAAGTTTTTTATTATACCAATGTATTAGAAAACTTTACTCTGATTCCTTTAAATCTATGCATATAATAAAATCGTAGGAAAGTCAGAACTGTACATTGAATATTTGTTTAAAAGAATACTTGGGGCGTGATCTACAATCGATATCGAAGTCAAAAATATAGTTTTTAGAATTTTTGTCTGTTTGTCTGTTTATCTGTTTGTCTTTATGTATGTCCGGGGTAAACTCAAAAATTATTGCATGGATTTACTTCAAATTTTGCATGAATATTACTAACAGGTCGGTTCAACATATAGGCTACATATTATCACGCTATTACCTATGGGAGAGGAGCTGTGCGGAGTAAACGAAGTCACTGGCAACAGCTAGTTCTTAATAATTCTTTTATTATAGCAATAATGTATGTTTGGCGGAAATGCATCCTATGCATTCATGATTATTCAACAGCATTATGTCTCATGTAATAATATGACAAGTCTATCAACCCGGACTTTATCCTTTAATTATCACAATTATTTTACTGGGTATGTACTTTTTAAACAAGTAATTACCTTATAGCCAGAAAACGTCTGTTTTAAAATCAGTAGTTTAAACGGCAACTGAACTAGCCTGAAGCTTAAGCTAAAATACCTTTTAGGCGCTTTTAATTATCTCATTGGATAGCAAAATGCCAAGAAGTCTAAAATAAAATATAAAACAAAAAATATGCCTTTATCATATCCATTAAAATAGGCTACATTGTCTACCTCTTTTTAAAGTTATTTCATGCGGTAATATGCAGCGAGCCCCAGGCTAAGTAGTTAATGGGGCATTCCATTGTCATGAGCTTATTCAACATCGAAGAATGTATCCGGCGCATTAGGACAAATAGACTACCATATCTTGGGTACAAAAGAGTATTGACACTAAGCGATAAGCATATCTCAATGTACACTTGTGGATATCAGTGGATGGTTTACACTTATTGTTCGGTTATCACATACGGTTAGCGTATTTATGTATATCCGATAAGCAAATAAATGTGCTCACGTCCATGCTACATAGTTTTTACGAAACAGATGTATATTATATTGGCCTTAACATTTTTTTGAACTATTGATAAGATTGATTTTTTTTTGCCGGATGTTTTGCAATGTTGATAGCATTTTTTGTTTTTAATGGACATTCTTGTAAAAACACTATAGCGGCTTTTTTAATAATATTGATATTATTAGTCGGCTCTTTTACAATGTTGATACGATTTTATGTCGTATGCATGTGTACACAACTGTTTTGAAATGTTGGCGGGATATATATATATATATATATATATACGGGGTGGTATATATATATATATATATATATATATATATATACATATATATAATAATACATATAATGTTGATACGATTTTATGTCGTATGCATGTGTACACAACTGTTTTGAAATGTTGGCGGGATATATATATATATATATATATATATATATATATATATATATATATATATATATATTATCCCGCCAACATTTCAAAACAGTTGTGTACACATGCATACGACATAAAATCGTATCAACATTATATGTATTATTATATATATGTATATATATATATATATATATATATATACCACCCCGTTGGTCGAGTAGTTAGCGACCCTGACTACGCGATCAACGGGGCTCGGGTTCGATCCCTGACGGGGACAAGCCTTTGTGTGATGAGCATAAATGTTTGTATTTCCGGGTCCCATAACACAAGCAAAATAGTTTACTTACTTTGGGGTTAGATCAGTCAGTGTAATTTGTCCAAAAACATATATATATATATATATATATATATATATATATATATATATATATATATATATATATATATATATATATATATATATATATATATATATATATATATATCTTTGTCTCTTCAATGCTTTTATGATTTTTTAGTTGAGTAGATATTTCACATTACTCAATAATTTGAATTCTTTCTTAAAAAATAAAAAATCTAGGAATCATTTTTAGGGTCCAGTACTTAAAAGGTAAAACGGAACCCTATTACTAAGCCTCCGCTGTCTGTCTGTCCGTCACCAGGCTATATCTCATAAACCGTGACAGCTAGAAAGTTTAAATTTTCCCAAATTATATATTTCTGTTGCCGCTATAACAGCAAATACTTAAAATAAAAAAATTAAAATATGAAGGGTAATACGTGTTTTTTCGTATTTTTCTGCTATGATGGTACGGAACCCTCAGTTCGCGAGTCCGACTCGCACTTGGCCGTTTTATTTTATTTATACTCTCTAATTTTTAGTACAACTAACTATACTTTGATAAATTTTAACAATAGCAAATTTTAATAAGGGTTTGGTTTGAATTTTGAATGATAAATGTTTAACAAGAGTAGTGAACCGTTCTAAAAAATCCAATATCTTTCCTTTTTGTTCTATATATGCGTCAAAAATATGAAATTATTTAATAAATTTTAGCAGCAACATATGGATTTGATTTAATAATGTCGTTAGGACAGCCATTGCAATTTTATCAAGAGTTCGCGAGGCCTCGGTCCGTTCGTTCACTCGGTTATATTTAGTAAAAGCGCCGCCGCGGCAACGGTTCCACGGAATGCAGCCGCCGACCTACCTCAACAATACTGGATATAGTTGCTTACAGTGGCTCATTTTCGGCGCGCGCGCAGCCTTAATACAACCTACAATTTCCTTTACAAGTGCTCGTTGATTTTTATGCCATTACACGTAATTGTACGAAATTCTTGTTGTGTATGACTTTTGAAGGTAATTACCTAATTACAAACATAAAGCTTTATACGTTAATTAAAGCAGATTTCAATTATTCCTTAAGCTCATTTATGTTTTGCGGTGCATAGTTATTAAATATATCAGTAACAAGAAAAGCCGTAGTTTTTTTAGTTAATTTTTGATATTATGAGTAATTTTCCGCATAATATAAAGTAAAATATGTAGCTTAATTATACTACGTGTAAGCATATACTCGAAAATTATATTTGAAATATATTTCAATTGCCACTCTATCGCCGCGTTACCCATTTAACCATAGTGCCTAGTTACTTGCGATAACGGCGACAGCTTCATTTACTCTCTGAGGCTTGAGTTTTCCTTAAGTTGAGTTTCCATTATAAAGAAAAAGTGAGAAAGACTCGCAGTTTATTTTGAAAATAACCATCGTACAAAGCGAACTTAGAAAGTTTTAGAAGAGACAAGTATCTTTACGCCCGTATCCCCAAAGAGGTAGGCAGAGGTACAACAAGTGCACCCTCGATCAGCCGAAAATACTTGGTCCCACAGTGTGATAGGTGGCAAGACTATCGCCAACCGGCACTTTCCAATCCCGGGCAACGTTGTTTTTATCAGAAAACTGAAAAAAACAAATTTTTGAATTGTACGACCCAGGAATCGAACCCGGGACCTCATGTGGTCAATTCCGACATCGGAACAATAGACCACAGAGGCGATTAGAAGAGACAGTTTCATTCTTTTCAACCGACTTCCCAATAGGAGGAGGTTATCAGTTCGTCTGTATGTTTTTTTATGTTTGTTACCTCAGAACCTGGTCATCTATGAACTGACTTGAATTTTTTTTTGTTTAGGAGGGGTATTCCCTGTGTGGTCCCATTTTAATTTGACGAATATCTGTTGCAGAGTTCCGAAACAACAGGAAATAAGAAGTCGGTTGCTGCAATTTTACTGCGTTAAAAATTATACAAATGCTTATATTTTATTGCGAGTGCGTAATATATTTAAATACCAGCTTTTGCCCGTGGCTTCGCTCGCGTTAAATTCGGGGAAGTAGTGGGGGTTTAAAAATAGACAAAACTAGCCTATGTCACCCATATCTTCAAATATCTTCACTTAAAAAAGCACATCAATTAGTATGGATTATATACATTTCCGAGTTTGAAAAACTTTAAAAACAACAAATAAAAATATCGACACACAGGAATTAAACCTGCGACCCTCTTCCTAAAGACGGGACGCTCTGCCACTGAGCTAGTGGCAACAGGCTCGACGTGGCGAAATTCTTCTTTGCCATATGATCGATTCCGTCGATTGTACTGATCGCTAGGTATAATTAAATGAGTTCATCGTTACAGGTGAAATTCACATTTATGATTTTGATCACTACTTTCGTGTTTCTATTATCAAGTTTTTTTGTTGGTTTCGTATTAAAAATTTGTTTCCTTTCTGCGGGGAAGGCAAACTTTTGCAAATATGTCAATTTCATCATGACTATTAGGTAGAGACCTTAACATCGTCTCGCCTGGATTTTGTACCACTGCTCATAGCAGTAGCGCTCGTCACTCTTTTCTTGTTTGGAGGATAAAATAATCAGAAATGTTATTACCTTATATAGATAGCAACGCACTTATTAGGTCTTTGATATCTATAAAAAATGTTCATCTTTTCTTCAGAAGAGCAGTCTCATGTTTTTCTTAATTGTCTCACCATATAATAATAATATAAAAAAACATATTTGATCACATGAAATAATTTTACGATAATATATTTTACTATCTTCGATTAACCTTGAAATTGTTTAATTATGTCAACTGATAAAATAAACAGATATCTCGCCAAACTATATTTCGCTAAAAAATAGCAAATAAGACGTTACATAAGAGATAATATTTACATTTTTTAGTCTTATGACGATAAATTTTCAGCTGTTTTCGTGAATTGTTACTGAATAAAATTATAATAATAACCGTAGAATTATTCAATAAGGCTTGGTGTATTGAATGAATACGGCTATCACGATTACAAAAGTTTAAATATGCTGTCCGTTTGTTTGTTATAATTCATGACCAAATCACTATTTCAATAAAATTGGGTACACGGGTCTTTAAACTTAGCACGTATGTTTCTTTAAACTTAGCACGTATGTTTCCTTAAACTTAGCATGTATGTTTTTTAAACTTAGCACGTATATTTCTTTAAACTTAGCACGTATCTTTCTTTAAACTTTGTACGTATGTTTCTTTAAACTTAGCACGTATGTTTCTTTTTATCCCGGTTTTAATGGGGGAAAATGAATCGCTTCTGTAGGAGTGAGTTTTCTAACGAATAAAGACAGCAAAGTTTTTAAAATGTATATTATGAAAAACAAAGTTAACATAGATATTTGATTTAAATATTTAAATCAAATATTTACAATGTGATGAAGTTACTTTAAACATATTTTTTGTATATAACCAATCCCATAAAAAGAATCTGGGTATTTTCTATACTGAATAATTTAAACGAAAACAGCAACAAACGACTTCCAATCTTCTGTGCCTATAGAACCAGTGAGAAGTAGATATACCTTTCCCAACAAAAAATATTTTCTAAATCAGTTAATAAGCCACTGGGACCTGAGGTAACAAGCATAAAAATACTACCTAACTGAAAACTATATTTTGGTAAGTTGGTTGAAAAAATACTTAATATCTTATAAGAGTAAAACCGCTAAACATTATTTGTACGTTTGATATTATTTTGATGCTTCGAAAATGACAAATGATAACGTATGAATAAAATATGAGAACTCATATTCAAAGCAAACAACTGGTCATGTATCGAGAAGTATATCGTTATAACTCGGAAACAAAGTGCTGATTTAGTCTGGCTTGAAGGGGTAGGGGGTGCGTCGGCCGGCATGGCGCCGGCTAGGTCAGACATAACTATTAGATCTTGGATTGATCGTTGCTTCGTCGCTCAACCCATATTGAATAAATGGCCTATTTTATTACCGCTAACTGTGTGCTTAGCATGATGTCATGTTAACATATTTCATATCACGTCTAGCTTACTATGTAAGGTTTCATGCGAAGATTAATTAGGCGCGAAGTACGTAAACGTCTCATTATGGACGCCTGTCGCTATTCTAAGGTTCTTAATAGAAAATATTAAGCGAAGCAAGAGTGTAAGATGTCAACTCTCGCCAATCAACGCTCATGTTGCATGAATCTTTTTTTAAATTCAGTAACAATAATAGAAATATGATAAATATTCTTCAACGGGGGGCTCCGTAATGGTCATGGCTCTCTTTTTAAGATGTAGACCATGTGACATTCTGCTAACCAGTTCATAAAAGGCGAACACATGTCAGCATCGTCTAACATCGAGGTAGTAGACTTCTGTAACGTCGCGCCCGGGTTTTTGGTACCACCGCCTTACCTATTCCTACCGCAATAGCGTCAGTGCTTGTCACTGTCGTGATCAGGTTTGGAGGATAAAGTAGCCGGTTAATTTATGCATGTGGCATTAAGAACCCACCACACGGATAGCAACGCACCTTTAACACCTTTGATGTATATAGGCAATAGTTTCTTTTTCCCTAAAGAGAGTCGTCTGCTTTTTTGTTATCTAATTATATAAAAAAGCTTTTATTTTTGAAACGTTCAACAAAATGTTACGATACTAAACGAATTTATAATTTTCTTCATTACTAAATTGCATCTATTCAAAGTAGCGTAGGATGTAGCCGAAATGTATTCGATAGTTTTAATCATTGTCTGTATGACCGCTGTATGACCGCCCCGAGTGGTTAGCGACTCTGACTACGCGATCGACAGAGCACGGGTTCGATCCTCGACGGGGTCAACCATTTGTGTGATGATAATCAACGTTTGTATTTCCGGGTTTAGGTGTTTAATAAATATATTCCAGTATTTATATATGTATTTCTATGTATTAGTATCGTTGACTAACACCCATAACACAAGCAAATAATTTGCTTACTTTGGGGTTAGATCAGTAAGTGTACATAGTTTGTCCCGTGAATATTATTTATTGTTTATTAAGGTTCCGTTTTTGTATAAATAATTGTACTGTTTAACACAAATATTTGTAAATAAATTTCACCAACCGGCTTCTTATCGGGACGTGTTTAGAATGATCTTAATGATTTGCCGTTGCCCGGAAAATCGTCCGGAAATTGAGTTTTATCGTTGTATTTTTAAATAAAAATAACCTTTTCTACAAGCGGTGCCCATTTTAAAAGAAATAAAGCCTATGTTGTTCTTGAAACACAGCCCTTTCTACCCGAGTAAAACCGCGGTTTATCCATTCGGTACGATTATAAAAATGTGCACGACTACACAGGCAAAAAATGAAAAAATGTATTTTGTGTTCTAAGTACTACCTTCATCTTACCGTTTTCTTTACCCTTAAAAATAGATAAAAAGAAAAAAGTATCTTCACGCCCGTATCCCCGAAGAAGTAGGCAGAGGTACAACAAGTGCACCCACAATTAGTCGAAGATACTCAGTCCCGCAATGTGATAGATGGCAAGCCTATCGACAACCGGCCACTATCCAATCCCGGGCAACGTTGTTTTTATCAGAAAACTGAAAAAACACATTTTAGAATTGCCCGACCCAGGAATCGAACCCGGGACCTCATGTGGTCAACTCCGATACCAGACCGCCAAAACACAGTTGCGAAAATAGATAATTTTTGAAACACACTGTTTATGTACGTACATGCTCTCCGAGTTTTATAATTGTTGTATAGTGTTATGTAAAAATATTCTTATCTCACAATGCTGAAGTCGATGCAATAGGTTTTCTTTTTACAGTTTATTCTGTCTCAATACGTCACTCACTCCTTTCTTTGTCAGTATATTATCCTTTAAGCAGTCGATCAATTTATTCGAGGTCTTTCTTAATAATAATACTAGCTAACCCACCCAACTTCGCCCGTGAGTAGAGTAATATGACATCAATATCATCTTTCAGCCCCTTAGGGCTTGAGTTATGAAAAAATATAGTATGTTTGACACAGGATCTTCGAATATATCTCTGCTAAATTTCATCAAAATCGGTTTAAAAAGTTTAGCAGTGAAAGCGTAGCAAACAAACTGACTTTCGTATTTATAATATTGTAAAATTAAAAAAATGCATTTTATTTTTTCTTGTGATTTGCTACCACAATACTTTTTCTAAATTAGTACCTTATGTTTTCTATAATTATACTTATTCTGTTACTAGCTGTTGCCTGCGACTTCGTCCGCGCGGACTTTGTTTACTCCGCACTGCTCCTCCCCTGTAGGTGATAGCGTGTAGCGAATATGTAGCCTATATGTTGACCCGACCTGTTAGTAATATTCATGCAAATTTTGAAGTAAATCCATGCAGTACTTTTTGAGTTTATCCCGGACATACACACAGACAAAGAGACAAAAATTCTAAAAACTATATTTTTGGCTTCGATATCGATTGTAGATCACGCCACAAGTATTTTTTTTAAAAAATATCCAATGTACAGTTTTGACTTTCCTACGAATTTATTATATATATACTCCTTTTTAAAATTATCTTATGTTTTCTAGAATAAGTAATATCAAGTTATTTTCCACGATTTGTCGAGTTGTATAATTTGACGTAAAACTATAGTCAATGTCAAGGTGAGAGCCCTCGCACATTACAATGGTAATTGGTTACAAAATCAATATAAAAGTTAAACATGAAAACCGTTTCTCATAATAAAACTACTAAACATCTTTTTTGAAATTAGTTGTATTTTACTTTCATAGAACGTGAAGAGGAATTAAGATCATATTCAACTTAATAGTAGTTCAGATTCAATCACGTTATTAGGCTTGTACTGGCTTCGGTGATACATGAGATTCTGGGATCGTATTTCGGTCGAAAAATATTCGTATAACGTTTGATGTAGTTCGTTTTTTCTGAAAATAGTAATTTGCATCAGACTGCATTTTATGTCATAAGATAGCAAATAAGCAGATGGGTCTCCTGATGGAAAGATTCAACCATTGCCTTTGGACACCAAAGATGTTAACGGTGCGTTGCTATCTTGTGCCGAGGTCTAATACCATATGCACAAGTTTACCTGCTACCTTACCCTCCAAACCGCAACACGAAAGTGACAATCACTGACGCTATTGCGGCAGGAAGAGGTAAGACGTTGGTACCAAACCCGGGCGAGACAATCCAGAACTCTACCACTTAGTTGCCTCGATGATAATGATTCGCACAGCCAACCGGTCGCCTTTTACGACCTGTCTGGCAGGGCGGCAATTGACCTGTTTTTCAAAGGAGCTTGGGGCCAATATATGGCCGATTTCTCGATAGATTTTCGTCTCCTGTCTGGACGTTGGCTCATCGTAAGGAAATTTACAACACCTCTGCTCACTTCTTCGATATTAGTGTAACAGTATTTACTGTCGCAGTGTTTTGTCACTGCTGTAGTACTGTTCAAACGAGAAAAACAGCGCAACGAATGTAAGGAAATCAACACAATCAAAGAAAAGACTCTACGCGTGGATCCGGGCGTTTTTGTAGAATAGGCCAACTGTCGTTCTGCCACACAGGATATAAATGTGACTGATTGTCTATGCGAATCACTGCCATCGTAGCTAATAGGTGGTAGAGTTCTACATTGTCTCGCCCGGACGTGGTACCACCCTCTTACCTATTCCTGCTGCAATAACGTCAGTGCTCGTCACTGTCGTGTTCCGGTTTGGAGGGTGAGGTATCCGATAAACTTATGCATTTGAAATTAGACCTCGCCACAAGATAGCAACGCACTATTTAGTGTCTATGGGCGATAGTTGACTCTTTCTGTCAGAAGACCCATCTACTTCTTTGCAATCTTATGATATAAAATAAAAAAAGTAAAAAACGTCAAAGTAAACAAATTATTTGCTTGTGCTATGGGCGTTATGTTTAATACCTTTGTATTATTTCACTATTTATATATGTATATCTTTGAAATACATATATAAATACTGTAACATACATAATAAGAGTTCTACATTGTCTCGCCCGGACGTGGTACCACCCTCTTACCTATTCCTGCTGCAATAACGTCAGTGCTCGTCACTGTCGTGTTCCGGTTTGGAGGGTGAGGTATCCGATAAACTTATGCATTTGAAATTAGACCTCGCCACAAGATAGCAACGCACTATTTAGTGTCTATGGGCGATAGTTGACTCTTTCTGTCAGAAGACCCATCTACTTCTTTGCAATCTTATGATATAAAATAAAAAAAGTAAAAAACGTCAAAGTAAACAAATTATTTGCTTGTGCTATGGGCGTTATGTTTAATACCTTTGTATTATTTCACTATTTATATATGTATATCTTTGAAATACATATATAAATACTGTAACATACATAATAAACACCCAAACCTAGAAATACAAACACAAATGTCGGGAATCAAACCCGAGCCCCATCAATTCGTGATTATGTTCGCTAACCAGTCGACCGACGGGATGGTCAAGTCAATTTTATATTTTATTAATTTCCGGTATAAGTGATTATTTTATTTTCTAATGTTCAACAGTACGCACCCGCATATTGTGATAATTCGTAGTTTCTTATAGCATAGGTATAGTTTTTCCGCAAGGGAATTAGTGTGAAGGTATATTTTTAATTAGATCATGAAATTTTATTACTACGAAATAATTCCTGCGAACAATAAAAAAGATTCATCTCGTTTTTCACATCGTCCGTATAAAATATTATATTGCCTATACGCTTGGGATTAGGGGACGAATCTAACGATACTACAAACCATACCGTTTTTTATTATACACTTCAAATATCAGTTTACAAGCGGCAAAAAATATTGTTAAAGCAGCAATATATATTTCTCTAAAAAAATAACCCAAAATAGAAATATATGTATTTTTAATTTAATCCAAAACTTGAAAGTGGCACCATCAAAATTTGTCAACTTATTCACGACGCACCAGGTACAAGTATGGCAGATTTTCGCAAAAATAAGATACGACGATAACTATAAGTTTACAAGCGGCAAAAAATAAAATTAACTAAATCCAGCGACACATTTTGTTTTTACAAAAGTAAACCAAAATAAAAATATATTTTTTTAATTTGACCTACAACTTAGAAGTGGCACTGTCATATTTTGTCAACTTATTCACGACACACTAAGTACGAGTATGGTGAATTTTCGCAAAAATAAGATACGACTGTAAATATATGCTCACAAGCGGTAAAAAATAAAATTTACTGAAACCAGCGACTCATTTTCTTCTAAAAAAAATAAACAAAAATAAAAATATATGTTTTTTTAATTTGATCTACAACTTAGAAGTGGCATCGTCAAATTATAACTTATTCTAAACACACTAGGTGTACTAAGTTAACGCAAAAATAAGATACTGGCTGCGGCTATAATTATAAGTTTACAAGCAGCAAAAAATATTGTTAAACCAGCAACATATTTTTTTCTAAAATAAACCAAAATCTATGTATTTTCAATTTAATCCACAACTTAAAAGTGGCATCGTCAAATTTTATCAACTTATTCTTGGCTTTCTTAGCCAGTCTTAAGTTTCCACAAAAATAAGACCGGTTACGAAGCTCCGCGCAAAAGTGATATGGGGAAATTCAAGTATTACGTAAGCACTAAAGGGGGGTGGAGGGGTTGTCTTCCTTTTGCTTATTTTTGATGACAAGGGGGTTGGGGGGGTCTAGATGGTGATTACGTTAGCAAAATTCATTTTTTACTTTTCGAGTTTTCTATATATTTACTGTTCTTTTTTTACTTTACTTTACTTATCTTACCTACTGCTACTAATAAAAACTGCTACTCATGAATCAATCACAAGTTTGAAGAACACATTTTTAAATAAATTTACAAATGTTTTCGTAAGCATGGGGGGGGGGGGTAAGTGATTTGCTTACTTTTGCTGACATGGGGAGGGGGGAGTCAATAATTATAAAAATCTGCGTAATATTGGAGCTGTCCCTATACACTGGTGGAACTGGTAAGTAGAACTGGTAAGACAAAATATCGCGGAAAGCATTTATCTTGGGGTTACGTGGCAACGCGGACTTTTGGTTTATAATAAACCAATTTGAGCATGCGTGTTGATGAGCGCTCATTCTATCGCATCGGCTACGACGCGACGTGGCAATCTTTCTTAATTAATATTATAAAGAGGAAACATTTGATTTTTTGTTTGTTTGTTTGTTATGATTTTAACTCAAAAACTACTCAATCGATTTTAAAAATTCTTTCACCTTTAGAAAGCTATATTATTTATTAGTGACATAGGCTACCTTTTTTACCAGACTAAGCAAAGTAAAGTAATAAGTTTTGGTCAGAAATTAACCAACTAACCAATTGCTGCCACCTAAAAAACCAGACAGAATGAGCGCTGACTTTCGCACACAACCCAACTTGTTTACTCATTAGACCGTTAGTTTTTACAAGCAGCTTGACTACATAAAGTTAGTGTATTTTCTAAAATCGGAATCTTAAATAGGTAAAAGGAGAAAATTCCTTCGGAATGCTAGGTACTACATGTTTGCTGATAGTTGCGTTCGCGTTCACGTAGCGACGCGGTTTTGGCGAACATGCACTTAATATATTTTCTGAAAACTTGACGTCACGATGCGATCAAGCAATCTTATATTTGTTGATATCGCGATTATTTCTTACGTCTGCGATAAAATAAGAGGCACTTGGTGAGCCGAGTAGATAAGGTTTTATGTGTTACTATGTAAAAATTTGCTGGATTTAGTTTTATTTATAATAAACCTTATGTAATTTTTAGTCAAAATAGCAGATAAATTTGAATAAAATACGTTTATTAAGTAAAAATATTGCATTCGTCAATACAAATTAATTGTCTTAAAATTATGACTCGCTCAACTAGAATCTGGAACGAGTAACCTTGCTCGAGTTTTCCTAAGTGTAGCTACAATTAGAAACATTAAAATGCTTAAATTATCTTCTTATGAGACTTCTCCATAGTTATGTGTTGTTAGTGGCCAATCTTTAACAATCGCTTTTTATCAACATGACAAAAATTCTAATTTTAGTTCATTTTGTGCAAGCGGTGACGCGACGTTCAAGTTATATTATACTTTTAATAAAGTAGGCACCACTGACCACATGAATACTAATAGTCACGCCATCGGGAAGGAAATGTGTCGTCGCGCATATGAGTAAACGCTCTTATCTCAGTTAAAATGTCATACATTTTTTATATCATAAGATAGCAAACAAGCAGATGGGTCTCCTGATGGTAAGAGTCAACCATCGCCTATAGACACCAAAGATGTTAATGGTGTGTTGCTATCTTGTGGCGAGGTCTAATGCCACAAGCATAAGTTAGATGTAGATATACCTATATGATATCGTTAAAAAATACAAATAAACGACGCTGTACTGTTTTAGCGTACCGAATGAGATGACAAAGTTTAAAAATTACTCTTGAAGTAATTTCATCGATAATTACTATAACTCTGTATTTCTGTGTGTAATTTTAAGATACACTGACACTAAGAAATTGTCTTGAAAAGCGTATGCATGTAATCCGTGGTAGGTAGGTACTTATTATTATTATTATTAGTAATTAAAATCAATTGAACATTATTGTTTCACACATCAAATTAGGCACTTGTTCTGTTTTAAAACTCACATATTATGAATTTGTTTTAATAAAAATTGGTTTGACATAAGTATTATTAATCAAATAGGTATATGTTGATAATTTAAGTAGAAATTAAGTTTAATGATGATGTTGAAATATGAAATATCGTACCCAAAAGGGTAATTGAAAGTTAAGCTAACTGACTATTTAAACAATAATTAATATGGCATTTGAATTATGACAGTACAAGTGTTTTAATTTCAAATAACCGTTTTGAAGGAATTTTACCAAATGCTTAAGATGGAGTGTAAACTAAATTAAACTATATTATATAGTAAGCCTTAAGGCAACGGTATCATCCAAACACCATAACAACTGTGCATATTTATTATTCCATACAATAAAAAAACCATTAAAAGTACAAACATTTGTTTTAACTAAAAACTTTTAAGTAAGTACATTCTAAAGAGTGCTGCCCTCTTGCCGGATGTATCACGTTACTCCTGGCGCTATTCACGTCATCGACCTTAAGAAAACATTAGAATTAATACTTATTTCAATTGCTCCTTAGATCATCCAATACACATAACCTGTATAAATGAAAATAGCACTGGAACACGTTAATGTCATTTTAATGATAATTTAATGATAAAAGTAAGATATAATGTGAAACGTTTAAAATTGTTTACGAGTCGTCCATTATATGTGTATTATATGCGTTTATTTATCATTAAAGTGATGAATCAACCACCACAGATTGTTAGTTTATTTGTTTCTTAATAACTATTAATAGAAACATGTGGTATTGACATTACATATAACATTGACATAATTTTTTTTAATGCAGCCGGCTGCAGGGTGCAGCTTGTTAACAATAATTTGCGTACAAAGCTTGAAACCGTTTATGAATATTTGCTAGAACATGAATACTATTTCTAAATGCTTTGATGTAAATTTGCTTTACCAGCAGAAAATTCAGTGAACATGACCTTACGTGTGTACACTACTTTATGACCAGTAAAATGCGTTTTAATATCTTTTGAGGGAAGTTTGTCTTTACAGCGGTCGCTTTGCTTTCGAGTCAAATTAAACTCGTCTCTTTGCTCAAGCTTGGATTATGAGGTGTGGGTTGTACGATTTTTGTGTTGGGTTGAAAATTAGCATTGAGTTTACGACGTTACGATTATAGTAGTATCTACCATTGCATCGATTTTACTACATAGTAGAATCGTATGCCATTGCCATGAGGGCATGACGCTCATTATATTTCACGTGTTCATTCTTTGGAGTTGCACCTTATAGATTTATTTTTTAATATTGAATATTTATTTAGTTACTCTTAGTCTCCTCAATAGTTTGGCGGTTACTTCTTCAGTGTAAAAATCTTGGATTCAAAGCCAGTGATGTACATTTTTTATACAAAAATTTAACTTCCGTATGTCTGTGTTCACAAAACTCTTAAACTGATGGATTGACTTGATATTTGTTCACAACAAAGCTTTTGAACAGAAGAGTGTCTTGTACAGATACTTTTTTATTTAGACGTTCCAATGGTAACGGCTAATTCTAAGCATTTTGATTGACTGACATAACTGAGCTACAGCGAATGGTGGCCGGGTTAAGCTAGTTTTTATTGTACAATATTTTATTTATTTATTTCTATTTTATTCCATGTTTTAACTGAAGTTTAATGTTTTTGCGAGATTGCGCTATAATGGCTAATTCGTATTTAATCAGTTCACCCTTTGCTCAAAATTCGACCATAGACTACAATAAAATCTCCTTTAAGTTTGACAACAGACTTTAGCCGTAAAGAAAATAGTATAAATTTTATTTATTTATTTATTTAATACTTTATTGTATCCAACTGTACAATAACAACAAAAAAAATACAGTAAGCAATGTTTAAAAAATGTACAAAAGACGAGCTCATCTGTAAAAAAAGAGATTTCTTACAGCCATAGAGTAAAATACTTGACCATAAATAGTAAGAATATACTAAACATATTATATATATATATATATATATATATATATATATATATATATATATATATATATATATATATATATATATATATATTTCGACCTTTGACTGAAGTATTTTAGTCAAACCCAGGATTTCCTAACTTTTTAGTCAAACGTCAAAGTAAAAACCATGTTACGGGCTTGGCCTAGTCGATCCTAGATGAGACTGGCAGACTCGGTCAAACGTCGCACATACTTGCATATTTGTAATCAGGTCGTGCACGTTGGTTGCGCCGACAACATACTTGGCGCAGACTATGAAGGCTTTGGAAGTAAAGTTACAGGCATGCGTTGTATACAAATAGAAAATATAAAATATATATAGCTTCCTGTCCGTTTTCCCCCTCTTCTATAAGATAATAAAGAAAAGGCGATTGAAGGTCTTCAAGCTCAAGATAATATTATGAAACTATTATCTGAAAAAAAATTCCGCAATCACGATTGGAAAAACTTTACTATATTCAGCTTCGATAGAGCTAAAGGAGATGCTCGAAATGTTTTGGCCATCATACAAGATAAAACATTCGATGGTTTATACCATAAACACACTTTTTTCAAGGAATCAAAAGATACAAGTAGAATGTTCTTACTTTTAAAGACGAACCTAACGTTCAGCTGTCTCTTAGAGAAATAAGTGCAAAAGATTCTTAAATTTGAGGCCAAAGCTTTATAAAATGCTTCTGCAAAAAAAATGCTATTCAAAATTATGTAAATGTATACTAAAAATATTGTGAAAAATCTAAATGTTATTATAAAAATTTTAAAACAGTAAATATTTGAATTAAAAATGAACTTTTATAATAATTATCTAATCAAACAAACTAACCTCCGTATATTCCAATGTATCTCAAAGCTAAGAAGCATCTCCATCGTGGCTACTAGAGGTAGAGTTCTGCATTGTCTCACCCGGGTCTGGTACCACCGCCTTACCTATTCCTGCCGCAATAGCGTCAGCGCTTGTCGCTGTCGTGTTCCGGTTTGGAGGGTAAGTTAGCCGGTAAACTTATGCATGTGGCATTAGACCTCGCCACAAGATAGCAACGCACCATTAACATCTTTGGTGTCTATAGGCGATGGTTGACTCTTTCCATCAGAAGACACATCTGCTTGTTTGCTATATTATGATATAAAAAAATATATATATATAAGAAAGCGTCAAAATGAAAAAACGAAAAAATGGCGAATTAGGTGTAGAGTTGACAGTTACGCAGGTCTTGAGACTTGAGTTACTTAAAAATTAAAATACATTCAAATATTTGAAGACATTCTAATACCTAATTGTAGTTTTACTGGTCAAACCCCGATTTGATAAAATTGATTTTTGAAGTATGACTGACCGAATTAGTCTCTCCTAGGTTTGACGAAAATTATTTCAAAGGCCGAAAAATGTAATTTATTTGGGCTTTGACTAAAACTTTAAATCTAAGCTGAAGATTGACCATTCAAACCTAGGAGCGACAGAGCTTCGAGGTTTGCCTATAACATATATACATGTGTTTATTTATCATTTATTATGTATGTCCGAGTGTATGTCGCATGAATGTAGTGTGTGTAATGTTTATTTATATTTATTTAATTTATTTGTAGTGGATATAATTTAAAAATATAAAGTTTCTGTACTTCTGTGCAATGAAAACTTTAGCTGTGCCAAATTTCATACTCCGCTGTTAACGAAATTGTCTTAAGAAGGAGTACAAAGTTTTTGCTTCACGTATTAATGTCTAGATTTTCGTAAAACATACGAAACTAATAATTACTTCAATACTTTTGTAATAAAATAATAATAAATCTAATATTTTTTTCTCTAACATCATATATCTTTTGGTATTCCTGAAATGTACAAAAAATCAAGCTAACTGCAGTTTTATATATATAGATATATAAAAATAAGTTCGTTAGTATATTTGCCTTTCTTTTAAAAGCGTAACGGATTAATCGATTCTCAATAAAACCGAATGTGGAATATATATTTTATGAGCCGATTTCATTTTACGATGTGGCACCATTTTACATTTTCGGGCACATGCTGCTGCCCTGACGAAGTGTTTTTTTATTATTTTTTAGGGTACCGTACCTAAAACGGGACCATATTACTAAGCTTCCGCTGTCTGTTTATCCGTATGTCTGTCTGTCACCAGGCAGCTGTTCTTAAGCCGTTATAGCTAGAAAGCTGAAATTTTCACAAATTATGTATTTTCGTTGCCGCTACATTACCCCCCCTTACAAAAACGTGTTTTTATCGTTTTTTTTTTTGCAATAATGGTAACAAACCCGTCGTGCGCGAGTTCGACTCGCACTTGGCCGGTTTTTATATCCTAAGATAAGAAATAAGCAGATGGCTCTCCTGATTAAAATAAACAATTATTGTTTTCCCCGTCTCGGTCGGGGGCTCCTTTGAAGAATAGGTCAATTGTAATTCTGCCAGGCAAATCGTAAAAGGCGATCGACTGGCTATGCGAGTCACTACTATCGTGGCTACTAGGTGGTAGAGTTCTGCGTTGTCTAGCCCGTGTCTGGTACTTGTCACTATCGTGTTCCGGTTTGGAGGGTAATGTAGCCGGTAAACTTATGCAAGTAGCATTAGACCTCGCCACAAGATAGCAACGCACCATTAACATAATTGGCGTCTATAGGCGATGGTTGACACCCATCTGCTTGTTTGCTATCTTATGATTAAAAAAATGCCTTATAAATCAACGATGATAATGATGCAAGATTTTACATCCTTTTGGCGAGATGGTAATGCTACATACATAATTTTATCGGCTACTTTACCTCCCGAACCGGAATACGGCAGTGAAAAACATGGACGCTGCATAAGACGGTACTGCCAAACACTAGCGAGACGTTATGGAAACTGCGACGACTACTATAAATAAGATAGTAAGTTCTGCATTGTCTCGACCGGGTCTGGTACATCCGCCTCACCTATTCCTGCCGCAATAGCGTCAGTGCTGTCACTGTCGTGTTCTGGTTTGAAGGGTAAGGTAGCCGGTAAACTTATGCATGTGGCATTAGACGCACCATTAACATCTTTGGTGTCTATAGGCGGTTGACTATTTCCATCAGGAGACCCATCTGCTTGTTTGTTATTTTATGATATAAAAAAGGGATCAAAAACGGTTCCTTCGATTGAGATTAGAAAAAATGTATGCTTAGGTGTAGTTTTTGCTCCTTTGAGTTAAAATCGCCACAATCAGCGTGAAGTTTCATAAATAGCCTGCTGGGTTAACTTGGTTTGCTGATAGTTTTTCACATTCCAAAATATTTACAATTTCTTACATCATAGGATAAATATGAATCGATCTAAGTAAGCTTTAAAATGTAAGAATATTATTATAATTTCAAATTAACGTTTGAAATTATATTAACGTTTGAAATTTACTGTTAGGTTCATTTTTAATAATAGACAGTTTGACGTAAATAGATGTTTATTCTTTCACGACTTACAGCAGAATAACCCGAGTAGGCCGGTATAAGGTATTTTTATTATCAAGTTATTTTATAGTATCACACAGTTTTACAATAATTAAAAGGAGGGTATATTGAAAAATGTCAACTTCAAACAGATCAGTTCAGATGGCACCACTTCCAAGTTTATAATTTGATATAAACGATTCCACGATGTTGCGGAAGTGGCGCCACTGTAGCGCAGCATTTTGATTACAACAAATTCTAAAATCTATTATGCGAGATAAACGAATATTAATATTACGATCAAGCATAATTTACAATATTATTCATATTACTAATAAATATACCCAACACTACCTAAAACCTATTTTGAAAAATCTCACGTGAGATTAAACGGTAAGGTAGCCGGTAAACTTATGCATGTGGCATTAGACCTCGCCACAAGATAGCAACGCACCATTAACATCTTTGGTGTCTATAGGCGATGGTTGACTCTTTCCATCGGGAGACCCATCTGCTTGTTTGCTATCTTATGATATATAAAAAAAAAAACGGGAATGGGTCAAGTAAAATCTCACATCTCACCAAGAGTACCAAACCCGGGCGACAAAATACAAAACTCTATACCACCTAGTAGTCACGATGGTAGTGACTCGCATAGTCAATTAGTTGCCTCTTACGACCTTCCTAGGAGAACGGCAGTTGACCTATTCTTCAAAGGAGCCCGAAAGAACATGGGTGAAAAGTTTTCATTGCAGAGGAGTACAAAAACTTAATTTTTTAAAAATTATATCCACTGCAAATACATTAAATGTATATAAATAAACATTACACAGATTCTATAATGTGACATTTCATTCTCAACAATAAATCAAACACCTAGATACGAGCACATGAGTAGATAAGGGGGATACGAGTGCCCCTACAGGTTTTTTATGCATAAGCCCAAGTTGATAATCCTAACGCGACCGCCGAGCGTAGTCATGAAAAGTGAAGTACATATTTTTTTTTATAGTAGAGGGGGCAAACGAGCAGATGGTGCACCTGATGGTAAGTGATCACCGCCGCCCATGGACATCCGCAATACCGGGGGTATTGCAGCTGCGTTGCCGGCCGGTTGTAAAGTTGGAGGCGATGGGCTGGCATGAAGTACTGCTTAGCTCTACTGAGTACACCAAGCCTTTTGGAGGCAAGTTTAGCCTTCCCTTCCAAATGACCGCCGAACTGAACGTTGCTCGATATGTCGACTCCCAGAATTTCAATACTGGCTGAGGCTGTCAGGAGAGTGTTTTCGAACCGAGGTGATACGACAAAGGGTGTGTTTTTTTAGCGGTGAACGCACAAAGCTGCGTCTTTTTGGGGTTAAATGTAATAAGGTTTTGACGACCCCATTCTGAGACATCAGTTAGTTGATTCTCGAGTTCAGACACGAGCTTGATCCGGCCCTCTTCGACGTGTTCCCGAGAAATACCGCTACGGCCGGAGTATGTAGCATCAACAGTACTGTCGTCCGCATAGCAATGTATGTTACTAATTCGCAACATATCATTGATATGCAGAAGAAACAGTGTCGGTGTTAGCACGCAGCCTTGGGGAACACCAGCATTGACAGGTTTAAGATCGGAGCATGCACCGTCGACTACGACCTTAATGCTCCGATCAGTCAAAAAACTGGTGATCCACTTGCATAGTTTCTCGGGAAGCCCATGCATAGCAATGTATGTTACTAATTCGCAACATATCATTGATATGCAAATTATATGATTTTTTACAAATTAATTTTTTTTTGAGCTATAAATTTCCGCCAAGTAACGCCTGAATCTATTAAATGGCACACAATAACAATAGCAATGTGAAATCAGCTAATAGAAAAAAACAACTAGTTTATTATAATATGCTAGCATCTTCTTACTCCTCTAGCTTTCCTTGCGTCAATGCGTTGTATTAGCGTCATAAGTACGTCACTCAATTCATAGACATTATGGTTTAAGCTCAGGTTTAAGAGGCAGTTTACACTTTAGACCGACTTTTGACGAGAAATCAAAATTTTCCAACTCCTAATTTTTCATATTATAAGATACTTTTATTTAATTAAATGGTACCATGAGATAGTTTCATCTTTAAAATATTCCTTCAATCAAACAGATTTTTTAATCATCAATTGTATTTCTTATAATAAATGTTCTCCGAAATCAAGTTTCAACAATTACGTGAAGAAGCTATTTTTCCACAAGGTATTGCTACTGCTAGATTCAACAAACTTAATTAGAAAAAATACTAAATAACAAAAACATCCAACAATTGTGCCTGAATGGATTACTTTTTTCCTAAAAGATCTATAACTATATCTAATTAATTAAACAAATATGCCTATTTCAACGAAAATTAACGAAACATTATCTGAGTTTTTTGTTATCAAAAAATGACATTTTCCTATAGAAATTGGCATAGAATAAAACTTTATTCTATTCTTATGCAAAAATAAGTCACTTATATAATATTTATTTATTTTTTATTTCAAAAAGAAATAAATGAGAATACTATAAAATTCACTACGTTCGTGTACCAAAATTAGTATCGCGTAGTAATAATTAAAATATTAAAAGTAACAATACTATTTTCATTTTACCAGCACTAGGTGCACTATATGGATGATGACGTCCAGCTCTCGCATCGATTTTTTTTTTTTATATCATAAGATAGCAAACAAGCAGATGGGTCTCCTGATGGAAAGAGTCAACCATCGCCTATAGACACCAAAGATGTTAATGGTGCGTTGCTATCTTGTGGCGAGGTCTAATGCCACATGCATAAGTTTACCGGCTACCTTACCCTCCAAACCGGAACACGACAGCGACAAACACTGACGCTATTGCGGCAGGAATAGGTAAGGCGGTGGTACCAGACCCGGGCGAGACAATGCAGAACTCTACCACCTAGTAGCCACGACGGTAGTGACTCGATAGCCAATCGGTCGCCTTTTACGACCTGCCTGGCAGAACGGCAGTTGGCCTATTCTACAATGGAGGCCGGGACCAACACGGCGAAAAATTTCAGTTGGCCGATTTTGTGTAATGCCTCTTAAGTACGGTATCAATTGAAAATATTGCATACATTTGCATTTTATTACGGAACTATCTAATAAATAGTTACAACTGGCTGGCTGGAAGCGGTTGCGTCACAATAAGTGACAGATTCAATTATTGTTAGTTCTCCGAATAATGTTTATGTATAATTGTAATGTAATTATTTTTTCTTTACACTTAAATACATTTATCGCTCTCATTTGTTTAAGGTTGGGCGGTATAAAATACCATATACCATTAAGTAAAAGTCTGTAAAATATTTTTGGTTTCCTTTTCCGTCAGGAGAGCCATATGTTTGCTTAATATTTTATGATAAGTAATTAAAATTGGTAAAGTGCGTGTCGGGCCACGCGCAATGAGGGTTCCGAAGTTACCCATCAATCACGATAATCAATTGTGTGGAGTGCGGACGAAGAAGAGGAGGGCTTTTATTGTTTTATTCTATGAACATAAAACCTATTTAACGTCAATGACAAAAATATCGGCAGCACAGATTCACCGCCTATAGTAACTTCTCCAAGTATATTTAGGCATAAATATTGGATTAGGTGCAGAGATCAGGTACTTTACGGAATAAGGTCATACCTAATCCAAAAAATATCACATTACCGTTCCACAGATTCCACATAATCCCAGTTCCACAGACTACAAATACTCTGTACCTACCTATATAAAATTATTTATTTTTAGGTAGGTGCGTATTGCTGTCACCTTGTTAGTAGTTGTATTGATGAACATACAGTTGGACGTTTTATTATCATCACGCCGTACCCCTGCGGGTTGGAAGAGTAAACAGAGCGTCTATACTAATATCTTTCTAACGTGGTGTCGGCGTTAAGCAGACTTCAATATCTGTCAGTTATACTCAGAAACCATTAAACCGATTTTAATTAAACTTCGACTGTTACCTAAGTAAAAATGTACTTATATTATTTCCATTTCTTTATTTTCTCGATAACAGATCTAATTTGATAGTGGTAGTGTTGTAACCAAATAAGTTATTATATCGATCGCATATAGTTATTATATTTTGAACAAAGACTAATATAACAATAACATTCAAATATATTTTTTCTAGGTGGGAACACTCAATGACCCAGCGCCATTTTGTATTTATTTTAAATTAATCTGTCACTCGCAAAAACACGGTCATGCTAGTCACTACATTTCTGTTCGCTGAGTTTTTTCACATTATCCATACGTTACGTTGTGTATTTTATGTTACCCCGTGTTGATTGCTGCCCAGCTGACAAATATCAAAATGCCGAAAGGATCTGTTCTAAAAAGGCAGACGAGAGAACTGGTGATCATGGTTCGTAATTAGTTTGAAGCAAAGTATCAAAAAACAAATAATTGTGTATCAAAAAACAATAATTCTTTACTGTAACACATTGAAGAGACTTACCCAACATTATCTGACTCACTCACTCAGTCATTTTCAATATTATTTATAAGATTCTTAAGAATTTCTCGTAATGTCTTTTTTTAAATAAACCAAGTCCTGCCAGGACCAGTAACAAACACATCAAAGATAAGAAAACTTGAGAGGTGTCAAGGGACACCCGGATGGAACGAAGCTCCTTTCGATTAATTAGTGAAGGAATTGTAATAATTTTTTTTTTAAGTTATAATATTTTTTTTATTATTAACAAATACAATGTAATATAAACTTAATCACTTAGGCTCAATTTTCGTAATAATAATAGAAATGAAAATATCTTGCTTGCTTTCTATAAGAGAGAGAGAGAGAGAGAGACAAAGAGAGAGAGAGAGAGACAGACAGAGAAACATGCGCACGCCGCACAGCTTACAATAGCTTACTATAGCAAAAAGTGTCGTGACAACTTTTCGTAAGAATTTTTTCCGTCTAGCCCCCTTTCATAATGCGCGATAAGGAACTTCGTTCCAAAAGAATATCCAATTCGGTGAATTTATTCCAAAGTTAAACGCCTACCATAAAGTAAGTAGCAATCATATCGAATCGTAGCCCTAGCCTGTGTTGTTATTCGTGGTGTGCTACGCCGTATATGTATAAAGTTCAGGGAAGAAAGAGAAGCGTACATACAATATGTGCGTCAACTCACTTAGCTATTATATTTGTTTTAGTTTAAAATAGTTTTGAGTGTTTCGTAACCTAATGGAAAAAAAGCGAAAACTATGGGTACTGTATGCTTTAATTTAAAAAAATACGTGTATTTTTGGAATGCTGCAAAATGATACAGTACGATTTTAAAAAGTAAAATTGTTAAGGGTAGCTCTCCATTTAGCTGAGGATACCAATATTTTGTGAGATGTTCGCTTGTGAAGTAGTAAAAAGTGTCTAACTTTTAGATCTTCGAGTGAAAATTGTAAAAAGAATTGGGAAAATAGAATTTAACAAAATCATCAAGCAACAATATGTTTTTTTGTTGTAGTCAGTAGTTTTTTTGTCAATAAGTAGAGGGGGCAAATGAGCAGAGGGTGCACTCGATGATAGTTGATCACCGCCGCCCTGAACATCTGTAATACCAGGGGTCTCGCAGTTGCTTTGCCGGCTTTTTAAAAACGAGTAAGCTCTTTTCTTGAAGGTTTCCAAGTGGTATTTGTTCGGAAACACCCCCGCCGTTAATTATTCCACAAAGGAGTAGTGCGAGGTAGAAAGTTTGTGCATGGACATCGAGGTGGTGAGGATGGAACTTTAAATTTTGACGCGATGTAATTTTAAACCTTACATTTGAACGAAATCGGTTATATATGGTATAATTTCGATAGCTGCATACAATATTTTGATAGTTGTACAAAATAAAATTCTTTTTTTAGTGTCTTGGAGAAATACAAACTTGTCTATACAAATAAATAATAGTGGAGTGTCTGTTTGTAAATCGGTTATATATGGTATAATTTCGATAGCTGCATACAATATTTCGATAGTTGTACAAAATAAAATTCTTTTTTTAGTGTCTTGGAGAAATACAAACTTGTCTATACAAATAAATAATAGTGGAGTGTCTGTTTGTAAATCGGTTATATATGGTATAATTCCGATAGCTGCATACAATATTTCGATAGTTGTACAAAATAAAATTCTTTTTTTAATGTCTTGGAGAAATACAAACTTTTCTATGCAAATAAATAATAGTGGAGTGTCTGTAACATAAAAAGAACTGCTTTTACTAAATGATATGGTACACGGCATACATACCAAAATTACATTTTTTCTGTCTTTCTGTCTGTCTGTTTGTTCCGGATTATTTCTGAAACGGTTGGATCGATTTTGACGGGACTTTCTTTTACTGGCAGATAGCTGATATAATAAGGAGTAACTTAGGCTACTTTTATTTTAATCATTTTTCTACGCGTACGAAGTCGTGGGCACACGTAGTATATTATATTCATATAATACACTACATGAATACACGCATATTTTTTCGCTGCTACGGAAGACTTTGTAAGCGAACCTGACTTAACCAGTTTTTTTTGTGAGGAAAGAATGACGTTACAAAAATAATGTAAGGTACAGACGTCAGAATAACATTATTTGATTGTCTGTTGTACATTCTTATCAGAGCTAACACTTTATCATCGAATTTTTCGTGTGAGCCAATCAATTCGTGTAAAGATTTTTATAAAATACAAGATGGAAGATTAGCTCCCAATACACCTACTTTGCAATGCACAAAAATTCGAATACAATATGGATGTTTTTATGGGCTACATTGATTTGTCTACTTGAGTAACTTTAATTTTACTCTGTAACGAGAAACAAGATATTAATTGGCGTCGATAATATATCTTCTCTCGCGTGCGACATATCACTCGTTTTTTAACCTAAATGGACTGATTGAAAAGGGACCCATCAACACGTGCATTCAAAATTGAACAAAAGTACATTTTTTGTGTATTTATATTATCGCTCACAGGCGTTTTAGATGATTGAACTTTTTTCAACAGAATTGAAAGAACATAGTGAAAAGATTTATTTATATTATATACAATCTATATATTAATACGTAAATAAAATGTGTGCCCATTTTTTCGATAATCACGCGGACGGTGGACATGATGACATTTTACATTTTACTAAGTACGAAATTTGGCACAGTTAAAATTTACATTGCAGAGGACTGCAGAAACATATACCAGATATATTTGTAAGTAATATGCATTAGAAATACATTAAATTAAAAATAGATATTACACACACCATATTCATGCGACATACATAATAAGAAATACAAATGCATACTATTTTCTTTACGTCTAAAATCTGTTGAGAGATTTTAATGTTTAGTTTATGGTCGAATTTCAACCACAAGACGATCGCTGGTTTGTATAAATCGAATTTCGTATAAGGAGTGTGTAATCAATTCGCATAAGGAGCAATATATTCGAAGTTTTTGTCGTCCATTATCCTCATATCTTATGATTATACGTTTTTTACGCAGTTTTGTCTCAATACCTATGTTTTTGAAATTTGTTTACTGGTAAATCTTTAATAGCTTCTGAAGGTTTACTGTGGGAAGCGTATTTATAGCCTCATAAAACAGTTACTTATTCTACGCAGAGAAGATATTATACTCGTATATACGGCAAGATTGTTTTTGTCCGTCGCACAACGTGCTGAAGTGAGACAGAGGTTAAGCCTTAAAGCAAGTATCAATATAAAAATGAGAAAGGACATGCTGCGATCGTTTGCGATTTCGATATGTATAAATAATTACAATTAAAAGGTTAACAAAACTGTTATATAATACAAATGTGGCAGAATGTAGTTACTAAGGTGTATGAAAAGAGTCATGAATGTGGAGAAAGCTAGACAAATTTGCAAGGATCGTTACATATGGCACTCTGATCTCCCTGACTCCGTAAGGTGTTTGAATCAAATATTTTCCGTTTTTCAAATATAAGTACCTCGTGGTTTAGCGGGTAACATGTATAGCTCAGATCATGAAGTCCTGGAGTCGGGTGAAAAGTATTATTGTCATTTTTTCGAGGGCTTCGACCCTGGTTGTTGTTAGAATTAGGCAATTTGTTTATCTGCTTGGTAAAATGTGGCGATGTGGATCACTATCAATCTCGCTTACTGATAAACCGGTGAATCATGGTGAACCGGATAGTCTGTAAACATTTGGTACACTTTACAATATGTCATATTTTTCAAATATAAATTTTGATATTACAGTAAAGATATAGCTTTCTTAGAATTTTTCTCTAAGAGTGGGGGTCTGAGAGAATAAGTTCTTGGACTAAGATTAACAATATACCTTACAGTTACCTAGTGTCGGTTACACCTTAGATACCTTTATTTATTAATTTTATTATCCAATCTTTTCGGTTTCCGATAGCACTCAATAATCACTTAATTTGATGATAATAATATCCCAGTTTTTTTATAAAGGTCTGTTAGATTTTAAAATAGCGGGCTTTTTTTTGTCGATATTCCCAAAACGTTTAGTGCAACTAATTTTTGATTTGCGCACCTAAATAGCTCCTTTCTTGGGAGTTTATATTTTGACCTAAATTTCGACCAATTTTCTTAACTTGGGCTTGCCAATTTAAGGGGGGTACAGTACCAATAAATGATGCCCTAAACAAGTCACATCTTTGCGTGCCCCCTACCAATCCATCCATATCCATAATTAAACAATAACGGTCATAACAAAAACGTATTTATAACAACGAGATAAATAGATAGACCCCGTACGTAAACGCTCTATGTTCCAATATCAGTAAAACGACTCGTTTTAGTTACGAGTAGTAACATATTTTACGAGGTGAATGCTAAATAAAACTTTTCCTATAAATGTTAAATTATCAAATTTCGAAAGTCGAAACAACCTGTGAACGCCTCGTTATTATTTAATTGGTTGCTAATCGTTACTGCTATGAATGACAGATCGTTGATTATAAGAACCCGGCCCTAGTAAATTTAAAACTCGCGGGTTTTCAAACAGTCTTACGTTTCGTGAAATGTAGATGGCTGATTAATTTGCTTATGGGTTAATCTTGCACTGCAGTTACCCTTAAATAAAAGTGTCAGGTTTTTTGGATAGCATACAAGCAGATGGCTCACCTCAGGAGACGAGTATCGCATATGGTCACTAAAGACGTGAATTAATGGTGCGTTGCCATCCGGGTGGTGTAATGCCACAAGAATAAGTTTACAGGCTACCTAACCTTTAAAATCGGAACGCAACAGTGACAAGCACTGACGCTACTGTTGCAAAATTAGCTTAGGCGTGGTACCAAATTTTTACAGTCCTGATGAAGAATATTGCTTGTTCCTTGCAATAAATGAGGCCCCCAACTTTACGTAGGTACCTTAGCTAATTATTCATATATTAACACACCATAACCAGACTCTGAGTCCAAAATAGCCCCGATAAAACCAAAATAACATTTTTCACAAATTATGAGTTTTCGTGTACGATTCCGGCGTAGAGCACCCAAGAATTGAAACCCGGAAACTAATGATCTAAGTCACGTAGAATAAACACCAAAATAATAATCGTTTATTCTATAAATTAATATCATATCGTCTTTCCTTACGGGATAGGTAAAATGAACCGCCGCGGCCGTCAATAGACATTGACACTGAAATTCTTGTCATTGTCGTGTTCCGGTTTGGAGAGTAAGGTAGCCAGTAGGCAAGTGGCATTGCTCTCCCTCTACATTGATAGCAACGCATCTTTAACATCTTTGATGTTTATAGGCGATGGTTTCTCTTTCCATAAGAAGACTCATCAATTGTGGTGATGCAGACGACCTCTAGGGGGCTACTGCTGCAGCTGCGGCTCTGGAGTGGCTCTCTAGATCCCGGTACTCGGTTTTACTTGTTGAAGTTTTTAAATAATAAAACTAATGCTTGCAATAAGTACTTTCAATTATTGGGACTCATGTCCGCACCGAATTACATATTTTATGAATACATTAATCTAATGATATAAAAAATATCGGCTTTCTTGCGAGGTAGGTAAAATGAACCACCATCAATAAACGCTGTCATTAGAATGCTTCTCTCTGTCATGTTCTGGTCTAGAGGATAGGGTAGCCGGTAAATTTACGAATGTGGCAGTGCCATCGCGCCACACAGGCAGCAACTCACCATTAACACGTTTGGTGTCTAAATTACGAACTGCTACTGATTTTTTTCTGTGATTAACATCGATGATATTCATATTTTTCCAACCCGAAACCATATGGTTTAAGCCGAATAGGCTAACTAATACCACGCGACAGTCGGATTTGGAATAAGATTACTTTCGTCCAAAGACATCAAAGATGATAATGGTTACAGGTTAATAAGTTTTTTGGCTACCCTTCTGACCAGAATATAAGTCACAAGTATGGACGCTGTTGTGACAGGAATAGGTTAAACGTGATACAAAACACGGGCGAGATGTTGCGGAATCTATAAAAGATATCAGGTCACTAGGTTGTAGAGTTCTGCATTGTCTCCTCCGGGTCTGGTACCACCGCCTTACCTATTCCTGCCGCAATAGCGTCAATGCTTGTCACTGTCGTTTTCCGGTTTGGAGGGTAATGTAGCCAGTAAACTTATGCATGTGGCATTAGACCTCGTCACAAGATAGCAACACACTATTAACATCTTTGTTGCCTATAGGCGATGGTTGACTCTTTCCATCAGGATATAAAAAAAAAATAATCGGTTGATTTAAATTTTATTATAAAAATTAAATATATTTTTTTAATTCTTATAATTTGTGTACTATCGTGTGAAATTTATCATATTCAGTGAGGTTGGTCTTAGTTTTTGTGACGAAATATTTCTAGGGGGTCACAAAAAGTGTGACACAGCGTGACAATAGGGAGGTGAAAGCGGTAAAAAAGGCTGATTTTAGCATATGTATTTTATGAATGCCCTTTGGCAAAATGACAGATATTCTATTGTTTAAAACAAGCCCGGATCAACACGGAAAAACGTTTATATAATAATGTGTTATTTAATAATAAACAGCATTTAACTACTAATGATATAATAATGTAGCGATATCTCATCCGTAGGCGCGTCAGCGATAGTTCTGTCACGCGGCGCGTGTATGTCTCGCTGATAACGACCTCCATTCTAATACTGTCACTGTCGGTTTTGTACTGTCGTGCTTAGATACATATTATGTTTTTGTAATCGTGGATTTGTTATGTGTGGCATCTGTTTTTGTATAGTTGTTTTATTATTTGAAATTTACTGAATATATTTATTATCTATGGTAAAGTATTGTGGTAGAGTTCTGCATTGTCTCGCTCGGGTCTGGTACCACCGCACTACCTATTCCTGCCGCAATAACGTCAGTTCTTGTCACTGTCGTGTTCCAGTTTGGAGGGTAAGGTAGCCGGTAAACTTATCCATCAGGAGACCGTTATAAAAAAATATATGGCTTGTGTTTATTGTAATTAAATTTATAAATTGCAGTAACTACATATAAACAAATAATAGTTTTGGAATTGGTAACAGGTAAATAAATATAACACATTTTATAAGATACACAAAAATTTATTTTTGTAATCGTGGGTTCACATTATGTGGCGTCTGTTTTTTATATTCTGTTACATTCATAGAGATTATATATGTATAGGTAGAGTAAGTATGTGAACTGTAGATGCAAAGGCAAGTAAAAATTTCTCGTTGGTAGAAAAATAAGTAACTTACATTTGGCGTCGGCGTAATTTCATTTTCTTTCTCTGTATATTGATGGGATGATTTTTTTGGTTAGCTTACCCCTCTACCTACATATTATCTATGTGCTTACATTATTACTGAATATTAAATATATTTACTATATATAATTTTGTCGTATAAAGGAGTAACCAACTCCTCCAAAAATATTAGCAATCAGAGTGCTAAGTGTGAGTTTTTCTTTTCGCATTCGATCGTGAGCGCGTTTCGAGTTTACTAGGAATTTGTATGTGATTTGTACAGCGCCACCTAGTGGTAAACTGGTTTCTCACGTTTACCACTAGGTGGCGCTGTACAAATCACATACAAATTCCTAGTAAACTCCAAACGCGCTCACGATCGAATGCGAAAAGAAAAACTCACACTTAGCACTCAGAACGGAAATTTAGAGATGGATGAGTTAATAGTTTATTTGTAAGGATTGGGCACTATTGCTCGTGTTCTTAAATTTACTATTTTATGCTTCCAGCATATTCTACCATAATAAGGTGTGCAAGTATTTAACATTTAGAAATGCAATATATTTTTACAATCCCAAAAATTTATGTTTTGTGGTCTAGTTGTAAAGTACGCTGCCTACCCCAAAAATCTTAACTTCGTTTTAAGCAGTAGACGACAGATGAACCGTTTATGAGTGCTTTTGTAATCTACGGCGCTTAATTGTAGAATGACTATCGATGAAATCTTTACGTCTTGCCAATTTGTAAAGGCTCTGACACTTTTCAATTGTCGAGGTGATCCCGGGAAGGGTAATGGTCTAACCCGCGACGACGTAGGCAATAATTGAGCCCATTAGACATCGCATGCAGGCACGACGCCATTATTTGGGTATCTTGTATATAGATTTATTCTAAAATCAAGATTGCATGTCCTACTTTAACGTTTTTATAGTCTACATTCATTGATATAAAAAATCCAAGATGCACAGTCTCGAACAAAACTGAAACTCAAAACTGTCCCTGATTTCACACAAGTAGTTATAGATATGGCATAAATCTATGTTTTTGCATATCTAACCTTAAGCGCAAGACATAGTTCTTTTTACAAAGCAATGTACGAAAAGTAATAAAATTGACAGTATCGCAACCGACCACAACCGACGCGATTCTATTTGAAATGAGCGCACAATTTAAAATATTGCGCTCATTTTTAGAGGACGTTTTTGAGACACTGATTGTGTATCTTGTGTTTTTTTATATCAATGTCTACATTACGTACATTCCATATGTAAATTAAATAGTTCTTATTTATAAGCACAGATTAAAATAAAATTACTATCAATATATATTTATACATCAATATCTATACTGATATTATAAAGAGGCAGATTTTGTAAGTTGAGTTGGTTTGTAGGAAATAATCTCTGAAATTCCTAATTCGATTTCTTAAATTTTTTTACCAATAGAAAACTACACTATTTCTGAGTTACATAGTCTTAAATTTATTTTAATTTTATTGTTATATTTGTGTCTAGCTGTTTTCTTCAGATTAATTCGCGTAGGTCCCGATTCCAAAAAAAATCGGATAAAATGTAGCTTATGTCACTCAAAAATAATAAAGCTTTTTACTTGTAAAAATGTTTAACATTGGTTCAATAGTTTTAGAGATTACTTCTAATCTTTCTTGTAAAGAAGTAAATAATTGACATGATCCCATATCATGTTAATTGGGATTGAAGTAGTACACGTGAGGAAAGAAGATAGGAAAAGGAATATAGTATATGTATTTACTATATTCCTTTTTCTCTCTGTCTGCTACCTTATTCGCGTGACTCACATACATTACTGAAAGAAAATCACACACATAAGTGACAGGACTTATTCTGGTATAAAATTAACCTATGTTACTTAGCGATAATGTAGTAATCATTAACGTCTTTGGTGTCTATGTCGATGGTTACCTATTTCTAGTAATGTGGTAATGTAGTAATGCCATCTTGATATATTGGTGAAAGAATTTTAAAAACAGTCCAGTAGTTTGAGTTTACCCATTACAAAGAAAATTCAAACAAAAAGACAAATTACACCTCTTTATACACGAGTATTAATGTAGATAATATAGATTATCGGGACAAGGTTTGCATAAAAGAAATTATTTGATTAATCGTGCGGGAGTGTCAAAACATCTCTATAGAATCCCGACTCCCCAGCAAAACCGAGTAGAGTAACTAGTTTATGATATTAATGGGATACCATTTTCCAAACGGTGGTCTATGATTTTTTTTAATTTATCTCAAACAACAAATATAATTTTATGAGAACCATTCTACCAGAACCGAAACTATAAATAAACGTACGGCTTAAAAATTATTGGAGCGCGCTAGAGTTATTACTACAGAGTATTTTATAAGCAATTTCGCTATTGTTAGGTGGTAGCAATGTACAATGTCTCATCCGGGATTAATACTACTGCCTTACTTTTTCTTGTAAGGTGGCATCAGTCCTTTTAATCCATCAATCCAGTTTCCATCAAGACCTATGCACACGAGTGTGAGTACACTCACACACACACACACACACATACACACACACACACACACACACACACACACACACACACGTGCGCGCACGTATGCACGTTTGCACTCACATCATAATTCATAAAACATGTATAACAGTAGTTACAGTGACAAAAAAACATATAATTTAAATTATATTACAACTCATTGAGTTCATAGATATGGAAAAGCGGACCCCCTAGTATAAGTGATACTTCCCCATCCCAAACTTTCACTTTTAATTTAATATTGGTTAATGAAATAAACAATTTTAACTTTTTATTTGTTTTTTATCGAGAGAGCTATCTGATTACCAATTCGTTAATAGGAAAGCAATTAACATGAAAGACATCTTGCATGCGTCCATAGGCAAAGGCAATTTTTCTTTTTGTCCTCCTTTTTCTCGAAAGTAAATATGAGACGAACAAACGTAGATCAAGTTACTATTATATTGGTCGAGCCCTTTTAAAAGAATACACATAAAATAATACAAGATCTACCATTTCAACAAGTAGTTAGTAAAAGTGAATGAACAATTGGCTAAACTACTTTTTTTATAGGGACCAAACGGGCAAGAGGCTCACCTGATGGTAAGTGATCACCGTTGCCCATGAACAGCTGCAACACCGGAGGTCTTGCAGATGCTTTGCCGGCCTTTAAGGAATGAGTACGCTCTTTTCTTGAATACCCTTTAGTCGTATCGGTTCGGAAACATATCCGCTGATAGTTGATTCCATAGAGCAGTCGTGCGAGGCTAAAAATGCCTTGAAAATCGTACTGTAGTGGACTTACAGACATCCAAATGTTGAGGGTGGGATTTAGAAATAGATATTACAATGGAATTTAGAATTTTGGCATGATGTCTGATGGTGGAAATCAGCGGGTGATATTAAGCTGAACAACTCCAGGGAACACTCCCCGTGGTGAAAACGATAGAAGATACAGAGAGAACCAATATCTCTTCGCAACGGCAAAGGATTAAGACGATCAGAGAGAGTCTCGCCTTGGTTTGGTATCTTCGAATTTTTTCCTTGACACAAAAGCGTCACTGCTTATCGTGTTTTGGTTTAGGAGTAAGGTAGGTGGTAGATTTATGCATGCATGCATAGATTTAGCATTTCCCTCGTATTGATATGGGTCTCCTTTGTTGAATAGATCGTCTATCTTTCTACCAGACTGTTTGTAAAGAGCAAACGATTGGTTATACCTGCTACTAACACCGTGACTACTAGATGATAGAGATTTGTAGTATCTCGCCCTGGCCTAATACCGCCGCCTTTTTATTTCTGCTGCGATATCGTCGTGTTTCGACTCGCAGGGTAAGGTAGCCGGTAAACGAATGAAGGTGGCATTAACATCCCGCTACATGAATTGCAACGCACCATTAACATCTTTGTTGTCTATAAATGATGGTTGGATAGACTTGTCTGCTATTTAGTGATATATAAAAAAGTGGCAAATGGCACTTACCATCTTTGGTATCTATGGACGATAGTTATCGGTTTTCATCAGGAGAATTATAAGTCAGCTGCTTGTTTGTAAAAGCATATTCGTGTGAAAATCATCATTTTACAATATCGACGGGTCCTACGTTAGTTGTCGTAACTTAAAAAATGCGACTTTTATTTTATTTATGAAAATGACTCTACTTTTATAGATCTTTTGACAATATGAAGAATAAAAATGAAATTTCTATTAGGAGTTGGATTTTTTTATTAGAAATTTCATTTTAGGGTTCCGTACCTAAAAAATAAAACGGAACCCTATTACTAAGTCTCTGCTATCTGTCTATCCGTCTGTGTGTCTGTCACCAGGCTGTATCTCATAAACCGTGATAGTTAGAAAGCTGAATTTTTCACAAAATATTTATTTCCGTTGCCGCTATAACAAAAAATTCTAAAAATAATAATATTGATGATGTTAAGGGGGTCCCCATACAATAAACGTGTTCCTTTCTTCATATTTTTTTGCTATGATGGTACGGAACCCTTCGTGCGCGAGCTCGGCTCACACTTGGCTGGTTATTCTTCATGTTATTAAAAGATTATTTTTTTTAATTCTTTTATTTTATAGATTTTTTTTATAAAATGAAAATGTGAATCTCATCGTAACTTGTTCTACGTTATTCATAACTTTTCTACGTTATTCATAAATTTTTCTACGCTATTCATAACTTTATCTTAAATCTACATTGCTTACATGAATGTATGCAGCATCCTACCCGCGCCAGATGTTGGTTCAGCTAAGACACTATTACAGACCCACATTATTTTTACTTAGCTTGTTTATACTGATAAATCGTGTACGTTTCTCTGCGTTGCTGACACATTCCTTAAAATGTTATTAAAATATCTATAAAAGTAGAGTAATTTTCGTAAATAAAATAAAAATCACATTTTTTAAGTTACGACAGCTTACGTGGGACCCGTCGATATCTATCTTAATATTAGCTTGTTTGTTATCTTCATGGCGTACAATTTATAGTTCCTACTTTACAATATTATCGATTTAAGAATTCTGTCTGAGAACTACGAAAACATACAGTAAAGTAAGTTTATATTGCCAATAACGCAAAGGAAATCTTTTATCCTGCAGACGTCGTCATGTACTTAAAGTTTGAAACAGAAAATTTACTTGCTTACAAGTCTCGGAAAGCGCTATTAACATTTTCGTCGAAAGATTTATTCGCTTTTTGTATCGGAGGAGGCGTTAAGCGTAAAGTTTTCGACACTTTAAGGTTATAAAACAAGATTTCTACCTTTCAATGTACATGTTATAGTATCTTGGGCTTTTATATTTCGGAGGTATACAATGTGAAAGAATGATAATATTTTTTTGCAATTTACGTGTTTGTTTAAAAATTTTTTGCAATTTATGTGTCTGTCATTTCCTACTGTAGATAATTTTTTGTGTGATAGGACAGAAAAGAAATAGGTGGCTGTCCTGTTGTAAAGAGATAACCATCGACTGTAGACACCAAAGATGTTAATGGTACTTTACTATCATTTTATTGGATCGTAATTCCACATGTGTAAGTTTACTGTCTGCTTTACCCGACAAACTGATATACAACATTGAAAAGCATCGATGTATTGCGGCAGAAATATTTCGTGTGATATTCTGCCGTCATAAGAATAAAGGACGTTTCTTTTTTTTTTTAGGCGAAATATAAAAATATTGATAGTTACGTCTTTTTTTCTGACGCCGAATATTTTTTCCAAAATTGAGTCAGATACGACTCAATTTTGGAAAAAATGTCAAAAACGTCCTTTTCACACGTCATGACAGCGGTATTACCAAACCCGGGCGAGATGTTGCGGAACTCTACCATCGTATAGTAACGGCGGTAGTGACACTCTTAGCTAATTGCTTGCCTTTTATAAACTTCATGGCAGAATTATAAACGATTTATTCTTTAAAGAAGCCCAGACCAACGAGTTGGTTTAGCAATTCACGTGATTTTTTAAGCATATGTTTTTTTTATATATCATAAGATAGCAAACGAGCAGATGGGTCTCCTGGTGGAAAGAGACGACCATCGCCTATAGACACCAAAGATGTTAATTGTGGCGAGGTCTAATGCCACGTGCATAAGTTCACCGGCTATCTTACCCTCCATACCGAAAAACGATAGCGACCAGTACTGACGCTATTGCGGCAGGATTAATCGGTCGCCTTTTACGACTTGCCTGGCAGAATGTTAGTTGGCCTATTCTTCAAAGGGGCCCGGGACCAACACGGGGTAAAGACCACCACCAACATGTAAACACAACATGTTGGTGGTAGTCTTTACCCAGTTTTTGGTCATTGCCTATTTCAGCACAATTTTAACAAATAAGTTTTAAAATTCGTATTCTGTTTATAAATCCCTTATATTAATTTTTGACAAGTTTAGCTTTAACGTAAAAAAAGTAATTATGATTATAAATATGAAACAAAAAATTTGCCTGTCACCCGTTTCGAAAAAATATTTAATCTTAATATATAAATAACATGTCACATTGTGTGTCTGCGATAGACTTCGAAACTGCTGAACCGATTTCAATGATATTTTGTAAACATCTACTGTATGGTCTAACTTACAAGATAAGATGGTTTTATCTCAATTAAACTTAAAAAAATATTCAATACAAGTAATTTGTGTGGCAAAACAACGCTTGTCGGGTTAGTAGGTCAACAGTATTCGTGGTCGCTATCCTCCGAAACGGTGTATTTGGTGGGTCGTTCGTAAAAATTATATTTATTTCACTAGCAATTATGTGACTTCGTTTGCGTGACTAGGAATCAATACTTCTCTTTGCTCAGTCGGGTAAAAGGTAGTTTATTTCACTCTTGGATAACGCCCCTTTGGTCGAGTGGTTAGCGACCCTGAGGCTGACTTCGCAATCGACGGGGCTCGGGTTTGATCCTCGACGGGGACAAACATTTGTGTTTTCCCAAATTTTCACTTTCCAACCTTCGTCCCTTTAACCCTCACCACACAAAAATATTTACTACAAATCATTTATATGACAGAATAATTTGTAGATTGAGGTTATATTAAAATTTATTTCTGTAATTTCAG
Source organism: Apodemia mormo (assembly GCA_036924255.1). Lineage (NCBI taxonomy): Eukaryota > Metazoa > Arthropoda > Insecta > Lepidoptera > Riodinidae > Apodemia > Apodemia mormo. Next base: position 20,307,650 of record JAUPFN010000012.1, on the reverse strand, counting down.
GTACGTAAATGTCTCAGCGCGAGTTCTTGATTTACGACGTAACAAGTAAGTAACGTCTGATGAAGAGTAATGATATGATTTAAGGATTCGCTTTAAATTATTCAAGACCAGTTACAAACATTTGTTAGTTTTACCTAAAGAGTTTATTTCATGTTCTCTTAATACAAAAAAAACGTTGAATTTCAAATTCGAAAAGGGTATATGAATTTACGCGGCCCCCTTTGGCTTTACAAAACTGAAAAACAGCATAGTTTTTTTACTTTCACTAATAATCCTCGAGACATCACACTAATTTTTGCATACTTGAAACGTCGTGAGTGATTTCTTTTTTCGAAAGCGCTGCGAAACAGAAATCCCGTGATAACGTAATAGGATTGAAACAGCGTAACGAGAAATTTGTCGGTCACTGTGACCACTTGATAACATTAATTATTAAATAATTCAGTAAAAATAAACTATGTATGTATTGACTACTGTCCTAAACATTAAAACGGCATTTTGGCGGTGGTAGACTAGCTCATCGATGCAGGATTTTTGTTGTAGATAATATTGTTTGAATTACTTATTAAGTTCATGTTAATGCAATTAAAATAAGTGTATATCCATCAAGGAAGAAAAACTTATAAATTCAACCAATTTTGATCATACTCATTTGAAAAAACGCAGCGCTTTGTAAAAAGTCGTAGACAGAAAGTTTATTAGACTCGTCAAAAGGAAGCATTTAAAAATTAGTGTAAAGTCCCGCGGGCTATAACGTTATCTTCTAATTATTTTCCGATTACTCCCCGTGTTGATCCGGGTTTCTTTGAAGAATAGACCAACTGCTGTTCTGTCAAGCAAGTCTTAAAATGTGACCGATTGTTTATATGTGTCACACCACTACCCGTAACCACTAAGTGGTAGAGTTCTGCAACATCTCGCCCAGGTATTTGGGACCACTGCCTTAATGACCGAGAGATGATGATGAGAGATGACACAAAATATTAAATCATTTGTACCAATATGGCAGTTCTTCAGGGGTGTAATTACGTAATGACAAAAAGGGAAATAATGGTCATAGCGCTGGTACCGGCGGCCCAATCGCGTGGCGTTAATCGAACGTGTCGGATAAATGATGAGTGTCGAACGATTTGTTGTACAAAAATTCTTATATTTTCGATAGTCGATAAAAATAAGTAGGTGGTAGCATAATGCCGCACTCCTCCGTTATAACTAACAGCAAAAAAAATACTTCTTTGCAGCGGTATGGCGGCTTTTTGGAACCTTCATTATAGTATGGCATGGTGATTTTCGTAAATAGCTGCTTGATGATTATTAGTTGTGCAAAAATTAGCCTGGTATTAAAGGTTGAATCGTTTTTGTGTTCACTTCGGTATGGCGGGCTGTAAGTCTAACCGGAGAAGTTATGACATTACGCTACTGCCTACATTCTTTTTTATCGACTATCGGAAAATACAAGAATTTTTGTGGAACAAATCGTTCGACACTCGTCATTTATCCGAAACGTTCGATTAACGGCCATGCGATTGGGCCGACGGTACCAGCACTATGACCATTATTTTCCTTTTCGTCATTACGTAAGTATACCCCTGAAGGATCGCCATACTGGTACAAATGATCTAATATTTTGTGTCATCATCTCTCGATCTATTATCTGTTTCTGCCGTAATAACGTCAGCGCTTGTCAATGCCGTGTTCCGGTGTCAAAAAAAACTATCGCTATGTGGCTGTTATAATACACCCTAATTATATATCTTCACAACAAAAATATTATATTTATATTTGTTGTAATGTGTTGTATACCATGTTTTTAAGATCTACCATACTTATGATTAATTATCCTACTCTGCCCGTTAAATATAGATAATATATTTAATCTTAGTCTTTGAATATTAAAATTGCATCTAATGTAGTATATAACGTATTGTACAAGTATATAAAGGATAGTTTAATAAAGGACCTAAAACGCAGACAGTACAAGCGTTGGTTACTGAGTGGACGTTGGTTACGAAAGTGGAATCTTCAATTAAATCACGAGGGTCCATAGTTGATGCTGGCCCGCATTATATTCCGACTAGAGCCAATCACGCACCAGCTTAGGACGGCTGTTATACTAAACATCAATATAGGCTTAGAGTATATTACCCTGTAGAGTGTAGAGTACTGCAAATGTTACATTATTTTTGCTCTATGTAGAGGTTGCTTTTTATTTATATCTTAGGACAGCAAAAAGCAGATCCCTTCATCATCAACTAATCTAATGGACAGAGACAACCATTATTATAGGTAATAGTTTATTAATTTATTATTTATTTAATACTTCATTGTACACATAAAGGCAAAATAACATTTTGATTCATGACAATTCCACAAAAAGCGAGCTTATCTCTTTAAGAGATTACTTCCAGCAAACCCAAAACAGCGAGAATGCGTGAAAGAAGTTATTTTTTCCATCAGATTTGCCACTGTCAATGATTTTCACTCATAAAATTACCCAACCGTCAAATGACCGTAAGCTTTTAAAAATGAAGTATGAATTATAACCACAGCCGCTTCTATATAAATTGGATTATTTCATTGAGTGTGACATTACTCAGATCTAATGAATAGAGGGAGCAAATACGATGTATGAAAATGCATTTCATATGAAATCTCATATACTATTCGTAAAATTTTCCATGCCTACTGCCTACTTCAGTATCGTGATATTTCTTTTGCACAAACTTAACTAACGTCATGTGCATAATATCGTTTTTCTTTTTCTAAATACGTTTGTTATTGACTAGCTCTATTCTTTCTGTTTTTTCAATGGTAAACTTGGCTTTATTTCTTTGGATGCGCGCACTCTATCACAATATGCTTTTAAGTTTTAGGAATTTACGTACACATAGTTAAAGCAATGATGAATATACAGTCGAGAATCGACTGGAATAGTGTAAATTATTGTTTGTTAAACCTGAACAGTGAACGATATTACAAACCCAATATTTAGATAATCCTTTGAAATAATGTTCATTTTGTTTATGTTAGCTCTAGTATCGTTAATTAAATATAAATATAATTATTTCATTTGAGATTAATAAATGTTCTTAAACCGTAATTAGAAGCCATCCATTACGTTACACGAATTTCATGATTTTTTGATCCTCCCCCATTCTTGTCACAGCTGGTCTCATTTGTGAGACCTTCCCCCCTACCTAGTGTGACGTCACATATTTTACACTGGAATAATGATCTCATTCGATTATTGTAATACTTAAATATAAAATATTAAAATTTTAAAAAATTTGATATCACAAAATTTAGGACTCCCCCTACCCCTTGTCACACAATATCACACTTTATCGACCCCCTCCCACCCCCTTAACATGTGATGTAATTTACGGATGGCCTCTTACAGTTTTGTTATTTCTAGTTTGATCCAAGGTAGGTATAATAAAATGTACTTAAATAAATTGCGAGCATATCCTTGTAGGAAAAAGCTGAGGTGTCACTCACTATTGCGCCCACTATTAGCTGACAATGTTATGTCTCTTGATGAGACAACTTGTCGTTATTTGACATTAATATATACCTAATCTAATCTAAGCTTTTTAATCTAATCTAAGTTTTTATAAAAAAACTGAATACGAATCTGAACAAGTTATTAGTATTTGCATTCAAATCCAAGACTTAGTCGTCTATTTCCGAGGCTATTATCTCTAGACTATTTAAGTGACAGTTAATTTTGTGTTTCAAAATTTGTTATTTTATAATAATATAAAAAAGTGTTATTTTAATTATGTATGTGTTTTCTAATTTTCATACAATTATTTTCAAAAAATATACAAAAATGTATTTTTTATGTTGCCAAATCATCAAAAGTATTTTATATCATTACAAATTTTATTATATTATTAATTAAAAACATAAGAACAAGTTTTTTAATCTTATAAAAAGTATGGTTAGTTTATATTGCTCGAATTCTGAAAGTTTCTGATGAGAGAGTGACTTGGTTACATAGAGCACAGAATCGCAGTCTGACGCGCGACCGACTGCGATTCTATGCTCTATGCTTGGTTAGCCCCACTTTTAGAATATACTAACTATGATGCCCGGCTTCGCTCGGAAGTTGATATGAGATTATGTGATAGTTGAATTATAACAAATGTAATTTAAGACTTTATTGAAACTGGAATTTTAAATTTCGCGCCATTACTACACATGCCGCAATTACTCGCAGCGCCTTTCAAAATGCAACCCAAATAATCGTTGTTCTGAATGAGGTTCAAATACTCGACAACAGATGGCGCCACTATATTTAATTTCCAAGTTGAAGGGTTGAAAAAGCCCTTATAACTTTAAAAACACGCCCTTTAGGTTAAAACGGGAACTTTCTTGTTCGAACTTAGTTTCAGTTTTCAGTTTCAGTTTCAGTTCAACTTAGTTTTATTATATAATAATGATTATTATCCTATATTTAAGGTTGCCTGGAAGAGGTTGCTTTCTTAGTGATAAGACCGCTTTTGTGTATCTAATAAGTGCAGAAATAGTTATGTAATTTATATATTGTGATTTATTTTTGGTTCACAATAGTTATTGTATTGTATTGCATTGTATTATGACTTGGCTACTTCAAACATTTCCTCTTAAAAGCATTCTCTCCATATTGGTCCGGCATTTTCAAATTAAAAACGAATTGAAGGATTACACCATTTGCTTTTCTTCCATGCTTGTCACCATCATGACTAATTGGTCAATTACTACTACTAAGTGGTAGTTAATCGAATTTGAATATTCAATTGAACTTCAGAAAGTGCGTCTTCAATGCTAGTAGCAGTAAGGAAATATTTTAGACTATGTTCAATTGTTATATTAATACTAATTTCGATAATATTAAGCTATTGCATAGCTTCTACCGCGGGCCTTCCCAAGCAGCAATCAAGCATGTTTAATACCCATAAAGCAGCTCATATAGAACTTAAAGTTCTATTGCAGCCGTACAATGGTGTAAAAAGATGCTTTTATCGGTATAAGAGACCTTTATGAGTTTATATACAGCCTAATGCTGTACAAGGCCTTTCTTAGAGTTCCGCGTAAGCTTTAGGCGTTATATCTGAATATTAATACACTACTGTACAGCTTTAAGCAATTTGTAACTCATTAGGCTGATTTTAATCCTTAAAGCTGTACATTAGCTGTATTTTGTTTAGCACGGGAATTTATTACAGCTTTAAGTGTTATTATAGTATCACTCAACGCTTGTTTCTGTAAAATGGGATATGCAATCACCGTTCTACAGCTAATATTTATGGCGTAATTGTAGACTGTTATGCAGCCAATGGTGTTAAAAAATCTGCATATACAGCTATAGTATAGCTCAAGGCTGTATTACTGAGAAAATTGTTGTTTGCTGTTTTTATATCTACATAGTTGATATCATGTGGAAAAAATCAAGAGGAATATTGAAAAGGAATATTTAAATATTATAAATTACCAACCAAGTAATCGTGATGAAGATAAAGCTGAAAAATTACTAATTCAGGTAAAGCTACAATCGTCATTTTTATTAATGTTCAAGGAAAAGGGTTCCGTAACAAAAACATTAAAAAGTGATTGTAGGTTATCTGATTTATTATTTTTTAGGCTTATCTTCTTCATTAAGGTTACTTGGTTGGTAATTTACAATAACTGATTTTTTTTAATGTCATAAGATAGCAAACAAGCAGATCGGTCTCCTGATGAAAAGAATCAACCATCGCCTACAGACAGCAAAAATGTTAATGGTGCGTTGCTCTCTTGTGGCAAGGTCTTATGCACAATGCATAAGTTTACCGGCCACCTTACCCTCCAAACCGGAACATGACAGTGACTAGCACTGACGCTTTGCAGCAGGAATAGATAAGGCGGTGGTACCAGACCCGGTCGAGCCAATGCAGAGCTCTATCACCTAGTAACCACGATGGAAGTGACTCGCATAGCCCATCGGTTGTTTTTACGACCTGCCTGGCAGAAAGACAATTGGTCTATTCTTCAAAGAATATATAAAAAAGAGTTAAAAAGAGAAATAAAAATCATTACACTGAGAAAATATGTATTTTTTTATTTTTAACTTGCTACTATACGGAGTTTTACAAAAGCGGTATAGTAAGTCGAAAGGGGGTGACTCAGAGGGTCATTTTGAACAACTTTTGTTCAACGATTTGTGAAAATTCCTGAAAAACAATTTTGTTTTTCCATTGTGAAAAGTCACGTGACCAACAAAGTTTCTATGGAGAATCAATATTTTTTTCGCGAATTTCCAAAAGTCGTTAAACAAAAGTTGTTAAGAATGACCCCCTGAGCCACCCCCTTGCGGCTTACTGTACCACTTTTGCAACACCCTGTATATATGTATACTTACAATCGTTTTAAAAATATTATATACTTAGATACAATTACAGGCAAAAGAGTATGTGTTTCTCTTTGAAGAACTAATAATATTAAATCACAAGCACGAAATAACGTATTCTTCTTAAAAATATTTTTGTGATAGACCAATATTTAAAGGGCTTGATTTTTCGTTCTTGATCAACTTAGTTATATCAAGTTGTTTTCTTGGTCATTATAATTCACCTTTATCCTCCCACAAACTGGGTACGATACAAATACGGTTTTGGCTTCTCTCAATTGTTTTTATTATTTTATAAGGCATATTTCCCTGAAAAATAAAGTAAAACATGATTGAAATACATGTCCCATAAGTTAACAATAAGTTGGTTTAGTTGTAAAGTCAAACGACCGACATCAATACAACACAATAGCGAAATCAAGTGACAAACATATGTTTTGTATTTAGGGTTCTTCAATTTTTGTACGCATCTCTAAACATAAGTTAAATGATTAAAAGCCAATTACTGTACAATAGATTTATATAGGGACTTAGTACAGCCTAAAGTGTATTTGGACGGTAATTAAAAGCCAATAGCCGTATAATAGAACAAAAAAGAGATTCAGTACAGCTATTTGCAGTATATCACCCTCCAAATACACTTTAGGCTGTATAACAAAACGCCGCTATTATTGTGTATTAAAAACAACATTAAAGAAATATATTGTTAAATAAAAGATATATTTAGCAATAGCTAAAGCTATATCTTGACAAGCAACTTATATTATGATCATTATGCCTTTATATACAATATTGTACCATAAATACTTGTATATTCTAACCTTAAACACAAACACTTATCGTATTTCGCAATGATTTTATTTGTGTTATCTTGATTATTTCGTTGGCGCGTGAATATTTTGAGGAAAAACGTACACGACTTCACAGTCATTTAGAATTTGCACTTTGAATACACACTTGAATACTGCTCCAAGTCCAAGAATTTATCGTTTATTAATATATTTTTAATTATGGCGTCTGCAGATATAATGTTATACAATATCAAAAACAGATTATAGTTACTTTTTATCATTTTCAAACACCTATTAAGAACATTTAGCTGCACAAGAGAGTATCTTAAGTATTATAGTTTCTTTATACACCGAATAACAGCCTTTGTACAGCCTATACCAGCTTGTACAGCTATTGTGCAGCCTATTTAACTCTTAGCTGTACAAGACAGTTACAAGAGAGTATCTTTAGTGTTATAGTTTCTTTATACACCAAATAACAGCCATTGTACAGTTTATAACAGCTTGTATAGCTATTGTGCAGCCTATATAACGCAATAAGCTGTATAACTTGGGGCCCTTTTTGGTGTTATATCGGCTGTAGAAGCGCTTCTACAGCCTTTGTACGGCTTCGTATACAGCTTTAAGTTTAAAAATGAACCTAAATGCAGCCTATATACAGCTTAACGTGCTACTTGGGTTGAGCGTGGAGACCAAATCCAGAAATTCCGTAACGAAAGAACATAACACCCCCCACTCCGACCGGCACAGCGGTGATACTTTTTAGTTTTTCCATCTATCGATAAATACCAGAACTTTTAATGACTTCTTGAAATATCACGCTTGTCTTTTTAGTTCAGCAACCCGCCATTAGGTGGCATTGGTTGTATTGGAAAACTACCGTAATCAGCTGTTTGTGAGAAAGTATATAGGTGTATAGGTATTTATCATCTACGTACAACAGTGAATATCTGTACTCGTATAATTTGTGTACAAAGTGTTTTAAATATGAATAAACAAGGAAAAAAAATACTGCATAAATAAAATAAATATATAATTGTAATTGCATAACTTGATAAAAAATGATATGCAAATAGCTTTACCGCGGCAGTCTCCGAGTGCCACACGTCTTTTTTTTATGTATAGTAGGTTAACATGATATGGTGAATTTTGGGCAGTAGAGTCCGGATACGTCCAGACTGATTCCAACGCTTTACCTTTTTCTGCTGCAACAATGTTGGAGCTTGTGGATTTTATATTCCAAATTTCGTAAATTGATTTCTGGTTACGTAGTACTCAAAACCATTTGTTTCGAATGATTATATATCAGCCGTTTCACCGTTCATATGTTAGTATCTTTATTTTACTGCGTTTTGATTTTGTTTTTACCATTGTTAAAAAGAAGAAAGTTCTCAATTCAGCTGTATTTTTTAATGTTTCTTACCTCAGAGACGATAATAATTGATTTGGAAAATTTAATTTTAGTAAAGCAGGGAATTTGGACCCTATAAAAATTTATAATGGGAAATATACCTTAAATATCTGTCTTTCCGTCTATTTGTAAGGGTGTCCCATTATAACTTAAGAACGGCTTAACCGATCTTGATAAAAATTGGTATACAATAAGAACGGGTGATTGTGCAAACGATAAGCACATTTACTTTTTTTTATCTTTTACTTTTTATCGTTCAACGAAGTGGGTAGGTGTTAGTTATTATTGGTTATTTTTTTATATCATTAAATAGCAAACAGGATGGCTCTCCCGATGGAAGTAAGAACCATCGCCTACAGATACCAAAGATGTTAATGGTGCGTTACTATCCAAGTCGCGGAATGTCAATACCAAAAGCATAATTCTACTGGCTACCTTACCTACCATATCGAAACACCACAGTGACAACTATTGACGCTATTGCCGTAGAAATAGGTATGGCGGTTGTACCATATACTTGGGCGAGACGTTGCGGGACTCTACCATCTTGTAGTCACGATGGTAGTAATACGTATAGCCTTCTTTTTCTTTTTTTTTTCTTTTTAATTCTTTGCCTTTTAAGAACTGAGTGGTATGATAGCAGATATACTATTCTTCAAAAGGGACCCGGCCCAATACGGTTATATAATAATCTGCTTGTCTGCTGTTCTATAAACTATGTTTCGACTTGTTATCTATAAAGATGTGTACATTAATAAGCACACTTATCCTAATGAACATATAGATTGGTTTCGCAAAAAGGATCATTACAATCTTATATTAAGTAGAATATATACATAAGGCAGGCGCCGGCTCATGGATATCATGTTTGTGTTGACCGCAAGTCTCTCGTCGGTCTTATGGCGTAAATATTTGCCGAGCGACCGATCACCGACCTTCCTGATTGCTATGTGATATCTTTTACAAAACCCTATATTTATAGTAATAGGTATTACGCATAGACTATTTTAGAGAAAATATGTTTGATCGATGATCATTATATTCATTTGATTTCTTACTAGCTGTGCTTGCGACTTCGTCCGCGTGGATTTTTTAAAATAAAAGTAGCCTTAAATTACTCCTTATTCCGTCAGCTGCCTGTGAGTCCCGTCAAAATCGGTGCAACGGTTTCCGAGATTAGCTGGAACAAACAAATAGACAGACAGACAAAAAATTAAAAAAATGTAATTCTGATATATGTACCGTGTATATATCCATATGCATTTAGTAAAAAGCGGTTACCTTGTTAATATTACAAAAAGACACCCCAATTTTATTTATTTGCATGTATTTATATAGATAAATATACCGGTAACATTTTTTTTCTATTCATATGTCTATTCTACTGATGTTACGAAGGCTTTTTAGGCATTCGCTAATGCGAATACGAATACAAATATCTATCGCTGATATTCGCGGATGAGGATATCCAATTTTTATATCTGACGCCCTTTGACCATGGCTACACAGAACGAGTGTCATTGCATAATATTCCGGAAATGTCCGAGCTTATCCGAACACTAGTTTGTTTTAGAGTGGAACAATTAAATGGTGGGAACTGGGATATGTATGTAGTGTGAGTTAATTGAGTGTTTAAACTTTAAATGAATAATTCAAATACGGACTTATTTACATTTCGCGACGCTGAAAGAGCTAAATGATAGTTGCGTAATAGGGTTTATTTGAGAAAAAGAAGAATTATAACGGCTATCAGTAATTATTTTAGTTTCATCAAGCATTTAGAGGAGCACCAGCTGATTAGTGACCGCCAGTACGGTTTCCGTCGCAGTCGATCAGCTGGTGATCTTCTAGTATACCTAACACATCGCTGGGCGCAGGCAGTTGAGTTCAAGGGGGAGGAATTGGCTGTTAGTTTAGACATAGCGAAGGCCTTTGATAGGGTATGGCACACAGAGCTTCCTTCTTATGGGCTTCCCGAGAAATTATGCAAGTGGATCACCAGTTTTTTGGCTGATCGGAGCATCAAGGTCGTAGTCGACGGTGCGTGTTCCTACCTTAAATTTGTCAATGCTGGTGTTCCGCAAGGTTTGCGGAATTTTTGTTTGCGTGCTATCGCCTACACTGTTCATTCTGCACATCAATGAT